>HG995244.1:18400000-19000000 GCA_905332985.1 Mimas tiliae
CTGGAAGTGTCGCCCGGTATGCCGATAGGATGGCAAAAAAAACCATCCCCCCCCCCCTATCACCTTTAAAGGATAAAACTTTCTTTTTAGAGTTCCGTGGCCAAATGGCAGAATCGGAGCCTTTATCTTTTTTCTTCTTTTCTTTATATATTCATTACGAACTAATTAACTGTGCTCGGCATGCATGCATGACGCCTGTCTTTTCAACCGACGAAACCAGAGGAGGTCTTTAATTCGACGCGTATATTTTTTTGCATGTATAACCACGCATATACAAGGTGGTAGGTCCCTCGTATGCGAGAGGCCGGCTGGGTTGGTACCACCGCTTTGTCTATTTCTGCCACCAAGCAACAGTGTCAGCACTGTTGTGTTTCGCTTTGAAGGACATTGAAGCCAGTGAAATTACTGGGCATTATGAGACTTAACACCTTATGTCTCTGGGTGACGAGCGCAGTCCAGTGTCATGCAGTGCTTTGTTCAAAGTGTATTCAAAGTTCTTTGTGGCGTTGCTTCTGTTTATGAGCAGGCGTGGCGCTTACCATCAGGCGAGTGACCTGCTCGTCTCGTCATTCAATAAAAATAAAAAAAATATCTCCGCCAAATGGGTGAATCTTTTTATTCGAAAGATTATACCTCAAAGATCGTCCCATTTTAATTTTAAGAAGAGTTTATTTTAAAATCTGTTTAATTTACAAAGTTCGTTTTAACCCTGACAAAAAAGAAAGAAGTTTGAATTCATTCGTCTGTCTGTTGGTGTATGTGTCTATATTTGTCTGTTGACTACTGTGTAGGCCTTTTCAATAAAGATGGCAATAACGGCTGTTTTTTAATACTGAATTACGCTGTTGCGAATTCTTGATAACTGTTATTGTAAACTATTGTCAGTTATTTCGTTGTTGTGTAATTTTTAATTTTCGTTCGTAACAGTGATACGATAATGAATAATATCGATTTTATGTATCGTTCATAAGTTTTTTTTTTCTTTTTTACTTAAAAAATGATCATTAGTCCACAATTATACCATAACGTAACAATCAATAAACTTCCCTTTATACTTTTCCCTTTTTTGATGATGAGAATTATTATCATTAATTAATGACAGCCTCCGTGGCGCAGCGGGCGAGTAGCCGGCTGCGAAGCGAGAGGCCGTGGGTTCGATTCCCGCACCGAGACAAATGTTTGTGTGATCCCACAATTATTTGTTTCGGGTCTGGGTGTTGTGGGACCGCAAGTCCCTCGTAGTTCCTGATACCTACGACACAGGTTTACCTAGTGTGGGGTCAGGACTAAGTGTGTGACTGTTGGGTGTATTTATTTATTTGGGTGTATTTATTTAATGTATGCGTTTTTTTATATCAAAGCCCGGCAATCGAGCAATAGGGCCACCTGATGGTAAGTGATCTCCGCCACCCATGTACGCCTACAATACGAAAAGAATTATGGGCGCGTTGCCGACCTTAAAGGAAAGTGATAATTAAGGGATTGGGAAGAGGAGGGGGATTTGGGCCTCCGGACATCTCACTCACCGTACGAAACGCAGCAGCAAGCTGCTACTTTACGTCGGTTTTCTGTACAGTGGTAACGACCCGGGCGAGCCGGCATATCCATGCTGTAGACAAAAGTGTCTACAGCGTGGCTCTACCACTCAAAAAATGCGTAAGGTACAAGTACTTACGTAATATTAATACGTAAAATTAATATACAGAAGAAATAATATTGTATTTTTTTGTAATATCTACTATATTAATAACGTTTTATAACAAATAACATACGTTTTATAATAAATATAATGATAACAGAATAATACAGAAATATTGAGTATTGTCAAAATAAAACAACAAATATGCGTGACCTTGACTTAACATGCGCCCAAGCGCCAAGTGTTCTCTCTTTCACACTTATTCATTTTTGCGTAATGCTTGCCTGCTCGCACTAATGTGCAATAACGAACAACGGATAATCGACAACAGGATACTGTGTTATACATTGAGCAGGAATAATACATTACATTATCGGTTATTATAATAATGACCATCTCTACATTTCAACCGTTGAAAGCAGAAGTCGTTCTCAATTCGACGCGTACGTATATAATATATATATTTTGTATACGTACAGTAACTCCGCCAAATATGAACCAATTTGAATTAATCTTTTTTCATTCAAAAGATTATAGCTCAAAGTTGGTCTTCAAGTTCCATTAAGGGATTAAAGATTAAAACTGCGTCATTTATGCAGCCATTTTGATAATTATTTCACTAAACCAGTGAAATATAAACTTATCAACAAAAAATAAAACCGACACAAACAAACAGTTAAAAATAAAGTTTGAGTCGGTGCTTTTACTACCTTTCTACCGTTACATTGCAATAGCACCGACTCAAAATTGTTTATTATTATTTTAACATTTTATTTGATTTGATACTGTTTGACAGCCTCCGTGGCGCAGTGGGCGAGTAGCCGGCTGCGAAGCGTGAGGCCGTGGGTTCGATTCCCACACCGAGACAAATGTTTGTCTAATCCACAAATATTTGTTTCGGGTCTGGGTGTTGTGGGACCGCAAGTCCCGCGTAGTTCCTGATACCCACGATACAGGTTAACCTAGTGTGGGGTCAGGACTATGTGTGTGACTGTTGGGTGTATTTATTATTATTATTATTTGTTTTATTTATTTTTTTAAGATTTTTACCTTTAACCTCTGCGCACAGTTTCATATCCACCACATGATGTCGCTATACAGTTTATAAACAGGGTATCGTTTCGTTCCGCGCATTGAACGACATACATACAGACATACTGTGTAATAATTTAATAGATAGCAACACTGAAACAAACCAATTGTATATTTACGCTGTGGTTTGATAGAAATATCAAGTATAGGCGTTCTCTTTTGGTACGTAAGGCTAGTTAGGGTGGTAGCTGGTAGCTAGGGATGATTTTCGAGAGCCTGTGAATGATTTGCCCCGGGAATTTACTTCTTAGTTTCGGAAAATTACGAAAAGTAATGACTGACTAGGTGGCGCAGTTGTAATGCGTACGCGTTACGATTGAGGCTAACACTGTCTGAGGTCTCGGGTTCGATCCCCGGGTCGGGTAAAGTGGTATTGGGTTTTTCTATTACGAAATGCTCTGTATCAGCTGGGAGTCTGGAATTTGTGCCCGGTATGGCGATAGGCTCGCCCCCTATCACATTGTGGGACGGAGATACGCTTGGCGAAATGAGGGAATACTGGTTACACCTCTGCCTACCCCTTCGGGAATTACAGGCGTGAGTGCGTGTGTATGTAATTACGAAAAGTAGATAATGGAAAGTGAACCTAATCCTTAATAATCCCGGGTTCACACGTTTAGATTTTACTAGATTTACTGTCTTGAATTAACAAAATCTGTATGGTTTTTGTTAATTAATTCGATTGAAAGCCTGTTCAGAAGTTCTGAGTTAGGTCGCCTCTGTTGCAGCCCCGGATCTTATGGGGCAAACCGGGGAACCCGCCCTGGGCGGCAGTTTCAGGGGCGCCAAAATCATAATATAATATGAGTAAAAATAATAAACCTGCTCCACAAAGTGCCTAGCATACGGAAGCCTGGTTGGCTCACCGACCTGTAAGAAAAAGGCGCCACACAGACCCTTTGTGTATCATTCAACGCCAAAATTTAGATGCACAAAGATCTGATAAATGAAAAAGTTATTAGGTAATAGATAATAGAGTCCAAATTTATTAAAGGGTTCTTATTTTCATTCACGAAAAATTACAACCTTTATATACTTGTGAGTTTTTTTCAGTCATTTATCTCAAACGCTAAGGAGAGAGGCGCCACTATCAAGTTTATGCCCCGGTTCTAAAAAAATCTTAGATCCGTGGCTGCTCTGTTGTTGCTTGCGTGGTTGGCGTGGCGCTAACTATCACAGAACTAAAGTCATTGATTTTGCTCGGAAAAATTAGCACGCTGAAGTGGAAGTGGGCCGGTCATGTCTGCAGACGGACGGATGGTCGGTAGAGCAGACATGTGCTGGAGTGGAGATCGCGCTTAGGCAAACGTAGTGTAGGGCGCCCTGCTACACGGTGGACCGACGACTTGAAAAAGATGGCGGGTAGCGGGTGGATGAGGGCCGCTCAAGACCGGGATGGTTGGCGCTCACTTGGGGAGGCTTACGTCCAACAGTGGACGGCAACAGGCTGAGATATATAACCATCAGCGAGCGACCTGCTTTTTTTCAACATTAAGCGAATAAAATTAGTGTTAGTCCACACCGCACTCCAGCACTATAATTTTTACACCCTGATCGCATATTACGTGGTAGCAATTTAATAAACACTTAATTAGCATCAAATATAATCAACAACGACCTACAACCTTCGTTCGTTGATTTGTTTTTATAAACCAGGTTTCTAATTATAATGCAACAGTACAGTTTTTGCTTAACCAATTGATTTGAAGCTGCGAATTTCACAATGAAGGTTAAGGAGTTTTCCTAAATTTTAATTGTTTATTTCATCAATATGTAATTGAATTGTGCGCCACAAAGGTCTGTAAATGAAAAACGAATAGATTTATTGGCGCTTTTGGTGTTCTTTTCTGTTCAGTCTTGTTCTTGTCTGTTGTTTAATAAGGCTAAATTTTAAAAATGATGTTGGGGTACAAGAAATATGTAGACCTAGTCGCTTTATGAAAAATATATATGTGTTATATAGCTTCATTGCGTACCTATTTGTCGGAGCAAAATTTGAGTAAATTCCCTCAACATATGTAAAAAAAACTGCTATATAACTGCTGAGGTGAATCGATTACATATCGATTTAAATGAATCATTAAACAAAATAATCCATGTTCGAATAACAAATCGTAACTTTACTTTAACAACATTCTAAAATAAATTTTGGAATAACAAATAAAGACCATTAAAAATGATGCCGCTGGGCTGCAATACGGTCGCGTGATACCTATATTCATTGGCGTGGGGTATAGCTTAAGTTCATCCCTGCTACATCGAACGACGTACATTTACAACTACGGTCATTTCTCCCACGCACTTGCACATCCTAGAATGAACTTCTCTTCACGTTGTTCCTCAACGCAAAAAGCAATCTTTGTTACCATACGTGGCACGTAAACGTGCTATTTCGAATCGATATCTCGATAATCGATAATATAAATAAATTATGATTGGCAATTGATTGCCCTGACCCTAGACCTCATCGGTTTCCGAGTCTAAAAACGCTACCATAAAGGTGAATTGCTATCTTTATTGTTTTAAAATGCTGTGTGTAAAGGGGAAGCATTTACTTACCTATCACTCACTGATTCTAGGTACCGCGTACCATATACTTTTCTAAAAATTACCAATTTCTTTCGTAACTAAATATTTATCAACCGGCAGAAATCGTGGGAAAGTTTGAAGAAACAAACAATATTGGAAACCATTACAAGTTTCATTTAATAAATCTAATATCTCCTTCAGAATCAGAAAGCGTAAATAGCATCTAAATCACGTAGACTACAAAAATATTGAACAAGATTTAGGTGTTTATATTAAATTTGAAATTAATATTTCATTGTGTATCTAGGTTTCATTTTCCAGTTGGTTTGCTACTAAGGCCACCTAAAAGCAATGTAGTATTATTATGATACCTAACTAAATAGATTTGTTTCGTAAAATTAATTTTAAATAACCTATTATAAACTTTTAATATCCTTGTTATTTGAGTAATTGTAGTTCTTTATGATTTTAATTATTTTTATTTATAAGTTGATCATTTTTAAACTTACAAACTACATAGGTATAACCAAAGATTCTATTCCCTAGCACAAGCATAATAATTATTGCACGTGTAGGCAATGTGAAATAGATTCTTAGGGAAATTATTTTCCAATTGCCAATCTAACACAAATGATTACTGGGAATCAAACTTCACGGTTCACGTTGAAAGTACCTACACTGAACCATTTTAAAATATTCAAAATAGGAATTCAGAAATTTTGTTAATTGTTACATCGCTATTGACCATCAGGTTATCACAACAAGTACCACAAGGACGAGTTCCATAAGGAGCACAAGTTCTACGATGACTTCCACAAGAGCGGCGAGCACCACCGCTTTGGCAAGTTCCACGCGAAGCACGCCAGCAATGAGAGCGGGAAGAAGAAGGCGCACCATGTCGACGCTGCACATGACTTCATGGAGCGTGGGAAGAAGGGATACAGGTGAGGATTTCCCCGGGTGTTTTCGTTTGGATAATAATACTAGCCCTGTATTATACACGTCCCACTGCTGGGCACGGGCCTCCTCTACTGAATGAGAGTGGTTAGGCCTTAGTCCACCACGCTGGCCATTAGGCCAGCGTGGTGGACCGTGGACCCGCATTAGTGGGTTGGCAGACTTCACATACCTTCGAAATTCTTATGAAGAACTTCTCAGGTAGGTATGCAGGTTTCCTCACGATGTTTCTTTCACCGTTTAAGCAGTAATTAACAATTAATACACACATAACTTAGAAAAGTCAGAGGTGTATGCACTTGGGGCAGGTTTTGAACCTGCGACTTTCGTCTCGACAGTCCATACCACTCCCCGCTGAGCTATCACTGCTGGATACATCCTCTATATATATCTGACGATTCCTGCAACTCGCTTGGAGAAACATAGAAAAAAAGAAATAAACACTACTAATCGTATCAATATCGTTCTTACGAACACTATCTCAATATGGGCTGGGCTATAAAATCACTTAGGGCACTTGATACTCTAGTAGTGTCTATTGTACTTCTCCCTAAACCTACCATAGTACCCTGAGGTACTTTATCCTTACATATCACTCTTAAAATGGGGTAGGTTGGCTTTTTTATATAACAGTGCGTGACGAGTAGATTGATCGCCTGTTGGTAAGCTACCGTAACAGTTAACAGACTGTAAACAGTACCTTTTTTTACGTTGGGAAACCATTTTTGGGTACCCCCCACCGCATGGTCGGCCGGGGCGGTTATATCCGACTCCCACGGACTAAAACCCAACGATGTTCCTCCGGGTGCGCTTGTTCGGTCGGGGCTGCGGGGACGCTTTTGTATTCTTCCGCGGCCCCAACGGCGCCGGCCCTTGTAAAGGGCCTCTCCGGTCGGTGGGTGACGGGGGAGTTAGCCACCCACCTGTGTAACCAGTACCTACTCCAAGCTTTGGGTTATTATCTACTACAGGTCACTGCACTTATTATCTCGAGACATAAGAGGTTTGATAAACCAAATAATTTATCTGGCTTGAATGTTCTTCAAACTCAAACATAATGACTCTGGAACACTGCTGCTTGGCGGCTAGAAATAGACAATTCATAATTCTGATGGGTAGGTACCTGATATGCATTTTTGTACCGTAGGTACAGATGGTGAAAATGCTTCCATAGTGGTACGTTCCGTCGAGTCGCATTTAGGGGTCAGTCAGTGTTTGCCGTTGAGGGACACAACGTGTGGAACGGTCGACATTATATTTGGACTGCACTATATTTACCATCAGGTGCAGTGAGGCTCTTTGCCGAACCAGGATTTAAAAAAATAAGATATCTAATCAGATGTACCCTCGCATACGAGATACCTACCAATTGCATTCGTAATTTTGACTAATTCAATGTTCAAAGACAATGCACCCGATATAAAATGTTCAGAATTTGAAAACCTATTATTCCAAAGAATCCATTTACTAATCTATAGTAATAGTATTTACCAGCACAGCTGTGAAACACATCTTTACAATAGCAGTGTTGTTAAGCTTTGGCATACGCAACTTATCATGCCCCTTCCAAAAAATACTTTACATCTTCACTAGGACTTGGGAGTTTATTTTAAAACACTAAATTATTATCAATCTATTATATTTCAGCAACAAAGGTCACGTGGACGCTGACCACAAAGGATATGACGGTAAAGGAGGCCATGAAGAACATCACGCTCATCACTCAGACCACGGCAGGAGAGGTGGCAAGGAAGGTGCCTCCCACTGGGGCTACAAGAAGAACTAATTACGCCTGTAACTTAGATACGCCTATCGGTTATTGCATGTTAGAATAGACGGGTATAAGTCTTTAGACTTAAATGAAGAAATAGCGGATTGAGGATTACAACTCTTTTGGGTTCAAAAGTTGTGTAATCCCTCTACCGTTATTTGTTAATAGACTGATAAATCGCGTCCACATAAATGAGTGTTCAATGTCTTTAAGGCATCTTCACTTTTCCTTTTATCATGTCGCGTCGTAGTGCCAAGGTCCGCGTTCTCTCTTAGACGCTTCCACTTCGCCCAATCTAAATTATTCTCTAATACTAGTTATTGTTCTCATGTCTCTCTTTAATTCGTAAAGACACTGGTTTTTGCATAGTCCCTAGAAACGTACCGTGTTAAAGCATCTTCACTAATCCGTGATTTTAGACTGGTTTTTCAAACGCTATTTATATTGTCAGCAATCTGTGAAAACTATTATTTTCAGACGACTCGGAACTGATTTACGATGTGACAGCTTATTAGACGTTAATTAAGATTTTGTATTAGGAAATTGCATTTCTGTCTGCAAAATAAGGAAAAAAAAATGTGAACTATTGCCTGATAATACTAGTCTATCAATAGCCCCAAGTTCGAAATAATAAGTTATAATGTGTTTGTTAATGCTAGCATAAATCGCTTAGCCGATGCTTTTCCAAATTTTTATAAGTATGCTTAATTTTCCACCTGGTTGCGATTATTTCAAATAAATTCAAAGTTTCACCACATCTCTTATTAAACTATTGTCTAAGATAAAGGTTACCAAGGGCCTGCTACTGAGTCTGATCGACAGCTGGACTCATCCAGTGCATCCCAATCAATAATCGTACGTAACCATCCCACCTGGAACTTTGTACATTTCCTTTATGACGACACGTCAATCGACCAACAATTTTGAGGTAGATATTACACAGTTAAAATAAAAAGTAGTAGGTATCTCCGGATATATATTATTTCAATTATTTATTTCTTTTCATCAAAATTCATTAATATGAATCGATAAGAAACATAACCTCAGTTTCGTTTCGAAAGATAAATGTTTTATTAGGTTACATCACAGCTGTGACGAATCGTTCGATGCCCTCGTAGACACTTTTTTGACCTCATTATTTTTTATCAGACTGTATGACATCCGTTTTTGCATTGCATGACTCAATGTTTAAATACTATAAACCCAATTGTGGTTTTGCTATTTATTTCTAAATTCATCATCATCATTAACATAGTCTATTCTGTTCTGTATTTTCTCTTATAATTTTCATTTAGCCATTACCCATCACTTTCTCACTACTTGCTCATACGTCTTGTCATCATTAATAGTTTACACAAAACTTCACCCTGTTAAACAATTTTATCTGCATTCTATTACTGGAATTATCACAAGTGGTCAACAAAATATGTCATAAGTATTAGATAGTTATCTTCAAAAGTTACTTTGATTTAATTCCCAGCTAAACTTTTATGGGTGCTTAAGAGCTGTAGATTATATTCTGTGAATTTTATGTACTGTGTCGTTGATCGGGAACCGATTTTGGAAACATCGCCAAAAAGAAATATCGTGACAATTTAGTAATTTAAGTATTAAGTAACCTACACCAAATGTGTAGGTATATGTTTTAAAAATTATTTGAATACAGATTATATTATGATTTATGTGGATTAGGTTTGAAAGTTGCTTTACCATGTTTACACATGCGTTGTAACCTTAATATTTATTTTATAATCTATTTTTATAATGTTTCACTAATTGTTTTTATTAAAAGAACAAAATTTTTGTGTACTTTTTATTTATCAACATTTGGACACTGCTTTTTTCGTTCAATACTTGAGGGTACAGGGCTCAAAAAATTATCCATAGATAGTATAAACACAATGTATAACAATATTACAAGAACGGAGCTTTGCACGGTAAGTCTGCTCCCTTCTTAGGATTGAAATGCTTGACATATATAGCGACGGTTTGATGAGGTCTTCGAGGGAAGAACACTTTTCGTCCACAATTGTCGACAAATTCTGTATAATTCATGGTCCAATCACGCTTCATACCGGTCCTCTCGCAGACTTTTGATCTAAAAATATTACAAAAGAAATACAACATTCATACATCCAGGAGTCCGTTTAACTAACTACCAATGTTGCCAGCTTTATTTTCCCAACTTTCCAAAATGTGAGAAACTTGTTCTCTAAACCACCAGAAACAAATATATCAGGATCCATTAGATTAGGGCTGCCATATAATTTATTTTCAACCAATGTCCCGCAATGACGAGAATCGTTCAGAATATCAAAAATATGGTATGTTTAAACATAGAGAAACTTTATATCCTCGAGCCGTGAATCTGGACATGCTTAATCGTTTATTGATACTGAAGAAAGTTATCTAAACCACAAAAAAAGTCACTAGATCGTAAAATTCACCTACTAGCAAGGAGTCCAAACCACTACTAACATCTAAGGGCTCTAAATTGGTAACACAGAATTTTAACATTGTTTAAAGTAAGTACGCAACATGATACGCTCGGCGTATAACATGCGCGACGAATGGCGCAGGCCTCATGAACCGTGCCATGAAACGACGCAAGTGCGGCGCTGCCACACTGAGTTTTTTTTTTTATTGCATAGGCCGACAAACGAGCAAGTGATACTTACCTGATGGTAAGTGACCACCACCGCCCATGTACGCTCACAATACCAAAAGGATTATGGGCGCGTTGCCGACCTTAAAGGAAAGGGATAATTAAGGGATTGGGAAGGGGAGGGGGATTTGGGCCTCCGGATATCGCACACACCGTATGAAACGCAGCAGCAAGCTGCTACTTTACGCCGGTTTTCTGTGAGACAGTGGTAATGACCCGGACGAGCCGACCCATACCATGCTGTAGACAAAAGTGTCTACAGCGTGGCTCTACCACTCAAAAACAACTACTTATATTTTTTTTGTAAAAGACATACTTATACTTACTTTATTTGTAAGCAATTTGTTTCAAATATCTACGTGTCTATAAACGTTCTGGGTGTTACCTCTGTTTATAGGGGTGATGCTCACCAATAGGCGACTGAACTGCTCTTCTCGTCCTGCTCATCATTCAGACGAATAAAAACACCCTGGCCTAGCTGGCACATTCATTGGGACCGTTTGAGCAAGTCAGTGTTGCCCTTAGTACCGAAAAAAGTCAGTGTTGCACTTAGTACTGAATACAGTCAGTGTCGCCCTTAGTACCGAATAGAGTCAGTGTTGCCCTTAGTACCGTATAGAGTCAGTGTTGCCCTTAGTTCGAATAAAGTCAGTGTTGCCCTTAGTACCGAAAGCGAGACTTTTCTCGTCGGATGACAACAGATGATTCGTGATTGAAAACAGACTTACGTGTACTGGCTGACAGCTACCACTTGTGCGAGAGGATGCCTTAGTTCATGCGCGTGGGCAAGTGCAGTCCTAAGCAGCAATGTCGCCACGCCCTGTCCAGTTACCTCGGCCGCCGTGGCTAGCACCTCGATCTGATTTCCAAATTCATACAATAATATACCGTAAAATATAATTTAATGTTGGAGTTTTACAACCAGTACTTCCAGGATAATCAAGTATACGTAACTTATATAATAAAATATTTAAAACGTCAGAATAATGAATGTTATTACGTCGTAAACTATATGTGAAATACGTTAATTGGCGATTACAATTTAAATGCACATTATGAAACAGTCTAATGTACTTATATTGCAAATACCTACTTGTAATTTAGATATGACGAAACGGTTAGGATTTTAAATATAACAAAGCTGTAAAAACCTCCATCCAATGATGCAAATGAATATGGTAAGTACTTATTAGACATTTAATATACATATTATACAGTACTATGTATTCATGCTAGCTTAGATACGTGCAACCCAAAGTAATTATGCAGTAAAATACAATTTAGAAATCAGAATGCACAGAAGTCTATCTAAAACGATATCCTAAAATCTAAACAAAACAAATGTATCATACATCTAAAGCTGGCAATTAATTAAGCACATACAAGCACCATAAGCTAGCAGTGATAGCTCAGTGCGTAGTGGTATGGACTGTCGAGACGAAAGTCGCATGTTCGAAACCAGCCCCGAGAGCATACAACTCTGACTTTTCCAAGTTACGTGTGTATGAATTGTTAATTATCACTTGCTTTAACGGTGAAGGAAACATCGCGAGGAAACCTGCATACCTGAGAAGTTCTGCATAAGAATTTCGAAGGTATGTGAAGTCTGCCAACCCGTATTAGGCCAGCGTGGTGGACTAAGGCCTAACCCCTCTCATTCAGTAGAGGAGGCCGTGCCCAGCAGTGGGACATATATAATACAGGGCTAGTATTATTATTTATTATTATACATTCCAAAAAGTTACAAAATACTTACATCGTAAATATAATCGACATTATACTTGCGGAAGAAGTCGGGACTCTTCAAGCAATGAGCGCTGAAGTACATGCGGTTCCTCTCTGGATTAGAGGCGGTGTAGTGCGCCCACTCCTCGAGCTCGTTGATCATCCACGGATGCACCTGGTTCGCAACACACACGCCCACCAGCTTGCGTTCACCCGTGCCTTGTATGCGTTCGAAGGCCAGGAAACGATCACCTAGTGGGATTTAATACCTTAATCCTGATTTACGCAAGAATATTTGGAATATTAAATTTGAATTGGTAGAGCCACGCTGTAGACAGTTTTGTCTACAGCATGAATAAGCCGGCTCGTCCGGGTCATACCACTGTCTCACAGAAAACAGCTTAAGTAGCAGATTCGCGTTTCGTATGGTGAGTGAGATATCCGGTGGTCCAAATCCCCCTCCCCTTCCCAATCCCTTAATAATACCTTTCCTTTAAGGTGAGCAACGCGTTGATGATTCTTTTGGTATTGTGGGCGTACATGACCGGTGGCCATCACTTGCCATCAGGTGAATCGTTTGCCGGCTTATAAATATATTATTATGTATGGAAAATTCTCTGTTCAAGGCCGTATGTATTCTTTGAAATCCTTCAGTGTAAATATTTTTTACGCCCTTAAATTTTTGGGATTCAAAAATCAAATAATACCTACGTACGAGTATGTGAGAACTTTGCGCAACATTACGACGGAAGATCTCGATGTTGCGCAGCATTCAAACACTTGACCTCGATGGTCCGCAACATTCAAACACTCGATCTCGATGTTGAACAACATTCAAACAGTCAAAACCTCGATGGACGGCAACATTCAAACAGTCGACATCGATGTTGAAAAATATTCAAACAGTCGACCTCGATGTTGAACAATATTCAAACAGTCGACCTCGATGTTGAACAATATTCAAACACTCGACTTTGATGGTACGCAACATCAAACAGTCGACCTTGATGTTACGCAACATCAAACAGTCGACCTTGATGTTACGCAACATCAAACAGTCGACCTTGATGTTACGCAACATCAAACAGTCGACCTTGATGTTACATGTAACATTCAAACATTCCACCTCGATGTACGACAACATCGCGAAAATGGATCTTCATGGTGCGCATTTTTATAAACAAAGTAAAAAATATAATGTTAGGTTCTTGCAAAATTAATAATAACTAACGCCCGAATACAGAAACGCAACTCAAGCGTTTAAGATCATGTTAAACATTTTAATTCGTTATTTTTTTTTCGAATGGATTTGTGCTGTTAGCTCATATTGCTTTTACAGTTACGCCTTACAATAAAGCCGGCGGTTATGGAGCTCTAGCCAGAAATATGTATAATGTACGATTAAGCACAGAGGCGCCTTTTAAAAGGCTCAGACCTCAGCTTGAGCAATCGCTGGGCAGTATAGTTTAGGGCCGTCTCTGCACATCATAGTGCCGACGGTCAGTTGTGGGAGTTCTTCGGACTCGCAGGCGTGTCCTATGTCGGGGTCGCGTATTATTATTGCAATTCGGGTTGGGCAAGGAAAGTGCTGCTTCAATAGCGACTGTGATGGAGTCGTTGTGATCTGCCAAAACATGTTTGGGACGACGACGGAGGTTAAGTCGTTCTCATCCGTCAAAATTTTATGACACTAGAAAGCCAATAGTAAGTCGTTGAGTAGCGTTTCAATGTTCGGGCGTACATAAGTGTAGTTAGAATCTTATTAAATTCCAGTAGCTAATTTGACAGCTACAACTTCCTCCTGGTGAGGTCTTTGGATTTTTCATACAGCTCATATAATATGGAAAAAGTTAGTTAAAAGAAACAAATAATATATATTAGTATCCAGACTGCTTCTGAAAATAATTTCACACGAAATCGTCTCTTTATAGTCTGTGATTATTGAAAAGATAATATCCAAATTACCTGAATGTGAGTACTTGTCTGTCAAGATGTCCAAGTAAGGACAATTGAGAGACATCCAGAGCGCGACGACGCTCGGCTCCCGCGGCCAGTAGTGTGTGAACAGGAATGAACGGATCAAGTTCGCGTGACACTGGTTGCCCAGCTCCACTGATACGTTGCGAATGTCGAAACACTGGATATAAGAAATAAGCAATTAAAATTAAACGACTCAAGTATACGCACTCACGCCTGTAATCCTCGAAGGGGTAGGCAGAGGTGTAACCAGTACACCCACATTTCGCCGAGCGTATCTCCGTCCCACGATGTGATAGGGGGCGAGCCTATCGCCATACCGGGCACAAATTCCAGACTCCGGGCTGATACTGAGCATTTCGTAATAGAAAAACCCAATACCACTTTACCCGACCCGGGGATCGAACCCGAGACCTCAGCGTTGGCCTCAATCGTAACGCGTACGCATTACAACTGCGCCACCGAGGCAGACTTGACTCAAGTATTTCTTAGTTAAATCTCCCAAGAAGATAAATTGCCCCACCTGGATAGCGACCACCTTACACTTGACAGCCTTCGTGGTGCAGCGGGCGAGTAGCCGGATGCGAAGCAAGAGGCCGTGGGTTCGATTCCCGCACTGGGACAAATGTTTGTGTGATCCACAAAAAATTGTTTCGGGTCTGGGTGTTGTGGGACCGCCAGTCCCTCGTAGTTCCTGATACCCACGATACAGGTTTACCTAGTGTGGGGTCAGGACTAAGTATGTGTGTGACTGTTGGGTGTATTTATATTATATTATATTACTTAGTGAAAAGCCCGTGATAGTTGTTAGTTCAAGTTAGTCACCTTCTGAGGACAGTGTATAATATCCAGTAGCTTCAGGTCGTTAAAGTTTTGGCGACCGTTGGAGTACGCAATGTCTTTTGAGAGTAGAAATGTTTTTTGGACTGCACTGTACTTAATATTAGGTCTAGTGTAATCAGTTCGCCGTGTCAGGATAAAACAATAAGGGTTTTTATTCGTTTTACTGATGAGACGAGTAAGTTGCTCGCCTGATGGAAAGTAGGTAAGCCTGTTCTTAAATAGTAGCATCCCCAGAACTTTGAATTACAAAGCACTATATGACACCGCGCGCATCAATCGAGACCTAAAATAACATTAACCAAATATGTATTATAAATATGTTTGCAATAAATAATAGCGATGATGACAGTTATGCTGAATAATCGCCTCATTGGACTAGATGAAGCGTATATAAAGTGAAAAACCTATGAGGTCTTGGGTTCAGATTGCAATATCACACATCCGAATTCTTCCGAACTTTTTGGTTTACCACATTTTTGCGAGATATGGAATGGAAATTACTTAGCTCGTGGATGCACCAGTTGCGCTTCTACCTATCCCTTCGGAGATACCGGCATGACTTATATTATAAATAGTAATAAAGTACCGGTTTTTTCTCTGGGTGATTGAAGCAGACGTCGCACGGTGAAACTCTCTTGAATCTTTTGAAGGACATATTGGTGGTCGGGTGGTTTGCCAAACTGGCCACCTGAAGACCGCTTCTAAGTACCTTGAGAAAGTTCATCTTCACATTTCGTTCATCAACTTCATGTTTATTTTATATTTCTTACTTAAATAATATCTAGGAATTTTGTTTACATTTCGAAAAATCGGGTGGTATTTTTTGGGTGTTTCATTTGTGACAGATGTATTTTAAAAATATGTCAAATACTTGAAAGAAGACTTACAAGAAGATAAAAATTAATAAAAAATATATATTTATCATGTGACCTTCTTTGCCTTTCATTTTGCTTTTTAAGCATCGAACTATAAGGACGTATATTAAGTTTACTTATTACTTTGCAGTAGCTACATGAAAATAATTATGTAAACAATTAAATAATATAACATTAGGTACATCTAGGATAGGTCTTAAAATCCTTATATAATAAATACAAATTCAACCAAGTTCTTACATACAAGAATGTCCAATAGAGAGGCTGCTAAAGATATTATTAATTATACTTCTTCCTACGACTTCTTTAGAGTAAATGGCGTAAAACATTAAGAGATAAAAACTTTTTAATTCCCGCAACCTCCTCCACTAGGGCTCTATTGAATTCAATAAAAACAAAGCTTATTATGTCAAGTCAACCGTCAGTAGGCCACCATATTATTTATTTTGTATGTTTTAATTATCATTTTGTATAACAAACAACCATGGGATTCCGGAGTAAATGAATCCATCTTGATAACCATAGAATAATCTAGACCACCCACTATGTCAACTTTAGCCAGCTTCTTCAAACTGATCTCAGGGAGACAGTTGGTCAGGAAGACGAATGGCATCGTCACCTGCCTGAGCAGGCAAGTCAGGAACTTCGCAGACACACCCAAAACTGATACCACCTCTAAGCAAATTGTTGTAAGTGGTAAAATTGATAATTAAGCAAAACTGAGATTGGTTATAAATAATAATAATAATCATTTATTTATTCAAGTAACAAGACTCATTTACAAATACCTTAATTTAACTTAAATATTATAGAATTAACTTATTAATACATTATTTAATTTAATCCATAATTATGTTATTACAATAAAATTAAAAAAATTAAATACATTATTTATTTATATATTAATTTCATATAAAGTAATGTATATTAAATTGTAGTTTTTACAAAAGTATGGTCATACTCTTTAGTTAAAGTGGCAAAGTATATAGTCTCGAAGGAAAAGATGAATTTTATTAAGTTTATATTATTCATGAGAAGTTTGAGGCGCTCATAGCTAGTGGCACTCACTAATCTGTAAACGATAAGCGAGTTAAGCAAACCTTGGTTGCGGTCAGTCTATGGATGGGTGACCGCTTAGTGGTATTTCCACAGAGCGTCTCCGTGCTTCGGAGGGCACGTAAAATGTCGGTCCCGGCTGTTATCAACTGATAGCAGTCGTTAAGCCAAGTCGGAGGCCTTCGGGTGGCTTGAAAAACTCTGACACTAGGTTGGCCACTAACCATTCGATAAGAAGAAGAAGATGAGAAGTTTACTCAGATAAAACCATAGCTTAGACACTGAACTTTATGCGATCCCTAATTATTCCTAAGCGTTTTCAATTTTGTTTCTAAACTTTGCTACATATAATTTTTCACTGGTTATGCTATTTAAAAGCTGCCATAGGCTAGTAAGAAGTGGAAGGGACTATCTAGACAGCAATCGCGGATTCAATCCTAGCACCCAGGGCATACATCTATGCATTTTCGATGTTAAAAGTTTATTCATTGTTGTCGCTAGATTTAACGGTGGAGAAAAATATCGTAAACCTGCATTGCTACAGATTCTACATAAGAATTGCAATGGTACCTATGTGACTACCAATCCGCATCGAGCCGGTGTGGTGTATTAATTATTAATTCCTCTTATTTACAGAGGAGGCCCATGCTCAGTAGTGGGATAGTATGTAACACAGATATGATATTATAATTTTCTAATTTTTAGACACAGGGTTCAGAGAATGAAGAACGCGTTCTCGTACGCCGAGCACGGGTATCAGATGTGCCTAGAATTCTACGATTCGTGAAGGAGCACGCTCGAGCCACGTGGCCTGGGCTTGAGGCATCGTCATCATCCCATCTTGTGCTATGCGATTACGTAGCTAGGGCGCTTTCTCAAGGTAAGAAGTATTAATAGTCTTTTTATATCTATGGTAAGCACCACGTCTGCTCATAACTAGGAACAACACCACCCAGAACTTTGAATTACCATGTATTGCATCACCCCGATATATTATATGTTATGTCTAATGCCCAGTAATTTCACTGGTTTCATTCCTTCAAACCCAAATACAACAGTGCTTGCAAACTGCTGCTAAAATACACGAAGCAGTGGTATCTAGTACTTACCTACCCATACAGAATCTCGCATACAAGGGACCTACCTCCTAGTAAATTATCCCATCTTGGTTCAATAGAGTTTCACCTGCTACCAGCATCAAAATTCGACTAACGACAATTTGTAGGGCACTCAATGCTAGCAGAGCGGCAAGAGCCACGTCGCGGATGGTCCCAAATCCGAGGGTTGGCTCTAGGCACCACGCTCTGTGCCTGGGACGCGAGCATGCTGGAGAAGTGGGCGCGCTGCGTCAGGTGCCCTAGATCCAGGAGCCTGATGTACTTCACGGCGCACTGCCTAAGGGCGCCGGCGCTCCATGACAAATATAAAGTGCATAATATTTTACAGGTACTTGTGACTTCAGCTTGTTTATAAGGATTCTAATACAGACATAGGGGAAGATTACCATTTCAAAAACCGTGAGACGATGCATTATCCATTAACCTTTTCACCATAAATGTCTGTTAAGGCTATCAAGAAGCTGATATGCTAATGTGGTGAATTTTGACATTACATTACGAACTATATTGTCATCTTCTGTATGTATTATCCAAGTTCTACCATCATATGAAGGCAGATCAGTATTCAAGGTTCCAAACCTTGCACTTCATGCATACTCAAACCAGCCCCATTTCAGTTATTCCGGACCTAATATTTTAGATAAACTTATTACCTATAGCGCCGAGATAACATTAAAATGTAGATGAATGTTTTCCGTGCCAAAGGGAAGGGTGGCGCCAACTTGGAAAGGCCTATGACCAGCAGTGGACGAAATCAGGTTGTTGATGATGATGTGCCAAATAAATGTTTTTATTTATATTTCAAGGTAATATTGATCGTACCTAAAGACACACCGAAGAGCGCAGAGATAATCCACACACTAGCAAAGAACGCCATACAAAGGGGAAAAGACGTTGGCTACTCGATAATACGGTTCGATGTCACGGATGATAACATGTTTGTATCTTACAGTAGTAATTGATATACTTAAAGCTTAAAAAATAGCTATGTGCTAAGGGCAAAGACTTTTAATGTATACGACTAGACAAGCGGCGCGGTACATAGAAATTGTACCACTAAGTTGCGGTCAATTGACCGTAACTCAATATTTACATCTCCCTTAGTCTCAACTAGAACCCCTATCGCGCTCTCTGTTTGTGAGCTGTCAAACTCCCGCGATATATGACGCAATTTTACTTCTAAACAGCCCGTCTAGTAGTATACCTACATTAAAGTCTGACAAAGAGTCAAAGACACACCCAAAACTGATATCACCTCTAAGCAAATTTTTGTAAGTGCAAATTAAGTATGAGTGATTTTATACTCGTTATCAACAACCTTCCTCTAATTTTGGGGACTCGATAAAAATAGCTGCGACGCTGAAACGCTTTGACATGACGTGTTGGGAGATAGTCTTTTGGCATGAGCTAATTACTTCTTTCTTACCATAGTAAAATAAACGCAAAATTAGTCAGTAGGTATAAAGCTACTTCACGAGTGGCGACCCCGTTATTATTTTTTAGAACGACTAAAAGGTGACGGAAGGCGTAGGGGTTGGATAAAGTGTATAACTTCAGGCGAGACAAGTATTTTACATGTATTATATATAAAATAGCATAGTGACCGTGCTGTGCCAGCTAGCATGTGAAAAGGCTACCCTTAGGAAAGGTTCATTTTAAAGTATTTTTGTTTTATGGATGTAGGGCAAAATATCTAGAAGAATTGGAGCTAAAGAAAGAATGGCAGCTCTCAAAGGACCCAACTCAAGATAAGGATCTCAACAGACCTACAACAGATACATCAATAAAGAGAGATGAGAATACGAAGCACACCACAGGAAACAATTATTTAGCAGTCTACACAGCATTCACACAAGACGACAGACGGAAATGATATAATAGTTTCCACATAATTTGACGGCTTACTGACGGCAGTGAAATAAATACCTACTTGCAATTATTTTGTTTTATTTTTGATAATACTGTGTTATCATAGCATTCAATGCCTTGTAACATCTTCCTGATTATTCCGCCAGAAATAAAGCCAGAAGTTGCGACGGCATTGTTTTGTTTTTATCCTGGCCCAGTGACTACGCTGCACTTGATGGTAAGTGCAATCGACAAACGACACGATATTGTAGTACAAAAAAGAAATATCAAACATTTTATTTTTATTTTTCCTTTAGTACGGTAGGCAGCGGCCTGGCTGTGCAATGGTATTGCTGAGGTCCATGGGCGGCGGTAACCACTTACCATCAGGTGGGCCGTTCGCTCGTTTGTCTATCTAGGGCAATAAAATAAAAATATTTTATTTTATTTATTTATTTTAAGCTTCCGGTTTATCATACAAGTTTCGTCCCGTATCATCTCTGTGGCCCTATTTGACAGTATGTTGAAGCATAATAAGGAGGAAATATGAAGTGATTTATTCCTGATTCATGAATTACCTACGCGACTGTATTGATGACGAAAATTTAATTTAGGTAGGTACCTAGTTGAATTATTTAGGTTTTTGAAAATAGAAATTAGGGACAGGTTAACTTTTTCTGCACATCTCAATTTTTTTTTTTTTTTTTTTTGGATCGCCAATGGGTGTACATATAAAACTTATTAAGTAACAAACAAATATAACATACTACCCAGTTACAGGCAAACACAACTAACACAAGTAATGCACCGGATATTCATTAATAAACTAAAATAATAAAATATAATTAAAACACACAACCAATACTTTATAAGAAATTACAAATTAATAAAAATTGAGTGGTAAATATTGTGTATCCAACATAGTGACTTAACACAGTCTGGATTCCCAATAATTAGTAATTTTCTTCTTAAAACACAATAAATTATCACAGAATATATCCACGTTTAAAGATCTGGGCATATCGTTGTAAAGTCTGGTCATTCTGATCAATGGTGAGTTTAGACCTAGGTTGGTTCTGTGGCTGCGTACATTATACAGTTTGTAGACATGTGAGCGTGGCAATCTACTCGGGGCAGATATATTGATTTGTGCTAAAAGTTCTGGACAATCGATTCTATTGTTGAATAGCTTGTAAATAAATAAAAGGTCAAGAAGCTTGCGTCTATCATTGAGGGATATTACTCGGAAGAATTCAAGACGAGCATTGTAAGATTTCTCAATTGATGAAACCTTGGTCTAGAAACGAATATCAATTATTGCATCACAAAGCTAAGTCCAAAACCCAAGGGCGATGTAACACCTTGAATTCAATCGCAAAAACAAACACCCGAATTACAATTTTCCAGTGTACTTTTTCATTTATATGAGTAATTCATTTCTTTATTTGTCGATTTGTACTTTATAATGAAAGTAATTTCATGCTGAACTGACTCTCGGCTTCTGCTGAATGTTAGTTGCACTGGCATTAATTCTGATCAATTCTGGTAATAATTTCGTAACATCGATTGATACAACGATTTGAAGGTTGACTGAAAGTGTATCTCTATTGTGAAGACACAAATTGTTTTTCTGCGAAAAATTCAATACATTCGCCAATAGAGTTATTCTACTTCAATTTAAAACAAGACAATTAATAATCTTGTTAAGCTGGTACCTACAGATTCAAATAATACGTACTTTATTGTGTTGATTGGCCGGAAAGTAGCCACAGTTGTTAAACATTAGTATTTCCCCATATAAACTATCAATTACGTTAAATTCTAAAGGTTTCCTACATTAAATAAATGTTTGTAATTTAAAAATTAATAATGGGTCATATAGTCAATCAAGCCAACAAATAAAGACGTATACATTGCAAGGGTAACAACAACCGAAGAAACATGTCATGTAATAATATTGTGATCCTTGGAATCCCACATTGACTTAATAATAACACAATTTATAATATCATCAACTAATTTATAATAACATCAACGAATGTCTTGGTATTTATGTACTTACTAATTAATTTAATTTAAAAGTCAGTTAGTACAAAGGATATAGGAATTGAAAGTAATTCGCTGTACATAGGCGTATGAGTAGTACGCCAGAATCTTGCTGATCCATCCCTGAAATACTCAGCCGATGTCTTTATCGATTTATATTTTTGGTAACCGGAATTAGTAAATGAAAATCATCGTTATTAAAATCAAATCTCACTCCAGAACGTATTTCACCCAACCAACCCAACCCCGAAACTTATTCTTACGCCCTTGCTAAATTATATACACTAGACTAGATAAACATTTATAGTAATGACTCCAGACTTCGAAAAAAAGTTAATAAATTTTAGATCAACCAGAACGGTAGAAAAAGACAACGCGCAGATCGAACTTATTAGCAATCATACTATTTGATTTACTCCACTGGACATCTCATTGCCTTAACGAATATATACAAAAAATTAGAATAGGTAATGGACGTATTAACAAGGGTCAACCGCCGTGTTGTGAAAGAGTAAGTCAGCGCAATCCACAGTTATATAAAATACAAGGCATTCATTCAAAATGACCAAGTTGTCAACACGTTGTTCTGAGGCTTGCTGTTTTTGCATCAATATTACAAGGTAAAAAATCAACTAAAAACACTTCCGCGAGTATACATTTGATATTCAATGTTTGGATTATTTACAGCTTGTTTTTAAGACAATGAAATCAGTTTCAGTCGACATTGCACTGGATGTTTGGGAAATCGTGTTACAAATTAGCTGTTTTTGTTTAAGTAATTTAGCGCCTGCAAAACATTAGACGCTAATTACCTGCGGATAATGATGGAAGCGGTGAGGTCAAAGTAGTTGAATTATATTTTGTATTTTTCGTTTGAAAATATAAATGGGATCTTAAAACTAAATCAATCCCTCAATTCACAACACAGTCCCTAATTGATTTCTATTATTATTCAGAGTTCAAGTTAAAAAAAGATACTCCTGCCTTATTTCTGATTACCAAATTCTTCGCAATAATGGGCTACAACTTAATATTTTTTATTGTTATTGTGTTGAATCCAAATTTGCTAATGAAAATATATTCTCCGCATCTTTAAAATATTTACTGTTTATAGAGACATTAGACTCGGTCACCAATTTGATTATGGCTGTAAAGTTAGCGGTAATTGCTCTGGGCTTGCTACACATAGCAGCAGCTCTGCCAGCCCTCACGCTCCAAGACATGGAGATGGCTGACGACACTATGTCAGTCGGCTCGTACATACGAGAAATCAGAGCAGCTCCGGTAAGTGTACTTTAAATTGATACTGCTATGGAATGTAGGATGTTTACTAAAAAAACCTACTTCAGGTGAGCAGTTAACAGTTGTGATTTCATCGCTAAAGTACCCTGTTATGAAACGTAGAAGAATACTGGTGGACTATTTCATAAATATTTGCTTCGATGCGAAGAAAATCGTAACTAGTAGGTACATCTGCGAAGGCCTTGCTAGATAAACTATTGGCATGGAAATTTACCCAAAATAATGGCGATTATTAGCCGAAATTCATTAGTTATGTTGGTACAGGGCTTTTCACACATTACTTATTGAAAGATTAGTTTAGAAAGATAACGCTAATTTATATTTTCCAGCAACAAGAAGAAGATTACCATAAATCTTACGAAAACGAGGGTGATGGTGAAATAGGCTACTCCAGAAAGAAGTCGGGAGGTGGTAAGAAAGGGTACCAGCATTTCAACTCCTACCACAAGAAGGCTGGTGACAACTACGAGTTTGAGAAGCAAGACTCCTATGGACTAGAAGATGAGAAACAAACTGGAGCTCACAGCCACAATCACGAAACAAGAGGTGATGAGAGATCCGCTAAGATAGTGAAGAGGCCTTTGAAATTTTTGAGACGGATTTTTAGATGGATTTTGTGATGACAATAAGTGTCCTCTACAAAATATTATAGACCTTTGGTTGTTCTAAGATATTATGAATGTCGACTGGCTTGTACCAACATTAATATCCCTTTAATTGCATATACAATACGCGTAATTTAACTTGGCCGGCTTAAAGTTAATCACGAGCGGCGTCGGAGCTCTTGTTTAAAGAGATAAAATGTTGAGGAGCGGCGTAGAGGTCGGGTGAAGTGACTAACTCCAAGTCGGGCAAGTAATTTTTTTATGATATAGGCCGGCAAACGAGCAAGTGGGTCACCTGATGGTAAGTGATCTCCACCGCCCATGTACGCCCACAATACCAAAAGAATCATGGGTGCGTTGCCGACCTTAATAAAGGAAAGGGATAATAAAGGAATTGGGAAGGGGAGGGGGTTTGGGCTTCCGGATGTCTCACTCACCGTACGAAACGCAGCAGCAAGCTGCTACTTTACGCCGGTTTTCTGTGAGACAGTGGTAAAAAGCATAATGAAGCAAATTATAAGCATAATGAACATAATCAGCCCCATAAAACTACAAACGACCCGAAAAGACTATATACACAAGACTGCAATATTTATAAAAGTGTACTGACCTAAGTATTAATAGATTTTACATAAGAATAAACATTTTATTGTATTCATGGTTTTTATTTATCTCTTTGTAGCCGAAAAACACCGTGAGCCAGAGCCCGAAGATTTAGATGAAAATGAAAGGCAACCAGCTGAAAAACAAGAGCAAGTAAAAGACCATGAAGAAATTAAGTAAGTAATAATGATTAATAACTTTGTTTTTATTGGCTGGCGTTATCCCGGTCTAGTGCCAGGAATCTTGGGGAAATTGATATGCGTTAAGTATTTGTATAGACACAATGACTGTGTACCAACTACCACCATCCGCCTTCACTCTTAGACGTCTCCATTTCGCCCGGACTTGGGCATTCTCCTTAGTGAGACCATTAGCTCTCATGTAGTAGATACCGTTGACGTATTATTACGTCAACGACACTTTTTGGGCCTTCAGCGGGATCGTGTTCCTCGTAGGTACGAACTGGCACAATAATTTTCGATCGACGACCTCCTTTGGACTTCTCAGCACATGACTGTAGCACCATTCATGAAGTTTTAGACATAAATGGATTGCCTCGTTAGCGCAGTTGTAATGCCTACGCGTTACGACTGAGGCTGACGCTGAGGTCTCGGGTTCGATCGCCGGGTCGGGTAACAGTGATATTGGGTTTTTCCATTACGAAATACTCAGTATCAGCCCGGAGTCTGGTATGGTGCCCGATATAGCGATAGGCTCGGCCCCTATCACATCGTGGGACGGAGATACACCTAGTAGATAGTACACGGACGGTGTAGGTACTAGTTACACCTCTGCCTACCCTTTCGGGGATTACAGGCGTAAGTGCGTATGTATGTATGTACAATTGGGAAACTTGGTTCCCGTTGTGGGTTGTGGAGGTCATCGCCAAGTCGCCCCGCATAATATCTACCAAATCCACCGTCAAATCATGATAGGAAGGAGGACACTGGCATTAAGCCGGAATAACGCCAGGCGGAAAGATATAGACATATTATTATGAGATTTTGTCATTAATTTATGTAACGTTATATTTATTTTTACAGAGAAGGCAATGGTGATGGCAATGGCGGTGTAGAAGCGCATGGCCACGACCCGGCCGATTACATATTACCTGAAAAATACACGTACGGCAGTGGAGAAACTTATAATTTCTAATCAAACTATGAATCTAGGAGTTGTGAAAATAATTCTAGACTGAAAAATTGTACATAAAACTAAGTATTTTGCTGCCACCAGAGTTTAAAAAAGGTGGATTGAGATAAACGCCATCTCTTGTACTATATAGACAACAAAAGATATAGACTATAATATTATTACTTTTTTAGGAATAAATTTATTTAATATATAATACAGAAAATTACATATCAGAATGTTTCTTATTATAATCATAATAATTTTAAAATAATTCTCAGGAATACGGAAATCCACAGCGATTCAAAGTGTTCAAAGTATTTTTGTTGATAAGATTGAAGTTCCAACTTTTTAACTTAAAATAATTTGTTTTATAATACACAATACAAAAGTGGGATTGTTATATATATAGATGTATTAAATAAAAATATTATGTAGAAGTTAAAGGTTTTAGGAACGAATAAAACGCATTTGGTATTTGTGATGTCAATGAGTCAATGACTTATGACAGCACAATATTTTTGACGTGTGTTTTGCTTGGTCGGCTCAAACTCAAAGAAAAGAATCGGTCGCTAACTTCTTTAACCGGCTAGAAAGAAAACTACAGCATTATAATTGTATACTGTGATGTGATATTCTATCTGCGTGTTATATTAATACAATGGCTCTGAAGCAGATCGATATTGTGACGGCATTGGCTATAAATCTGATACATTACGTATCGTCGGGTAAGTACTGGAGTGGACAATTACTTAATTGAGTCAAATCGGGATGTGTTACGAACGGTGTTCTTTTTAACAGACCACATCCTGTCCTGCCACGGGCACTCCCTGGAATCTTGTATGAGAAAACATCAAATATGCAACCTGACATCTTCACAATGTTATTGCGAGAAAGGTTTTGTTATGGTCGGTGGAGATTGCGAGGTGCCTACGGACGAATTGTCGACGTCTCACGGTTCTACGGTCGCCGTGGTGATAATACTCACCATAGCCTTAGTCCTTTGTGGCCTTGTATTAGTGGTAAGGAAGTACAATTTGGTAGATTATGTGAGGCAGAAAATTAATATGCATCGAAACAACGACGTCATGTATGAGGACGTAATGATCGGCAACGACGACCCCCCGCTCAGCCCTTAATGCCTTATATTTAATTTATCTGTGTAGATTTAATTGTTAATTGGAACAGGTATATGCAACAGTGTCAATGTGTTAATGTATATAATTTTTAATTTTGACGATCTGTTGACACAAACAATGAATAAATGTGTTGGCTCGGTGTTGTATATGATTGCTCTTTACTAGCCAAATGTAGATGTTTTAAATGATCATATATATATTTTGTTAAGGGTTAATCATTATTTTATTATGTAAACCTTATTTTGATTAAATACTATTCATACTTATACATTGTTGAAGAATCATCACATTCTTCCATAAACAATATCTAGTACCATAAAAATAAAAACCAATAAAACCCCCAACATCAAATTTGTCTGTAACTTCTAAGTGGCTTGACAGATTTTCTTCAAATAGCCAAGAAGAACCATTTCAAGATCAAACCTACTTTAAAAAAATGCATACAAATTGGTCCATCTGTTTATAGGCTCCATGATGCCACAGATTGTATTTATAGTGGGGATGTCTGTGAGTTGCACAGACAGGTGATCAGCTCATGTTAATGGAATCATTTCACCCTTAATCCCAGTTCAAGTTACAGATACATATATAGACAAAGGGGATTAAGATTAAAACACTCCTCTTTTTGTCAGGGGGTTAAAAAATGTAATTTAAAATCATTGACTTCAACACTTAGCAAGATATTTATGCATAAATCTCATTTGCCAAGTAGTCTGAATTGGCAATTGTAATGAATGTTGTTTTTCTGCTAAAAATAGCATATTGTTATTTAGTTTCGAAACCAGTTTCAAGATTGACTTTAGTGAATAATAAAAGTAATACTTGACAGCTCCGTGGCGCCAGTGGGCGAGTAGTCGGCTGCGAAGCGAGAGGCCGTGGGTTCGATTCCCACACCGAGACAAATGTTTGTGTGAACCACAAATATTGGTCTCGGGTCTGGGTGTTGTGGGACCGCAAGTCCCTCATAGTTCCTGATACCCACGACACAGGTTTACCTAGTGTGGGATCAGGACTATGTGTGTGACTGTTGGGTGTATTATTATTATTATTATTATTATTAATACTGGCCATGTTTTGTACACATCCCACTGCTGGGCAAAAGGCCTCTAACAAATGAGAGTGGTTAGGGCTTTTCCACCATGCTGGCCTAAAGTGAGTTGGCAGTCTTCACAAACCTTCAAAATAACTATGGAGAACTTCTCAGTTATGCAGGTTTCCTCACAATGTTTTCTGCACAGTTAAAGCAAGCAATGATTTACAATGAATACACACATATGTCAATAGTCTTGGGGCTGGTTCTGTTATGTCTGGAAGTGTAGCACCTAAATGAATATTTGATGTTTTTACTGTTTGTATCAATGACATGGATAACATATTGATAATCAAAAATATTACATCTACATTTGGCTACATAAATGTTTAAAGATTTTTATATTTTGTGGTTATTGTAAGACATTATATGTACATTTGCATAAAAGACGAAGTATATTGTGTATCTATAACTGGTACATTATCAGTAAATGTGTCAATAATATCTACAAATAAGACTTGTTTCTAAATAAAACAATATATGGACAAAGGTCTCATTGATTGTGTGATTGGAAGTTACGTAAAACAGGTGCATATGGATGCATGAGTAAATATGGGACGAAATATATCTTAAATTTATGTTTTAGGAAAATAAATAAAAAAAAACTTTTTTTTTTAAATATATAATATTAGTGTACATTTTGTTTGGGTTGTACCATCCATCCTTTAATATTCATCTGTGCATTCCTGTTTTACTGTTAATATTTCGAAATACATAAAATATTGATCCATCAGTAATTGCCTTTGTTTAAGACAATGCAAAAACAAATGGCCTTTGTCCAGAATCATTGAAAAGTATGATTCACAGATGACAATTTTCTTTTATGTACTTTATTTAATTTTATCCTTATGTTTTGCATTATTCACTCCACATCAAGGGCATCAGTCCATTAGGGCGTAATTATGCACATTATGTTTCTGACGAGGTACCTACCCAAACATACTCTCGCCTTGAAACCTAACACCTATACATACTTGTATTTTATTTATTTATAATGCTTCATGGTACATTAGACAAATTTTAAAAGAAAGAAAAAAAAGAAACATTTAAGCATAGTACAATTGGCGGCAATATATTTAAAGAAAAAACATAAATAATATAATCAATATCTCGATAGCCTATGAATTTATTTGTATACTATTTTATACGCAACAGGAATAATAGAGGAAAGAAGCCCTACTGTGAAAATAGAATTAAAATTAACAATGAGGTCGCAATTTATATACTAGATGGCTAAGGTGGGCGAGCAGTGGAAATCTCTCTTTCCTTCGCCTGCACCATAATGGAATATTGACGTCAGTCACCATATAGCTATGTATCCCTTTGTCATTTGGCAATTACCCCTACGGCCAGACTTTATTGATTTATTTAATTTTGATTGAATTTATAAAATTCTTTTAAACCAGTGACTTCAATATATTTTATAATTAACTAGCGGAATACCCATTGATATCTGAAACTTAACCAATTTAAACACTGATAAGGTATTATGATATATATTTAAATAACAATGTCCCATTTTAGGGATACAGATTATAATGTTATTATTGGAAGTATAAACTATGGTATAGTATATTCACCTGCTTTGTTGTCACTATATTCGGAAAAGGCACTTATTATAAGTTTGAATTTGTTTTTATAATCTCTAACATTACGTAAATTATTTTTAAAAACATTATATTCCAACAAATTACCTATATTAACCTTTTAGTTTTAATTTAAAATTGACAACAAATTAACAAAGAAATTATGGCAAAATTACATAGGTACATAAAAATTACATGTTTTAATAATATTTTGCTTATGCTCAATTTAGCCAAAGACTGAAGGTTTTCTTTTGATCACGCACAAATTTTAAGTATTGCTAAGTTTATATTTTGCATATCATTTTAGTTAAGCAATAAAATATTTGTTTCTGTAATGGATAAATATTTTTAGTGTTATTAAAATATAAAGAGCATATTATTTGCCCTTTAAAAATATTTTTAATTCACATATATGTTTAGGTTCAATTCAAGCTCAATTCAATTCAAATCGCCTATTTCAATCATTTATGTTTATGTGACATAATATTATCATTGTTATCAAGTATTAGTGCAGAAAACATTTCTTTCTTTGAATTAGGGAGATAACGATTTTTATATGTATACATTACCTACCTATCTTCCACCTGCCTTATCCTACTCGCAGTGGGTTCGGAACATGCTTTTTAAGACATATTACAGACAGATTTGGCTTGTAGTTTTTACTTACCTACCTATGGACTCTATAAAAATAAAAGTCGTTAAATAAATGAACGAAATGTTCCAACAGTAGGTAGTTATTGTCTTACGATGTTTTATTTAGAGTTTATATTATCTTTTCTTTAGTTAGATAACTTTCAGCTATATTAAACACATTACACATTATTTGACAGCCTCCGTGGCGCAGCGGGCGAGTAGCCGGTTGCGAAGCGTGACGCCGTGGGTTCGATTCCCGCACCTAGACAAATGTTTGTCTGATTCACAAATAGTTGTCTTGGGTCTGGGTGTTGTGGGACCGCAAGTCCCTCGTAGTTCTTGATACCCACGATACAGGTTTACCTAGTGTGGGGTCAGGACTATGTGTGACTGTTGGGTGTATTTATTATTCTTGTTAAGGCTATGTTACCCGTATTTATTGTAATGTAATTGATTCGTATCACATATTCATTATTTCTTATGTATAATACACGCAAAATTACTTGTTGGGTCTGTAGTCCCTCGCGGCATCGCTATTATTGTAGTTTTGGGCGTCGAGAGGCGTATAGGGGACGTGTCTGGTCAAATTATTTTGCGAGTATTGTAGTTTGAACTGGCAGCCTATTGGCATGCCTAATAAGAAACTATGTTATTTTACTATGGGGAGGGAGTTCAAAAGGACTAATTCAATTCTAATCTGAATATATATTCAGATGTAAAGCATATGCTTTATTCGGTTTTTTTATGAATTGTGGCATGAAAAAAGATTTGTTATTATTTTATCTTTGTCTGATTTAATATAGTTCAGAGATTTTCGACTGGAAACAATTTTTTAAATAGAGTAAATTTAAAACAAAGATAAAATAATAACAAATCCTTTTTTATGCCACAATTCATTAAAAAAATACTGAATTAAGCGTAGTATCACTTTTGTTTCCTAAATCTTATCGAGTCTGACCATATGAATATTAGTATAATTTAAGAGCAATCAAGGTTTCATGTCCTTTAATATTTTTTCTGTCTGACCCTATGTGAATCTGATTTTTACTGTCCCAAACACGTAGTTATAAAAAAATGTAATTAAATGTTTAGATAATTGTGAATTTCTTTGTGTTTATATATTTTAAATAAATACTCTGTGATATTATTAATCATTTATTTTCATAAAGCGTACCTCCTTATCAATGGTGTTATGTAAAAACTTATTGCGTTTTTTACCAAAATACTTACTATCATTATTAATGTGGTTACCGCTATTGGACATTTATATAAAACTGAAACAGAAAAATACAGAGTAAGAAATCATAATTACAGAACACTGTACATCATTTTACTTGATATTTTACCATGATAACCTATCCTTATCCTTTAAATCTCGCCACGACATTTAGAAAAAAACATTTTTCATCATGCTTAACCACATTCAAATTTTAAAAATACCGCCACCAAATCGATCCTTTCGTTTAGTGGCTACGATGCCATAGACACACAGACTCACACGCACGCACGCACTTATGCTCGCTCGCGCACATGCACACACGGAAAAAGAGGAAAAGATACGCAAATAAGTCATATATAACTTTTCTTTTTTATAAGAAATTAAAAATTAACGCAATTCTGTTTTTTTAATAGTATATGCCGGCAAACGATCAAGTCGGTCACCTGATGGTAAGTGATCTCCACCGCCCATGTACGCCCATAATACTAAAATAATCATGGGTGCGTTGCCGACCTTAAAGGAAAGGTATAAGTTGGGGATTGGCAAGGGGAGGGGAATTTGTGCCTCCGGATATCTCACTCACCGTACAGCAAGCGGCTATTTTACGCCGGTTTTCTGTGAGACAGTGGTAACGACCCGGACGAGCCGGCCCTGTCTGTCTGAACTGTCTACAGCATGGCTCTACCACTCAAACTATCCAATTTTTAGTATCCAATATAATATAGGTACTGACTGCCTCGGTGGCGCAGCTGTAATGCGTACGCGTTACGATTGAGGTCAACGCTGAGGTCTCGGGTTCGATCCCCGGGTCGGGTAAAGTGGTATTGGGTTTTTCTATTACGATATGCTCAGTATCAGCCCGGAGTCTGGAATTTGTGCCCGGTATCGCGATAGGCTCACCCCCTATCACGTAAGGGACGGAAATACGCTCGGCGAAATGCGGGTGTACTGGTTACACCTCTGCCTACCCCTTCGGGGATTACAGGCGTGAGTGCGTATGTATGTAACTAACCTGTGAATACATTGACGAACATGACGAAGCTATAAGTGAACACAAGTGTATAGTGTATGATCCTAGTTTCTGGCGACGTCTCCGCATTACCCCACACAAGCATCGGCAATGTGAACAGTATGCTGACGTTGGCCAGCGAGAATGATTTCAGCAGTCTTGTAAATGATACTGCGGACACATACGTATATATATATACATTAAAATATATTATATACAATATTATAACGTAGAGTACTTTATAAATGAAATATATATTTTACGATAGACAATTTAATTTAAAAGATAACACTATTGGATTTTTTTATGATTCCTAACTCGATACAACAATCCGAATTAAATTAATCACACCGCTTTTATAATGTGGCTCCCCTCTCCTCTCCGCACCTCTCCTTCCAGTTGGTCATCGGTCAAATCAACTACTTCCGTTACAATATGTAACAAAAACCCTGTCGGCCGTTTTAACTGCGATTTCAGAATCGATATTCAAACGTAATGAAATAATTCTTTTTTTTTTATTGCAAAAGCCGGCAAACGAGCCAGTGGGTCACCTGATGGTAAGTGATCTCCACCGCCCATGTACGTCCACAATACTAGAAGAATCATGGGCGCGGTGCCGACCATATAGAAAAGGGATTAAGGGATTGGGAAGGGGAGGGGGATTTGGGCCTCCGGATATCTCACTCAACGTACGAAACGCAGCAGCAAGGTGCTACTTTACGCCAGTTTTCTGTGAGACAGTGGTAACGACCCGGACGACCCCCGGCCCATTGATGCTGTAGACAAAACTGTCTACAGCTTGGCTCCACCACTTATAACTTGGACTTCCTCTAATACGAAAATTGGATTATAAAAATCAAATCACATTAATTTTTTAAACTTGAATTAATTTATTGTTTGTAATCCGTATTTCAATTGATTACTACTGTAAGAGCGAGATAGCCAAGTTGCGGCGTCTAGGTACATTTAACGCGCTCGGCATCAGACAGCTGTTCATCACTTTTCAGGTGAAAATAACATTTTTTAAATATGTTCATTTTTATAAACTACCTGTGTAAGGGTAATATCTCGTTTGTTTTTTTTTATTTAACTATTTTTATTAAGCTGTCTATATGTCTATCTTCACAACCCAAAAAGGGCCGACAGGGTTTTTGTTACATACTGTATATAAAAGCGAAATACCACTCACTACCTATCGATTGTTATCTCAAAAACGACAAAAGCTATCATGAAATATAGTCAGATGATAGTTTGTGTAATGTGGTGGCTCGCTAAGAAAGAGCTATTTGAAAATGTACATCTTCATAACATAAAGTTTAATAAAACTTAGAAACCGACTTCATTTTCATTAGTGGTAGTTACAGCAATATCATGTAAATTCCAATACAATAACACAATCGCAAGTGTACTGTTGTCCGTTGAGGAGTTTAATTTTTTTATTCTGTACCCCGTCATCTAATCTTAACCAAATTTATATGGGACCAGCTAAACTCTATCGAGTGAAAATTTTCCAACGAAATCGGTCACAATTGGCGGAGAAATCAATGTACATACATAAAAAAAAGCAAAAAAATAACGCGCCGAATTGAGAACCTCCTTTTTTGAAGTCGGTTAAAAAGAAACTAAAAGTGAGGATACAAAACCCACTGTACGTGAGTTGGACTCGCTTGCGTTTTTTTTTGTACTTACTTTCACTCTGCAATGTGAACGGTTTCGCCAGTTTCATTAAACTTTGGACTGTGATTATAAACATTACTATCCCTGAAAATAGAAAAAAAATGTACTTTGTAATAATAATTAAGTACATGTCAGAAGGCCAATTCTCGTAATTCTAAACGTTCAAAATACATATACATACGCACTCACGCCTGTAATCCCCGAAAGGGTAGGCAGAGGTGTAACCAGTACACCCACATTTCGCCGAGCGTATCTCCGTCCCATGATGTGATAGGGGGCGAGCCTATCGCCATACCGGGCACAAATTCCAGACTCCGGGCTGATACTGAGCTTTTCGTAATAGAAAAACCCAATATCACTTTTACCCGACCCGGGGATCGAACCCGAGACCTCAGCGTCAACCACAGTCTTAACGCGTACGCATTCCAACTGCGCCACCGAGGCAGTCACGTTCAAAATATCATATCATAATCGTAATCATTACGATCTATGTTCACATTTGACGTTGATTATTGGTTTAAGAGAATGCCATTTGCAACTTTCTTGACGCTGAGGCTAGATCGGAATGATATTTTGAACGTTTAAAATTACGAGAATTCGCCTTCAGATAACTTTGTTTGTAATATTGTGAAAATAAAAACAAAAGAATGGGTTTGCAACAATGCATTAAAGGAAAGGAATACAAGTATTATAAAGTAATCTATGTACTTTCGCATCGCCTCATTGGTTTAGTGGCAATGCACTAAAGCTGCGAAACCGTGACGTGCTGGGTTCAAATCCTAGATTAATCACAGTTTTTACGAGTGGTAGAGCCACGCTGTAGACAATTTTGTCTACAGCATGAATGGGTCGGCTCGTCCGGGTCGTTACCACTGTCTCACAGAAAACCGGCGTAAATTAGCAGCTTGCTGCTGCGTTTCGTACGGTGAGTGAGATATCCGGAGGCCCAAATCCCCCTCCCCTTCCCAATCCCTTATTATATCTTTCCTTTAAGGTCGGCAACGCGCCCATAATACTTTTCTATTGTGGGCGTACATGGGCGGTGGAGATCGCTTACCATCAGATGACCGACTTGCTCGTTTGCCGGCCTATACTATAAAAAAAAAAGTTTATGTTTGAGCTCAGTGACAAGCGCAATGTAGTACCATGGTCAAATTTGTAATTCAATGTACTGGGTGGTATTATACATTACTATTGTTCATGGACAGACGCTCAACTTCAGGCGCGCGACCTACTCGTCTCGTTATTTTGGCGAAAAAATAAAATAAAAATATACTGACTGCCTCGGTGGCGCAGTTTTAATGCCTACTGTTATGAGCCTCTTTGGATTTATTGGTGGTAGGTCCCTCGTTTGCGAGAGACCGGCTGGGTTGGTACCACCGCTTTGTCTATTTCTGCCGCCAAGCAACAATGTGTAAGCACCGTTGTGTTCCGGTGTGAAGTACGTTGAAGCCAGTGTAATTACTGGGCATTATGAGACTTAACACCTTATGTCTCGGGGTGACGAGCGCAGTCCAGTGTCATGCAGTGCTTTATTTAAAGTGCTGTGTGGCGTTGCTTCTGTTTATGGGCAGGCGTGGCGCTTACCATCAGGCGAGCGACCTGCTCGTGTTGTCATTCAATCTAATAAAAAAAAAAAAAAAATTTAGGTTTTCAAAAAATAAAATGCGGATTTAGTTTGAGGCAACCGTCTAGCGTGGATGATGGAATGATACTAATGTGAAAGGGAAGGCGTGTTGGACTTGAAGATTCAGGAATGCTCAGTTTGCAGGATGGGAATGTATGGTGAGCAAGAAAGGTGTGTGGTCTGCAAGAAAGGGTGCATTATAAGTCTATAACAGCACGCGTTACGATTGAGGCCAACGCTGAGGTCTCGGGTTCGATCCCCGGGTCGGGCAAAGTGGTATTGGGGTTTTCTATTACGAAATGCTCAGTATCAGCCCGGAGTCTGGAATTTGTGCCCGGTATGGCGATAGGCTCGCCCCCTATCACATCGTGGGACGGAGATAAGCTCGGCGAAATGTGGGTGTACTAGTTACACCTATGCCTACCCCTTCGGGGATTACAGGCGTGAGTGAGTATGTTATGTTATGTTAAAAAATACTAACCTAAAAATGTAGATGTGAACTGTATATAAAAGTCCTTCTCCCATATAAATAAGTCGTTATGTACAGTTTTTTCTTCCTGTGTCCATGCTAAGCAGTTGTCTCTCCATGACTTTGATTTTGACAAGTTTATTGGTAATTTTCTGGAATATAAAATTTTAATCTTTAACTACAAGGTGGTAGGTCTCTTGTATGATAAAGGCCGGCTGGGTTGATATCACCGCTTTGTCTATTCCTGCCGCCAAGCAACAGTGTGTAAGCACTGTTGTGTTCCGGTTTGAAGGACATTGAAGCCAGTGAAATTACTGGGCATTATGACACTTATAACCTTATGTCTCAGGGTGACGAGTGAACCACCATCTTAATGCTATTTAATTATTTATTTTTTTACAGTTTAACGAGCCAGTGGGTCATTCGATGGTAAGATCTCCACCGACCATGTACGTCCACAATACTAAAAGAATCATGGGCGCGTTGCCGAACTTATAGGAAAGGGATAAATAAGGGATTGGGAAGGGAAGAGGATTCGGGCCTCCGGATATCTCACTCACCGTACGAAACGCAGCAACAAGCTGCTACTTTACACTAGTTTTCTGTGAGACAGTGGTAACGACCCGAACGAGCCGGCTCATTCATGCTGTAGACAAATTTGTCTAAAGCGTGGCACTACCACTCCAAAAAAAATATTTCTGCCTGGCGTTATCCCGGTTTAGTGCCAGGGTCCGCTTCACCTAATCTTGAGCATCCTCCGAAGTGAGACTGAATGTTATTTTATACTAAACAATGTAATAAAACGTAAGAATTGATACTTACAGATGTGTAATATTTACAGTACTGTTGGTTTGTATTCCGCACATTGTGTTTACAGCTATGTTAAACAGACTATCACTGCGCCACACTCCATATGTCTCTAGCATTATCAGTATGATGAGTAGTTTCCAATAATACTGTAATAATTTAATTAAGAATGGAATGAGGTTTTCCACAAGAAGAAATCTTGTTTTTTATAATTTGTTTCAGTATCAAATAATTAAAGAAACTATAAGTACTAAAAGAAACACAAGGTTGTAGGTACCAGTCCCTCCCATAACTGAATTCCATAGTAATACATAATATTTTGTCTGTGTCTGTTACCCTTACCCTGGAATACCCGCCCAATGTCAAAATTTAAGATGCCGGTATAAACTGATCATACAACATCGCTAATAGTGTCATTACAAACTTTGTTGTTAGCGGAATCATCATCGCTTTGATGGAAGCCAAATTTTTTTTAAAGAAGAAGGTTGTAGGTCCCTTGTATGCGAGAAGCTGTCTGGATTGGTACCACTGCTTTGTCTATTCCTGCTGCCGAGCAGCAGTGTGTAAGCACTGTTGCGTTTTAGAAGGACATTGAAGTCAGTGAAATTACTGGGCATTATGAGCCTTAACATCTTATGTCTCGGGATGACTAGTACAGTTCAGTACCATGCAGTGTTGCAAGTGCAAATCCCTCGTAGTTCCTGATACCCACAATACAGGTTTACCTAGTGTGGGGTTGGGACTATGTGTGTGACTGATTTTTCTATATTACCTTAAATTCCATGTTATAGATGACATGTCTCTGAGCCTCTTTGGACATGAGTACCAAATCTATCATCACAATAACTGGATCATACTCAATATATTTGTCCACAACACCTTTGCAGCCATCCTGGAATTTAATACATTTTCAGATGACATGTTGGAATTATAAAAAGTTAGTTAACTATGTATTAAAAATATATACAGGTAATTACCTGGTAAAAACTATATACCTGTTCATTAGAACAGCCTAATGAAAAATTAAAAGGCAAGTAGTGCTATGCCTTCAATAAATTTATCAATAGGCATATGAAGCCATTAGTTAATAATTTTGTAATTTAAATAAAATCAAATACCACTCATACCTAAAGGCAGTGATAGCACAGCGGGGAGTAGTATGGACTGACGAGACGAAAGTTGCAGGTTCAAAACCAGCCCCAAGAGCATACACCTATGACTTTTCTAAGTCACATGTGTATTAATTGTTAATTATCACTTGCTTTAACGGTGAAGGAAACATTGTGAGGAAACTTGCATACCTGAGAAGTTCTTCATAAGAATTTCTAAGGTATGTGAAGTCTGCCAACCCACATTAGGCCAGCATGGTGGACTGACCCCTCTCATTCAGTAAAGGAGGCTCATACCCAGCAGTGGGACATATATAATACAGGGCTAGTATTATTATTACTCTTACTTGCTCACTGATTAATCACAATATCTCAAAATTGACTGCTAAATTAAATTTGGTTAGATAATAGTTTGTGTAACATAAGGGCCTGCTAAGGATTTATGGAAACTTATTTTTTTTTAAAGGGGAGAATGTTTCATGCGAGATGAGTATATGTATATACAAATTGAGAACCTTACTCCGTTTTTTAGTCAGCCAAAAAGAAGAATAAACGACAGAATAGGTTATTCAATGATTCCTGTGGTTTGAGAGTAGTAAGTTATAAGAGACACATGATTTTTTACTCATTTTATGCACTTTACTCATTTTTTCTACATTCCATTATAGTAACGTAAACTGTACAATGTAAAGTAAATTGTCTCTCATTAGATTGTTTGGAAGTATTTCAAAAAGCGTCGCGAAGTAACTGCTATTCCGAACTTACACATTTTGTTAGTTTTAATACTGAAGGCCCATAGTTCCTGAAAAGAGCTGCAGCAGGTTCACCACAATTAACACATTTATAAGGTTTTTCAGCCATTGGACAATAATAACATTTAAAGTAGATATTAATTATTGAATAATGGTGTTCTAAAATCTGAAAACCAAAGCCACCATTGACATTTTGATTTTTTTGATAAAAATCCATTTGACATTCACTTTGACATATTATTTTCACATTTTGACATAATATATTTCGTTCAAAAACGCCTATTTTTCAGAACGACGACGCGACGTTATTTTGATTCGTTTTTATAATATCCCGATAGAGGGCACTGCAAGAACGAATTAACTTCATGTGCCTTCATAAAGATGACGCTATCAGTTTCAATTTTCATAATGTTCACACAAAATTCTTAAAGCATTGAATAAAACTAAGAACATGAATAAATTAAAATTGACTCACTTTTTTTGAATCAATGATTTTTGAGACTCGTCAACGTAATTTAGTTTAGTAAATTTTTTATTATTTCGATCGAAATATAAATAAAAGAAACAAATAACCATATCGTATTTGACCGTAGGTACTATTCAGTTAATGGAATCCAAAACTAACACAAAGTAATGCACCGAATAAAAATTTAAAACTAAATACAAATAAAACGACTGTAACAAAAAAAGCAATTGACAAACTATTTTTTTTCTCTGACGACAACCAATATTGGTCCCTGCAGGAAATAAGCATTTATCAACATTGAATGGTAAGTACCTATTTGTGAATCCAAAATCTGTCTGGATTCACAATAATAGGTACCTAAATTTCGTATTTAGAAAAATAATAGAACAACGTGTCCTTTCCTATAAATCTTAACTTCATACCTACCTACTAAGATTAAGAATATTTTAATGTAAGAATATCTTAGCAATATAAATGTAAATTCTTGTTTAAGTATGAAGGGTCTGAGGACAAGAGTGGCGCTTTTATGAACTGGACTAAAAATTTAATAAGACCAACGCCTTTCCATAAAAGTAGCTTTAAATAAAAAACTCTTTTAAAGTCGGAGCATTTGCGCCCTAAAAACGTCATAAATTGAATAAGTTTACTACCGAGCTGATACTTAAAATTCAGTTCCAAAAAAAACTTTATGCCAACGCCTTCAACTTAAAGAAATAAAGGAAAACTTGTTATAAAATCATAACTTAGGAAAAGAAATGAGTGTGTGGGCTGTCGCCTATTTAGTTCGCTAACACTTTGTTGGTATAACGAAATAAAAGTAGGTAATAGGCACTTACCTACTTAAATAAAACTAATATGTGGGACGCTCCAAAAACAGAGAGTAAGTTCTCTTCTTCGAAGCACGTAAGCACCCTTCTGGTATGAAATAACGATTCGATGGTTCGATTCCCGCTCCGAGACAAAATGTTTGTGTGACCCACAAATATTTGTTTCGGGTCTGGATGTTTTCTCCCCAGAGGGGTTGACGCCAGGCAGACAAACGGTGCTCATTCTGTAACATATTGTGTTGAAAAGCATGTTGCGCCGACCCCACTGCAAATGGTGTACGGGCCTCTCCCACAACAGATCATATACATATTTTGGTATTTTTTTACTGTGTGGGTATTTCATAGAAAGCTGTAAGCAGCAATAGCTTAACGCGGAGTGTTATGGACTACCGAAACGAAAGTTCCAGGTTCGAAGCCACTCCCACCTTTGACTTTTTTAAGTTACCTGTGTATTTATTGTTATATTATTATTAGCGCTTGTTGTAAGTGCGAAGGAAACATTGTGAGGAAACCTGCATAACTGAGAAGCTCATCATAAGAAGCTCGAAGATATATGAAGTTTGTCAACCCGCATTAGGCCAGTGTGGTGGACTAAGGCATAACCACTCAGTCGTAGAGGAGGCCCGTTCCCAACAGTGGGACGTTTATAATACAGGGTTGCTTCTATGTATTTAAAATTAATTTCGACTAGCAATGCATTACCCAATACCTTCTCGGTAATAAATTGCGGAAGAGCACTAGTCGAAATTCTGACTGCATCCCAACCGCAATATCAATTTCACATTTCATAAAATGCCACCTCTTCAAAGAGCCAACGAAAAATATGGATCCTTTTACACTTTCAGATGTTAACACTAGTCTGAAATTATTTATAAGTTCCGGTACTTTTATATTATTTCATACTTGTATTTGAATTTTTTGCTATTGCACAAACATATGCCAACGTTGCGCATTAATGATCGTTGGATTATAAGGCCATGCAGTAGTTTTTTTTATATCATAGGCCATCAAACGGGCAAGTGGGTCACCTGATAGTGATCTCCACCGCCCACGATACCAAAAGGATCATGGGCGCGTTGCTGACCTTAAAGGACAGGGATAAATAAGCGATTGGGAATGGGAAGGGGATTTGGGTCTCCAGATATCTCACTCACCGAACGAAACGCAGCAGCAAGCTGCTACTTTACGCCGGTTTTCTGTGAGACAGTGGTAGATGTTGGATTTGCCTAGTTATAAATAGAGCATACTCGAGTAGAAGGGTCCCTTAATGTTAACTGATCACTGCCGCGTATACTTACAATATCAGAGTGATTGTCGGTGCGTTGCCGGCTTTTGAGGAAATAATATAGGTACTATTTACTTGAATAGGGTAGTTTCCTATATTGAAATTTATACATTATTTTATAAGCAACAGAAAATGATACGCAAAAGAAACGATTTTATTAAAACACAATCAAAATTGGTTCAGAAATGTGCCCGCAGTTATGATTTTAAATGTTGGTATGAGGAAAAGTGGGTGCGTAGTAGGGATATCTCACTATCTCGCTTGCACGCGTGCACTATAATGAACATTTTACACAGTGATGTCAAAGGTTGCATCGTCTGTCATTTGACAATTACCCCTTCTACAGGATTTGAATGGCTTCTATCTTATTTATTTTTGGTCCGATTTATAAAATTCTTTCTGCAATAGATTTTGAGTAACATAACTTATTGATTTAAATAATAAAAAAAATCTAGTCAACTACCCTATTATAATAAGTCGTATCGGTCTGGAAATTATGCAAGCGTAATCGCATTACCTGTGTGGACTGCCTCGGTGGCGTACGCATTATGATTGAGGCCAACGCTAAGATCCGGGCTCGATCCCCGGGTCGGGTAAAAGTGATATTGGGTTTTTCTATTACGAAATCTTCAGTATCAGCCCGGAGTCTGGAATTGTGTCTGGTATGACGATATCACATCATTTATTTATTTATTTGAATAGAACGGTATGAATACCACTTATACTATTCAATAGGTACAATATACAAATTATTGTGGTAATAATAGATTATAATAATAATAATAATAATAATAATAATAATACACCCAACAGTCACATACATAGTCCTGACCCCACACTAGGTACACCTGTATTGTGGGTATCAAGAACTACGAGGGACTTGCGGTCCCACAACACCCAGACCCGAGACAAATATTTGTGGATCAGACAAACATTTGTCAAGGTGCGGGAATCGAACCCACGGCCTCACGCTTCGCAACCGGCTACTCGCCCGCTGCGCTACGGAGGCTGTCATTCATCCATCATTCTCGCAAAACCTCAAGCATTCTAACATAAATAATCTTCTGTCACTCGTAAATATGTCACACTCTGGTTTCGAGTCCAGAAATCTGTTCAGTAAGTTGAGCGTGCAAGGCAATGGAGATTTGGATCTGGCAACCGTTCTACCAAGCGGTACTGCGAATAACTCATGCTTTCTATTGCGGCAGTAGTTATTAGGAGCGAAAATTTCATTATGTAAGTCAGGTGCGTCTATTTTATTATGAATAATTTTATGTATCATAAGAACTTGCTGGATCTCACGCCGAAGTTGGAGAGTTTTGTATCCAAGACAGCCCAATAGAAAGAAGGTTGGATACATGTACGGGTAATAACCATTCACACGCTTGTATAAGGATCTTAAGAATTTCTTCTGTACTTTTTCCAAAAGAAACACATATTTACTTTCATGCGGGTTCCACATAGCGGCGCTTGATTCCAGTTTGCTTCGCACAAGGGTGTTATATAAAAGCTTAATGACTGGTTGACTCTGGAAATCGCAAGTATTTCGAAGCACAAATCCAAGCTTACGAAAGGATTCCCTAGCCACTGATGCAACATGATCATGGTACGTGAGCTGTTGGTCGAAAGTGACACCGAGATCCTTTTTTAAAGCTGTTCGTTGTATGATGGTATCCCCTAGCTTGTAGTTGGCATGGATTGGATGTCGCATCCGACCAAAAGTCATCACACGGCATTTATCGAGGTTGAACTCCATTCTATTAACTCTGCTCCAGCTATGCACGGCATCGATATCTTTTTGCAACGCTAAGCAGTCCGCCTCTGATTTAATTTCTGTGTAGACTTTGAAATCGTCGGCGTACAGAAGACATTTAGAGTGTTCAAGGACCAAGACCAAGTCGTTATGGGACGGAGATACGCTCGGCGAAGTGTGGGTGTACTGGTTACACCTCTACCTACCCCTTCGGGGATTACAGGCGTGAGTGCGTATGTACGTAATCTCATTCTAGAAGGGTGCTGTACGGGGATGGAAACTCCCTGCACATCCCATCGTTGAGGAGTGCTATTTATCTTGATGGTGGGATGCAATGGAGAGGCGATTCAGGGATTTGAAACGACCATTCTGCTTAACTTTGTGCTGGTTACAATGAACATACTTAAGCTCAAGCCTGTATCCCGAAAAGTTATGGCAGAAGTGCAACTAGTAGGTTCACTCGTGCTTCGCCGAGCTTATTATCCAATAATGTGATAAGGGGCAAGCCTGTTGCCATACCCGGCACAAACTCTAATTTCGGACAGTTCTCATATTGAAAATTAAAACACAAAATCTTCCCTTATTCTTAAGTGATTTCCCGACCTGGAATTTGAACCCAGGACCTTGCGTTTTCTCAGGCTAAGTTCTCGTACGCTGCCACTAGAACAATACACTTCGATATTGATTTACCACGGGGATCAGGAGGTAAACTACAAATTTAGAATAGAATCTTTTTTAAAGAAACGATAGACAAATTAGGTACTATCTAACTGCCACTCAACCCAAACGTGTAAACTAAATCTTGTGAATATTCAAAAAACAATAATTAAAATTAATTACTTTACCTGTATACCGGAATAAATTTGAATAAAGCGGATTACGGCCTATTTAGGCACACGCGAAGAGTTTCACGAAGGGCGCTACCCTACGAAAAAGGTTTTTAATCCTCTGTTTATTTTGCTTATATTGGAAGACTTAATCACCACCCTGGTCTTGCGGGACGTGGCTGGAAGCATTTATTATAAATATAATAATTTGCTGATGTTCAATTTAGGGATAGAATAACCTTTCCCTTTTGGAAGTGACTAGATACAATTATAGTCCCATGACGAAAAAACAAAGTACACAGTTTTCACAGCAATCTGCATTTAATTTAGTAATTAATAAGGTTGTAAATCCTATTTGTTTGGCAAGTTCAATAATTATTTTGGTGAACAAAGTTAGGTGTTGTGGAGACAAAAGCCAATCGCAGTTCCTGATTTTTAAAAGAAATAATAGCTTTTTATTGTTGGAACAATAATAAATAAGATCAGGGATCGAGAGTAAGTACGTGTTCTGTTTGCGATGTAAATAAATCGTATAATGTAAAAGATAGTGAATTCTAGGCCGGGTTTATTCCATTAACGTGCTCTCGGCCGCACACGATCGCGCACTGCCGTGCTTTCCGACAGATTTTATTTGGTAGATTAATTGGTAGCCATAACTGTATCATCCTCCGTTGAGTTAGGCTTACGCACCACTTGCAGATAGATATTCTTTATTTGAAATAGAAATGAAAACTCTTTGGTGTTAGTTTCTTCTTCATTAGTTTTAGTTTAAACTAGTTGTCGCAAAAAGAAAACAATTAATAGAGAATTAGTTATAATGAGCTTCCGAAAGAAATTTGGTTGCTAATTTACTCGAGTTGGCGATAAGTTAAATGTATGCCAAGCTGATAAAACGTCATTTTGACGGCCAAATATTAAATCGTGTTGTCTGGAAGCCCCTGTATAATTAAATGTTTTCTGCACTGTCATTTGCCTTTCTCATACCTTTTTTTAATAATCCGTTTCAAACTCTGCAGTCAAAAATGTTTAATAAAAAATAAATCCTATTGGTAGATTAAAAAATCATAATTCAGAACGTAATTTAGTTATCAATTATTTCTCACTCTAACCGACACACGTGGCAAAGTATTATGTCGATGAGACAAAGAAAAAAAACCTCAAAAAAACAATTTTCTCTTTGACATAGCGTGAGGTGGGGTGCCACACCCTCTACTTTACGTATTTCGCCCCAATAAAGCCAAATGGGCAAATGCCGCCAAACTTTTCCGGAAAGGCTGTTTAATATTCATGATTTGGATTTACACATTTCTAGATAGAAAGCATATTCATTATTAATTATCGCTCGCTTTAAGGCGAAAGTAATATTGAAAGAATGAAATCGTTTATTGATCATGTAAGGTGCAATTAAAATAGCGCTTATGACAAGTCACTACAAAAATAATATAAAGACAAGTGCCAGAAATCATATCAACTTATTTAAACATAACATACATAAATAACATCATCAACTATACATTAGGACAGTTTATTTTTATACGTTTTCCAATATTTTATTGGGTATGAAAAAAGTCCAGTATTGTTATAAATTTTAAGCGGGTTCCATAAGGACCATGGGCATTACCGAAAAATCGCGTGTTTTAAGGCTCGAACCAAGGCGACCCAGCTTGAGAAGACCCAGCGAAACAAACTCAGTGGGATGTCGGTGAAGAAAAGGGTTGTGAGGAAACCTGCTTATCAGAGAAATATCCATATGTTTTTTTTTATGGTATGGGAAGCCTACCAACCCGCATTAGACCAGCGTGGTAGACTAAGTCCCAAGCTCTCATTAGCAAAGGAGGCCCGCGCCCGACAGGACAGTGTTTTAAAGTACCAGGATATATATTATTGTGCTATTATTAATATAGTAAGTTCATAACTGGGTAGGTTATACGTTAATATGTAAGAACACACGCAATATGTGTTTTTGAACGATTCCGTCATGCACACAACGCCTATAAAACGGATTTGTTTTAGACAACAAAATAACAGTGAGACGCGGCATCTAGACGTGTTATAATCAACATATTTATGTTTTATCGTACTTAAATTTAAGTAGTCGTTAACGGCCAAGAAAATGTTAATTAGATTTTATGCCCATTTATGGAACGTCGGTGAGTTGTAAAATGTTTGAAAATGGATGCTTTAACTTTTAACGGTAACGTTTTTTTTGGAATACTTGCCTTTGTGGCGCTGAGGGCGAGCCACAGCTGGCTGAAGCAAGAGACTGCGGGTTCGATTCCTGCACCGAGACAAATGTTTGGATTCACTGTACTTCAAACCTGAACACGACAGTGCTTACACAGTGCTGTTTGGCGGTAGAAATAGACAAAGCGCCTCTCGCATGGACCTACCACCTTGTATATTATTGTTGTATTGTTCAGTGTTCTTACATACATAATTGTGAATTATTATTAGACTTCATGAGCGAGCAGATCCCAAGTGACATGACGGTACCGCCACAGCAAAGTCCTTAAGGCACGTTTTGAGGTACGCGAACAAGACAGGAGGCCGCAACGCGTGACGCAAATTATTAGCGACACGTGCGTGACAGGTCCGTTTTGTATGGAAACGGCCGCACGTCACTTTCTACTGTCTCTGTCTGTCTCTTAAAAGGTATAGATCTATACGATACTTAAACTATACATACGCCTGTAATCCCCGAAGGAGTAGGCAGAGGTGTAACGAGTACACCCACACTTCGCCGAGCGTATCTTCGTCCCACGATGTGATAGGGGGCGAGCCTATCGCCATACCGGGCACAAATTCCAGACTCCGGGCTGATACTGAGCATTTCGTAATAGAAAAACCCAATACCACTTTTATCGACCCGGGGATCGAACCCGAGACCTCAGCGCTAGCTTAATCGTAAGGCAGTCATACGATTTTTTAACTATAATTCCATTAAAAGCGGATGGCCACTGTCGTCGCATATCCTGGTCTCTCGTCTCGATCGCGCACTTCAAAATATGCCTATATGTATTTATTGAGATGTGCGACAAAGCGGACTTATCGCTATCCCTGCCTTACATCACACGTCGCTGTCTCCCTGTCTCGGTCGCGTACTTCAAAACTTACCTTTAAAAAAGAGCCAAATAAATACAAAATTCTAGAATTTTCTCAACAACCGCAACCGCCTATAAACATGTACCTACAATACAAATTAAATTGCAAGTGGAACGAGTAGCGAATGTTGTACGCTCTGGGGATGCTCGGGGTTGTTACGGGATGGTTTATCGTCTAAACAACGGATAAGGGAGGCGAACTGGCGTCTCATTGTGCCGTAAACGTTTGAACATCAGCCACGGTGCGTAGGTAATGTTAGACTGAGGCCATCGTGGTGAGTGACTGCTCTTAAATAAAAGTAACACCGCACAGAATTTTTTCAAGTGTTTCTATCATGAAATGCTTAGATCAGTCCGACGTCTGCAGTTGTGCCCGGTACATAGGCTATAGGCGATGTTAGCTAGTAGAAATATGGGTGTACCAGTTACATCTCGTGCCTACCTCATCGGAGAGTACAGGCGTTAGTGGGTATGTACCGCCCAGAATTTAGCACTACAAAATAAATGTAACATCGTCAACGGACATGTATAATTAATTGTTTGTATGATGATGTCTTATAATGCCCAATAACTTCACTGCCTTCTTCTTCTTTCAGCTGCCTTTATACCACTCGCAGTAAGGTCGGCGCAACATGGTTTTTGCAACATGTTACAGAAAGATTTGGCTTGTAGATTTTTTACCACCGCCTGCCTGACGTCAACCCCTCTGTGGCTAATACTTGTTAACTAAATGTCTCTAATCGCTGTTTCTTCACTACCAAGTCCTATAGTGTTGTATTCATATTCATTAAGGAGGTGTACCACTAGATGTTACAAGTAATTGAATAATATATCGGCCGGCAGATCATACGGTTCATGTATATTAAGTGGTAGTCAGATACGAGTCTTGTGTCAAATTCAAATCATTTATTCTGTAAATTGGATCATAAATATCAATTTTACATGTCAATCATTTTTTATGCTAAATTACATTAACGACGGCATTTCGGAGCTAGCCATGAGAAGAAATGCCGAAACAAACTCATGGAACTCATTAGAATAAATGATTTGAATTTGAATTTGAATTTGACATTGTTTTACAGAATTATGCGAGTGTAATGTACAGAAATTCCTGGATTGGCCTTTTCAAGAAATAGCCAAGAGTATACCAGACATACTTAGCACACGCACTCACATAAAAAAAACTAAATGAAATAATTAATAATGATAATAAAAAAATAAAAAAAAAATACTCAAACCAACTTGAAAAAAAGAGTGGGCTCTTAAAGGAATAAAACTACGAATTAAAGATTTAAACTTAAACATTTATGGCTGTTTGCTTTTTAAATATTGATAATAATATGTTCACTAAAATAGTAAAATATAATATTTTTACCGCAAAAATAAAACCTATTGCAGTTTAGTGGCCAATGAATGAATGACCGCCGACTCGAAATTGTTTATTTTATTTTTAGCATTTTCTGTTTTTAAGATATTTTACTTTTTACTATCTTCTCGAAAGTCGGCAACGCATAAACAATTCCTTTGGTGTTATGGGTGTTCATGGGCAGTGGTGATCTTGTATAATTAGGTGATCGAGCTCATTAAAGATGTATTTATATTAAAATGTAATATATTAAAACGACAAATTAAATGTAAATAGTACGCTCAATTTTTATATTTTAGTTTCGTAGATGTAAAATTAAATTAACAAGGTTAGCACAGTTTGCTACGATAATTAGTTATTGTGCTATAAATGTTATTATGAGCAGTTTATTCTACGCACTGCTATTTGACATCTTTCCTATAAAAAATGGTCTTTTTCTGCCCTTTCGCTTTGCCCTGTTTTATTGCCCTGGATAGACAGACGAGCGGGCGGCGCACCTGATCATAAGTGGTTACCGCCGCCGATGGACTTTAGCATACCAGAGCACAGCCTGGCAGCTGTCTAAAGTTTAAAAAAGTCCATTCAGTTTACAATTAATTTCTATAAGCTTTAAGTAAATCTGAAATTTTTGAATATCATAAAAACAAGACAGTGTCGCAACGATAAATCCGTCATGTAAATCTGAGGTTCGGTCACATGGCTATAAATAAAAAATTCATGACAAATTTGTGAAGCCGACCCTTTGTAGGCCATGAATGTCCCTTTTTAATGTCTACGCATAAAATTGGCGTGGATATAGACGACATGATTTATTTCGTGTTTTATGATAAGCGTGTGTCCGGTTCATTACTTAGCTACTTGGGTGAATAATTTCCTGTTACAAGTTAATTAACTAATACTAGCCCTGTATTATATACGTCCCACTGCTGGGCACGGGCCTCCTCTACTGAATGAGAGGGGTTAGGCCTGAGTCTACCACGCTGGCCTAATGCGGGTTGGCAGACTTCACATACCTTCGAAAATTCTTATGAAAAACTTCTCAGGTATGCAGATTTCCTCACGATGTTTCCTTCACCGTTAAAGCAAGTGATAATTAACAATAATAACACGTAACTTAGAAAAGTCAGAGGTGTTACAAGTTAGTGATTAAAATATAAAACTCAGCTTTCTGTCGGACTGTTTTTAATCGACGAAAAAAACAAGGAAGGCTTCAATTCGACGCGTATGTTTCTTTTGTGATCGATAGGGTTTACGTTGGGGGTGGTCTCGTATAAATCTAGATTGGATTTGATGACGGTATGATGGAAAATCTGCTGTTTCGAGAAGTTCCCCACTTCTCGAAACAGCAAACATGCGCGAAACGGACGCGCGTCGCGTTTACATACTCATATATCATAAGTATTAAAAAAAAACTTTTTCAGGCCATCTTTTTTTGCCCAACTTATCAATAAATCTATCGAAATTTCATATTCAATTATCAAAGACAAAATTCGTGTTGACCTGCGATTATCTTCTAGCTTTTGCTAGCAGCTCCACCGGCCTGAATAGTCTTTCCAAGATACAAAGTAGCCTATCCCAATCCTGTGTGCCAAATTTCATCCAAAACCGTTCACTTGCTAAGGCATGATTGACTAACAAACATACGAATTCCCAAACTCATAAACATCGAAACTTTTATAACTAGTAGGATGATCAGTTTTTAAACTTCTATCTTTAAATAGAGACATAATTGCCTATTAACCTGTCCCGATGCAGATGAACAAACCTGTACAGTATAAAGCACGTAAAGCGGTGGAGAGCGGTGGATCTGAGGGAGGCACTCAATTTTACTGCATTGTAAAACATTTTACAGGTATCGGAGCTCGGAGACGTTGAGTGCTCCACAAATTGTTTCACCACCATCATCACTTATTTCAGCTTGTTTTCCTCGTTATATTGGCTTTATATGTTGACTGGCTGTTGTTTGAGTGGTAGAGTCACGCTGTAGACACTTTTGTCTACAGCATGAATGGGCCGGCTCGTCCGAGTCGTTACCACTGTCTCACAGAAAACCGACGTAAAGTACCAGCTTGCTGCTGCGCTTCGTACGGTAAGTGAGATATCCGGAGGCCCAAATCCCCTTCCCTTTCCCAATCCCTTTATTATTCCTGTCCTTTAAGGTTGGCAATGCACCTATAATTCTTTTGGTATTGTGGGCGTACAAGGGTGGTGGAGATCGCTTACCATCATGTGACCCACTTGTTCATTTGCCGGCCTATACTATAAAAAAAAAATGCAGTTGTAGAGACCGTCGATAGAAGTGAAAACTTAGACCTTGAGCATTAAAATTTGTAATTTCATAGTGCTTGATGTAAATTATCAAAATCAATCTGGTTATCACATCTATTGACACTCCGAGCAACAATTATATGCATGTTTATATGGTTTTTTAGTACTCACTATTGTACTGCACAATGATTCTACAATTAAATGATTCAAATAATAATCAAACAAAATATACAAATCACTAAAGTTGCAGAATGCGTCAGCTGTACCTATAGCTACAGATATACTGCTATAAGCATATCGGTGACGCGAACGCACGAGATTTCACCCACCATCCAACAAAGTGGGTAACGCGCACAGCATAAGAGTGAACCCATAAGATTTTCCCCTACCAAAAAGTGCCCAACGCGGCAAAAGAAGTTTTCACTTCAAAAATCTCGTTTAGGGAGTTGGAAATTGTTATCCGTGATGAAGTCGATCGGAACTGTGAAATGTGCATTTATCCTTTACGAGTGGTAGAGCCACGCTGTAGACTATTTTGTCTACAGCATGAATGGGCCGGCTCGTCCGGGTCGATACAACTGTCTCACAGAAAACCGGCGTAAAGTAGCAGCTTGCTGCTGCGTTTCGTACAGTGAGTGAGATATCCGGAGGCCCAAATCTCCCTCCCCTTCCCAATCCCTTATTATCCCTTTCCTTTAAGGTCGGCAACGCGCCCATGATTCTTTTGTATTGTGGGCGTACATGGGCGGTGGAGATCGCTTACCATCAGGTGACCCACTTGCTCGTTTGCCGGCCTATACTATAAAAAAAAACCTTCAAAATTCTAGATGTGAACGCTTGGATGATTGTGAATTTCGATGATTGTTAATCAACTTTGGCCAAGCCATTATTTTATTAGTTGACAGAGATTTTTTCGTCTCGTTGATATAGTGGTAGCGTACGAGGACTACGAATTCGTAAGGTCCTGGATTTAATCTCAAGTCGGGCGATCGTAAATTTTGTTTGGCTTTTCGATTCCAAAGTCGCATATTAGTTGGCCGAATTTGAATGTATGCCTCATACAGTGTTAGAGTTGCCACCTACTCCATTACGGGACGATAATAAGCTCGGTGAACTGTGGTTGAACTAGTATACTTCTGCTTACCTTCTCAGGGATAAGAGCGTGAGCTTTTTATATTATATCCGTGTCTATATTTCTAGGTAATTAGCAATGATGGATGTCTAGTGCCTATTGCGAGGTAATGTTAAACAGTTTCATAATTTGGAATATAATTATGATTGATCTAAACGTATTTGGAATTCGAAATGCAGAGCTCGGAAACAAGTGTTCATTTACTAATGAGTATTGATTATATTCATTAATGATTATGTAAGTAATTATACATACATACGTACAATTATAACACCTCGAGGCCAATTCTCGTAATTTTAAATGTTCAAAATTTATTTATTTTTATTTATTTATTTATTGTAAAAGTAAATATAACGCCATAACAGCCTAGGCCAATGCGGGGTTGTATTAAAATTAACTGTCATGCAGTATAATATAAACTTGGCTTGACACACGTGCGGTGTGTCTATTATACCTATAGATATAAAGAGATTTAACAATATTTATTAAATATTCGAAATGTGTTCGACACATTCTTGCGCTACTTCAGTGAATTTCGGCAAGTTGCAATTGAATATATCAATTTGTTCGGAAATCATGTTGAGTAATCGTATGGCTCGCGATAATGGGGCAAATCTTAAGATGTTTGTCCTCGTTGCAACCGCGTTAAACATCGGCACACAGCGACGAGTACCAACACGTCTGTGAGGCACGCACACCTGCAGCACGGACAGTACCTCCGGATGATGCATGCAACCGCGCCACACCCTGAACACGTACTTGACGAGCGCGACATCTCTTCTCACCTCTAGTCTGCAGTATCCTACCATGCCCATGACGAACAGACTAGGATACATCAACGGGTAGTATGGATACACCCCGTACTTAATCTTATTTTGATTTTTTTCGACCATTAGACTATATTTTGCATCGTGAAGATTCCATACTATGGCGTTCATTTCGAGGCGACTACGAACTAGAGCATTAAATAGAATTTTAATAACTGAAGTATTATGAAACTGTTTGCATTGTCTCAAAATAAATCCTAGGTTCCTAAAAGATTTCCCACAAATTTCCATGATATGTTTACGAAACGTTAACTCAGGTACCATATGGACTCCTAGGTCTTTTATGGAAATAACGCGCGGAATGACTCCCGCATCCATCCTGTATTGATAATTGAGTGGCGAGCGAGCGCGGCTATTGCTCATCACACCGCATTTAGCCAATTGAAATATAGCTTATTGTGACCTCACTCCACTGCACCACTCTATCAATATCCCGCTGAAGCCGCTCACAATCGGAGATCTCCGTTGTCGATAAAAATAACTTGAGGTCGTCGGCAAACAACAGACGTGAGTGCGTATGTACCTATGTATGATAAATAATCAAAATAACAGAAATCCAAAATTTAAGGGTGAACAAAACCCTCGGTGTGCGTATCTAAGTGCGAATGCACTTGACTGTTTCTTTTTATAAAATAGGAGGCACACGAGGAAGTGGGTCTGCTGAATTTTCTTATTGATTTAGTGTTGGTTTCATAGACTGTGAAACCAGTTAGTACTTAGAATTGACTCCCACGTGAAATAATGGTTGGTGATGAGTATTTCAAATTAGACACATTTATTTATTTATTTGTTTGTTTGTTTGTTTGTTTGTTTGTTTGTTTGTTTGTTTGTTTGTTTGTTTGTTTGTTTGTTTGTTTGTTTGTTTGTTTGTTTGTTTGTTTGTTTGTTTGTTTGTTTGTTTGTTTGTTTGTTTGTTTGTTTGTTTGTTTGTTTGTTTGTTTGTTTGTTTGTTTGTTTGTTTGTTTGTTTGTTTAACAAAAACTTAGAACAACCCAGAGGGACAAAGTATATTATTATGCAATATTACATTTTCGTTTCATTAAGCAAATTATAAATTATAACACATGAAATAACCGAGAAAATTAAAACCGCAAGAGTAAAGAAACTGATAAATAACGTCAAATAACGCAATAGTAACAAGATGCATACTTATATTTAACAACAAAAACACTGAAATGTAAAGTGTCTAAAAATTTTCACACTTTATAAATCATGTGGGAAATGTAAAATCCGTAGACGTTTCTTGTACCAACGTCTCGCGACTTTGTGCCAAATAAATCTTCATGGAAATGTCACGATGGGTTTATAGGGTCAAACTTATGTTGGAGTTACTGAATGTTTATGAAATAGTAAGTGTAGTGTAACATTGCAACAACTAGGCGGTAGGTCCCTCGTATAGGCTGTTTTGGTGGGTACCACCGCTTTGTCTATTTCTGCCGCCAAGCAACAGTGTGTAAGCACTGTTGTGTTCCGGTTTGAAGGACATTAAAGCCAGTGAAATTTCTGGGCATTATGAGACTTAAAACCTTATGTCTCAGGCTGACGAGCGCAGTTCAGTGCCATGCAGTACTTCATAATTCAAAGTTCTGATCAGTGTTACCTCTGTTTATGGGTAGGGGTGACGTTTACCATCAGGCGAGCGACCTGTTCGGCTCGTCATCAAAAGCTAATAAATGTATAGTATGACGTCAAGTATGAAAGATGTAATAAGGTAGTGGTCTCGGCCAAAATTTTTAGAATATTTTATACGCAACAGAAAATAATATAAATAATAACGTAACAGTTAAAAATCCACACCAACAAAAGAATACACATACATACGCACTCACGCCTGAACTCCCTGAAGGGCTAGGCAATGGTGTGTCTAAGTACACCCTCATTTCGCCAAGCTTATTTCCGTCCCATAATGTGATAGGCCTATCACCATACCGGGCACAATTCAGTTGACGTAAAAGCTTGATTAAAGCTCTAAGGAACGGTGGATCATAATATAAAATTTTATATTAATTTAAATTTGATGCCTCTAGCAGTTCCTGAAAAAATTAATCTTACAGACAGAAGGATGGGCAGTAAAGTAGCTTTATAAGGGTTAGGTTTTTTCATTTGAGGTACGTGACCCTACATATGTTAGTGAAGTAGGTACTAATCCACTAAAATTGTAATTTAAATGTCATGAATATGTTTTCAAAATCAAATATAAACATAATATTATTCTAAAGACGTTTTAAAATAGAGTAGATTCGATTCACTCAGCCTATAAATTCATTCGAAAGACAGACAATTTTATTGCTTTCCTAACCGTAACAAAAAGTAAACCCCGAAAAATCCGCAAGTCCCAAATCAAACGGTAAAATCTCCACCTCCATTAAAGTTTCTCTATCAATAAAACTTTTTCGCTTCTCTCGCACTTCATCGGTACATTATTACAATGGCCTATTGAATCGGCTGTTATCTTGCGAGGCCTCTTTCTACGTGATTCTTGTCAGGGCTATTGTGACGCGGACAATGAGTCGAAGCACAATCCCCGCGCGTCACGCCACGCCACATCCAATTATATTGTATCCAGTCCCTCCCATAACTGAATTCCATAGTAATACACAATATTTTGTCTGTGTCTGTTACCCTTACCCTGGAATAATATCCTAACCCCCCAATGTCAAAATTCAAGATGCCGGTATAAACTGATCATACACCATCGCAAATAGTGTGATTGCAAACTTCGTTTTTGGCGGAATCATCATAGCTTTGATAGAAGCCAAATTCTTTTAAAGAAGAAGAAGATGAATCATATTGTAATAATATTAACCCTATATTTAAATACTGTCTGTCCCACTACTGGTTTTTTCTACTAATAAGAGGGGCGCCTTTTGTCTACCTCACTGGCCAAAGTAGGTTGGCAAACTACGCATGTTTTCGAAATTCTTATAGAGAATTCTCAGGTATGCAGGTTTGATAACCTTCACAATAAAATTTTAATTGCAACCTGAAAAGTATAGTAAACATTTAATTTATTTTACTAAACGTCACTTATATTTGGACCACATAAAAAGAAAGATGAACCTGGAAATGAATTTAATTCAACCATAAATATTTCCGCATGATTTAAAACTATTGAACGGGAATTCTAGGGATGTACAATACGTATCAAATTTCGTAAACCCTTTTGTTTCAAAAAGAGCCCATAATCTTAAAGCTCTAAACTCACCTTTGACCATATGGAATCAATTATAATTTTAAAACATAGGTATGCTATTGCAGAGTGGTATGGCCACGCAGTGGACATTTTTGTCTATAGTATGAATGGGCAGTATTGTTACCACTATCTCACAGAAGACGGCATAAAGTAGCAGCTTGCTGCTGCGCTTCGTACGGTGAGCTAGATATCTGGAGGCCCAAATCCATCCCTTTCCCAATCCCTTAATTATCTCTTTCCTTTAAGGTCGGCAACGCGCCCCTATTTTTTTTGGTATGGGCGGTGGAGATCACTTACCATCAGATCACCCAATTGCTGACTTGCTGGCCTATGCTATTAAAAGATCTCTGCTTATCTATCTACTACCACTCAATTACTACATCAATAATTGTACAATGTGAGCAATGGTGTCCATAACACAAGTTACATCTTTATCTAAGTATAGCATTCATGTTAGTGCTAATTTTACGCATATCGATATCAAACCAGTAGCTGGTCTTCACTATCTTACACTATCTTAGACAGCCTCCGTAGCGCAGCGGGCGAGTAGCCGGTTGCGAAGCGTGAGGCCGTGGGTTCGATTCCCGCAGCTTGACAAATGTTTGTCTGATCCACAAATATTTGTCTCGGGTCTGGGTGTTGTGGGACCGCAAGTCCCTCGTAGTTCTTGATACCCACGATACAGGTTTACCTAGTGTGGGGTCAGGACTATGTATGTGACTGTTGGGTGTATTATTATTATTATTATCTCGACGTTACAGAGAGTTGCTTACAGTGGGGTGTGGTAAATGTGTCCGATATCCTTGCGCATCCGCGTGCCACAGTCCTTTATAATTAAAATACTGCGAGTGACATTCCGCAGTGTCGTGACAGTTGAACACTACCTATTGTGATATAAATAAACAAAACATGAAGCCAATTATTATATCTTCTTTTATATATTAATCAGTGAAGATAATTTTTGGGCCCCTTTTTATTAGCTTTTTATTAGCTTCATACGTATGTTAGTATGTATGTTTGTATGTAACGGAATCTTTGAACATGATTTTGACCCCCTTCATAACGTCGGATTAACTCGCCTAGTTTATTACTTGGCCTACTTATCAAGGACCGATGACAATTCAAGATATTAAAATAATTTAATTTTAATTTATTTTTCTTTACAACCCCATTGTGTGGCTATTAAAGCGGTTGATGAGAAATAACGATAAAGTGATGCCTAAAGGATGTTTAAGGTCGGCAACGCACACATTTTTTGATAAGTATTGTGGGTGATCATGGGTGGTGAAGATATGTCACTTACCATCAGTTGACCCATTTGCTCGTTTGCTGACTTCTATAAAAATTGCGTGAGGTCTTGCTAAATACGATATAGCCGATAAAACTTGGTTAAATGACATAACGTTTAACAAAACTTAGAAACCGACTTCAATTTTTATTGGTAGTTACAGCAGTAGCATGTAAATTCCAATACAATGACTGCCTCGGTGGCGCAGTTGTAATGCGTATGCGTTACGATTGAGCCTAACGCTGAGGTCTCGGGTTCGATCCCCGGGTCGGGTAAAGTGGTATTGGGTTTTTCTATTACGAAATGCTCAGTATCAGCCAGGAGTCTGGAATTTGTGCCCGGTATGGCGATAGGCTCGCCCCCTATCACATTGTGGGACGTAGATACGCTCGGCGAAATGTGGGTGTACTGGTTACACCTCTGCCTACCCCTTCGGGGATTACAGGCGTGAGTGCGTATGTACAATAACACAATCTCGACGAGTGTACTGTTGTCCGTTAAGGAGTTTTTTTTTTACTCCGTACTCCGTCATCAGATCTTAACCAAATTTATATGGGACCAGCTAAATTCTATCGAGTGAAATTTTTTACAACAAAATCGGTCCACAGTTGGCGGAGAAATCGATGTACATACATTAAAACAAGCAAAAACGCGCCGAATTGAGAACCTCCTCCTTTTTTAAAGTCGGTTAAAAATTATTTACTTATTAGGCACTAGGTGACTGTTTATTCTTGACATCAGTTATTGGAATTTTGTTTGTATTCTCAACGTAGACATTCTTTAGACTGGATTAAACCTCCCTTTATTTATTTCATCCTCTTTTAAGCTATTTTTTTGTTAGGTGATATTTATTTTATTTCTGAAATGTGTCACCAAAGTATATATTTTCAAATATAGTGCTCTGAGGTGTTAGCAATGTGGTTGAGCCGCTGTGAGAAGTCAAATGTAGCGGCTTGAGGCTGAAGCCTCTCGTTATCGACGTCTCACCGAGACCTGAGACTTACCGTCTGCATTCACACCGAACTGTAAAATCATTTAATATGAAGACGAACAAAAATATTAAACTTAAATAGTAGGACTGTTTTAATTTTCTGCACAATACAGATTATATAGTAATTTGAAATCGTGCAAAAATCGTATCATATCGTAGGGTTTTTTCTATAAAACTGAATGACAACAAAGACAAGTGTGTTGATCGCGTGATAGGAAATGCCACACCTGCCCTCAAGCAGTAGCCACACATACCTGTCAGAACTTCTTACAAAATACTGTAAGGCAATGCGAGTGCTCATCATATTGCGACTTATTATAAGTCTTATACTCGTAATTCCCAATAATTTCATTGGCTTTAATGCCTGTCCAACCGGCATACAACTACAGTGCTTGCACCCTGCTGCTAGGCAGTAGGTATAATTTGACGGACGGAAGAGCCTTTATACACTGTAAAACTTTTATATCATACAAAACCGACGTCAACTAGCACCAGCACTTGCTGTTGGGTTTCATACTGTATGCGTGTGTGTGTATGTGCATGTGAACGTGTGTTCATGTGGCATCATAGCGCCTCATTTAATGGACTGATTTGAATACGGATTTTTTTGTTTGTTATCTACTTTATCGATATTTTTGAAGAAAACCTGTTTAGATATTTAAAAGTTATAGATGTTTTTTATTGTGCTGGGGGATTTTACCGGTTAAATTAAATTACAGTACAGTGTGATTGCGCCAGCGGTGGCATGAGACCGTACTACTGTCCACGATTCATGTATATGGCAGGTGCCGACGAGAACCTATTTTATATAACTAGCGCTCCATCCGGCTCCCTGCCGAGCCAATTTCAAATTACCAACCATTTGGAAGCTCTAGATATTTGTAGAGAAATATGTCTAGTACCTACTTACAACGTAGTACCGTTTTTTTTTTATCTAGATAAAATTATTTGATCTGATTTTATATCATACCAACGTATCGGTCTTATACAACAGTTGTGTGTGTATAGAAATAATTAAACACACATTTGCACACTACGTTATGATTTAAATAGAAAAATTTCATCACGTTATAAAAATCTTAGATAGGTAGGTATAAATTATTCCTATTCTAAAACAAGCCAGTGATAAGGAACGTTACACTGATTAACACTTAAGCCTGCACAAAATGTTGCTGCAGCGCTGAATTTATTACATTGTAAAGTTGTTACGCTACGTATCCACGTGATACCGCCTTGACTCGAGGCAGCTCAAGTGTAACCGTTGTCTCAACTTAAGGCACACCGCGTCTTGTAGCTTACATTGCCTCGGGATGAGGCAGTCATATTCTGTAGATTCATAGGCGCTCAACCTTGTATAATGTTTCCATAGCCCAATCTTAGCCGTGCCTTTAATTAAAGACTGACTTGTCCATATAATTTATGTATCCACACTCCGAGCGCTTTCAACTTCAATTTGCGCTTTTCTCTGATGTACGATTTTCAAACTGAAACTGAACGATGACTGCCTCGATGGCGCAGTTGTAATGCGTACGCGTTACGATTGAGGCTGACGCTGAGGTCTCGGGTTCGATCCCGGGTCGGGTAAAGTGGTATTGGGTTTTTCTATTACGAAATGCTTAGTATCAGCCCGAAGTCTGGAATTTGTGCCCGGTATGGCGATAGGCTCGCTCCCTATCACATCGTGGGACGGAGATACGCTCGGCGAAATGTGGGTGTACTGGTTACACCTCTGCCTACCCCTTCGGGGATTACAGGCGTGAGTGCGTATGTATGTACGATTTTCAAATCAGCGTGCGTGACAGCCTCCGTGGCGCAGAGGGCGAGCCGGCTGCGAAGCGAGACACCGTAGGTTCGCTTCCCGCGCCGAGACAAATGTTTGTGTGATCCACAAATATTTGTTTCGGGTGCGGGTGTTGTGGGACCGCAAGTCGTTCGTAGTTCCTGATACCTACAATACAACCTGTATTGTAACCTAATGTGGGATCAAGACTATGTGTGTGACTGTTGGGTGTATTTATTTATTTATTTATTCCATAGTTTTGACACATTATATACCCGCTATAAGGATGCGTCAAAAAAGATGCAAGAGGAATATGGAAACACATAATATGGACTTTAACTAACTAACTTACAAACAGTGTCAGCTTGACTCAAATCGAGGTTGCTCAAATGGATACTTAGCTTTAGTGCTATAATGGTGTAGGAAGTCCTGGATGGTATTGGATGGCTTCTTTTACTGCCACCGTGAATACGAGGAACAGATTGGCTCCAGCAAAGTATGTGTTTAATGTATGAAGTATTTCTCCTGTAAGTTTACTTGCTGGGTGAGTGTAATGGAGCGCTACATAATTATAAAAGAACAAGTGGTTAATTAATAAAATACCAGCAATATTGTACATGAATATTGGAATATTAAATACTTAAATGTAATAAGATTGTCAATTTTTTTTATAGTATAGCAAACGAGCAAGTGTGTCACCTGATGGTAAGTGATGTCCACCGCCCATGTACGCCCACAATACCAAAAGAATCATGGGTGCGTTGCTGACCTTAAAGGAAAGGGATAATTAAGGGATTGGGAAGGGGAGGGGGTTTGGGCCTCCGGATATCTCACTCACCGTACGATACGCAGCAAAAGCTGCTACTTTACGCAGGTTTTCCGTGAGACAGTGGTAATGACCCGGACAAGCCGGCCCATACATGCTGTAGACAAGTGTCTACAGCGTGGCTCTACCACTCAATAACTTGTATATTTTGCGAACAATTGGTTGCTAGTATGGTGTAGTTTGGGATTACATTAATAATAAATAATATTTCCAGCTTCTTAATAAACTTTCAACTATTTAATGGGAGACTAAAATAAACTGCTTCTAAAACTACGACGACTCTGACATGATTCACTGACAAATTCTCATCGAAAAACTAATTTAGAGACAAGTTTAGCAAGATCCCATCTACTTCCGTCAAAAACTTACTTATTTACTTGCAATTTGGGCTGATTCTCTTTTATTAACGTGATCAAATAAAGAAACTTGACTCATGTTTAAAAATAATACTCTCATATAGAACCTATGGACGTAGTAGAATATGGATTGTATAAGACATCTTCGAGATTCACGAAACTTCATTCTCTTCAACTTCAACTTATTGGTTTGGTACCACCGCTTTGTCTATTTCTGCCACCAAGCAGTAGTGAGTAAGCATTATTGTGTTCCGGTTCGAAGGACATTGATGCCAGTGAAATTACTGCGCATTATGAGACTTTACATCTTAAATAAATATTAATAAATAAAGCTTATGTCTCGGGGTGACGAGCGCAGTCCAAGGCCATGCCTCCTCCTCCTCCTATATCGTTCCCTCATTTTTGAGGATCGTGACTCCGTGCAAGGATTCTAACAATGGTTTTTTTCCATTTGCTCCGGTCTTCGGCTTGATGGACTGCGACGTTGACTGGTTTCTCCAGCTGTTCTGACATCTGGTCAGACCAACGTTTCGGGCTCCTTCCTCTTGGTCTTTTGCCTTCTATTTTCCCTGTTATTATAAACTTTTCCAAGTTGTCGGCAGTTCTTCGCGAGAAATGTCCAAAGTATTGGAGTACTCGATGCAGGCAAATAGAAGACAGGCGTTTGGTGCGCTCAAGATTCAGTTCCTTGAGTATAGAGACGTTAGATCTTTTGGCTGTCCACGAGACTCTCAGGAGACGTCTCCAACACCACATGCAGTGGTTTGTAATTCAAAGTTCTATATGGTGTTGCTTCTGATTATGGGCTGGCGTGGCGCTTACCATCAGGCGAGCGAACTGCTCGCTTCGTCACTCAATACACCTTGCCGGTCAACTAAAGAGGCTCTGATTACGCACTAACCCACACTGAACTGAAAGAAGAAACAGTCACTTTCCGTTGTTTTTTTGCGAGACAGTGATACTAGCCCAGTCGAGCCGGCCCGTTCATGCTGTAGAAAAATCTGTCTATAATGTTTTTTTTATAGCATAGGCCGGCAAACGAGATAGTGCGTCATCTGATGGTAAGCTATCTTCACCGCCCATGCAATAAAAAAAAATATGGGTGCGTTGCCGACCTTAAAGGAAAGGGATAATTCAGATATTGGGAAGGGGAGGGGGATTTGGGCCTCCGGATATCTCACTCACCGTACGAAACGCAGCAGCAAGCTGCTACTTTACGCCGGTTTTCTGTGAGACAGTGGTAACGACCCGGACGAGCCGGCCCATTCATGCCGTAGACAAAAGTGTCTACAGAGTGGCTCTACCTGTGCCTCTACAACTAAATTATTCTTCGAATTTCATCATAAATTGTGATAATGTTCAATTTTTCATACCATAATAACACAATTTCAACGTAAATATTAATAATCCAGGTGTTAAAGCCATTAACTCGATAGATTCAGTCGATTTCCGATAATAATGGCTTGGCTTTATAGCTCCGATGTCCGATAGGCTTTGACGGCGAAGCAATATTGCTGTCAATTAGTGCAAATGGAATGCTGGAGCGTTTCATTAGCGAATTAGTAGGCAACGGTAGATATAGATTTCAGGATAGGTTAGTGCTAAGTGGTAATTTGGCCTGTACCGTTGCATTTGACGAATTGTGTCTTCATATGCTGTTTTGTTTATAGCTTCAGTGATGGTTTGTATTAGATTATCTGACACGACATTAGCACAGAATTTATTTCGTAAAGGTATACGTATACGCACTCACGCCTGTAATCCCCGAAGGGGCAGGCAGAGGTGTAATAGTGCACCCACATTTTGCCGAGCGTATCTCCGTTCCACGATGTGATAGGGGGCGAGCCTATCGCCATACCAGGCACAAATTCCAGACTCCGGGCTGATGCTGCTGGGCTGCTGAGGCAGAGCATGATGCTTTAGTATTGGTTAATGTCTTCACGACCTAGAAAGGGCCAACTGGGTTTTTGTTACATACTGTAGATACAATAGGCAGGTATCAAGTCGGCTCCAAATATGTATCGGATACCTTACCATCACCATAAAGTATTGGTCATAATCTCGCTATGAGTTCATTATAATAAGACTTTTGAATAATGTTCAACCTTATACCATTTGTAAAAATAAATAATAGTTTATAAAAAACTAAAAAAATACGCTTTTATAGAAAATTCAAATAAAAAATAGAAAATAAATTTTAATAAATTTGACTTAAAAATAGTTTAAGAAAAAATTATTTTATTGTAAAAAAAGCGTGGGGTGCATAGTATCAATAGTAATAAATATTTTATGAACAGATATGAGTCGAAGGGTTATTTTGATAATATCCTAAAAAGCACCCCAAGCTTTTTTACAATAATGTTTACAAAACATTTTTTCTTATACTATTTTTAATACAAATTTATTAAACTATTATTTATTTTTCATTTTTAGTTGTATTTTCTATAAAAGCGTATTTTTTATTTCAAACTGTTTAAAATATTGAATTGTCATCGGTCCTTAATAAGTATGCCAAATTTCAAGTGAATCCGACGTTTTGAAGGGGGGTCAAAATCATGTTCCGTTACATACTAAAGTACGTATGAAGCTAATATAAAGCGTATAAAAATAATGTCATGCTTTGCTATAAAACTTACTCAATGTAATTTTGTCAGTTTGGCCCAATTAGACCATAAATAAATAAATAATAATAAATAAATACACCCAACAGTCACACACATAGTCCTGACCCCACACTAGGTAAACCTGTATCGTGGGTATCAGGAACTACGAGGGACTTGCGGTCCCACAACACCCAGACCCGAAACAAATATTTGTGGATCACACAAACATTTGTCTCGGTGCGGGAATCGAACCCACGGCCGCTCGCTTCGCAGCCGGCTACTCGCCCGCTGCGCCACGGAGGCTGTCAAAATCAACTAAACATCTAAAATATTTCTTTGCTGGAGCTTGGCATCGTCAACCGATTCCACAGCAAACTTTATGCGTTTCATACTTATGTTGACATACTTTGAAATAGTTCTTTCATATCTACGATTTTATTGTACAAGATGGTAGCAGTTGTTAGGAATTAGGATAGTATAACTTGGCGTTGGTTGCTTGTTTTTAGAGTTTTGGCTTGTTTGTTGTTTTTATTTGAACTATAACTGTTGTTGATGCACATTATACAATTTTAGGAATTTATAGTTTTATTATTATACGTTAGACTGCCTCGGTGGCGCAGTTGTAATGCGTACGCGTTACGATTGAGGCTAACGCTGAGGTCTCGGGTTCGATCCCTGGGTCGGACAAAGTGGTATTGGGGTTTTCTATTACGAAATGCTCAGTATCAGCCCAGAGTCTGGAATTTGTGCCCGGTATGGCGATAGGCTCGCCCCCTATCACATCGAGGGACGGAGATACGCTCGGCAAAATGTGGGTGTACTGGTTCCACCTCTGCCTACCCCTTTGAGGATTATAGGCGTGAGTGCGTATGTATGTATGTATGTATTATTAGTGAACTCAAATTGAATATAGCCAAGATTGTCTGTAGGCAGAAATTGACAAACCTTAGATATCCAGATATCTAGAATATACCTAAAATCACAACCAAAAATCGAGAAAAAATATATGGAGGTACCCTTACATACTTTTTCCTATGTTAATCCACATAGTCTGACAACATTCATTCTATTTTACACTTTATGTATCGTACGTTACGTACGGTACGTATTGTACGTTAGTTTTTTGTTAACAAGATACGAAATGCAGCTGACAGAATTAATGAAACGAGTTTAGTGTTGACTTTATTTTCTTACAGATGAAAGAGTTCTGTGGACTGATATAAGGCTCCGCTGAAGTGAAAAGATAGGTGGAGAGCACACTGCCTGCGAAAATACAAGCAGAAAGTCTTAATTAGCTTTAAATGCATTTACACTAAAATAAACGTACACAGTATTTTAATAGAGGTTTAAAAGTATTTTCCGAAAGCAGAGGCCTGTTTATGGAAACCAGCGCTGCAGTATTGCTTATGTAGTACTGCAGCATGTAGCTGAATGAGAAGCCCATTGTTGGCGCAATAATTGCGTAGCATTTTTAAGTTTTTGTGTGTGTTTTTTTTGTTTGTTTTTTTATACTCTGTAATTATTGCTCTAATAATAAACTTCCTTCTTTAATGATTTCTTAAGTTTACGCGAATATTACACATTGAAATAAAACTAGTTTATACGGATTTTATTCGGGTTTAAATATTTTTTTTTTTTTTTTTTTTTTTTTTTATTTTAGTCCCGACGTTTCGAAAGCTTTTCAGCCTTCGTGGTCACGGGAGAGACTGAGGTGTAGGTCGTCTCGAAAAGTTAATGTTACAATGGCTACCTTCATTTTAAAATTATACATTTATTTTTAATTATTTAAAAAAGTTAGTTGACACTAGTCCGATCTACGCAGAAAGAGCTCACGGTATCTTGAGGTCTGTCAGTTGGTCTTTTGGGTTCCGATTTAATTAAATGTATAATTGGATCCCAGGCTTGTGCAAGCTTCCAACCATCTTCTCTATTGAAATTTGGGTGTTTCTTAATTTCAATAGCCTCGCGAATCATCCTAGGTAGGAATCGGTGTTCTTTGGCGAGGATTTGTGGTTTGTCAAATCTAAGGTAATGTTTGGAGCCTTCATCTGAATGTTCAGCAACTGCAGACTTCGTAGAGCGTCGGTGTTTAACATCAGCTATGTGTTCTTTTACGCGGGTCCCTATGCTTCTTTTAGTTTGTCCGATATAGGAGAGTCCACAGTCACAATCTATTTCCTTCTTTAATTCTTCTTCTATATTGCTCTGGTAATACTGATATCTGTGAGTAACGGTTATCACTTACGATAAGATGGGCCGTGAATTTGTCTACTTTCGAAGGTCAATAAAATATTACTTACCCATCTAATTTAAAGATCAGTAAAATAATAAAAGATGATGAGATGATTTCCAAACAGAACTTCAGTGATGTGTTTAATAATTTTTCAACAATTTGAAATACTGTCGTTAGAGCAACTTAACTTGCTAGTTTAATTAATCAGTTTTCTGAGTGGTAGAGACAACTGTAGAAAGTTTTGGCAACAGTATGAATGCGCCGGCTCAACCGGGTTGTTACCACTGTCTCAAATAAAATCGACGTAAAGTAGCAGGTTGCTGCTGCGTTTCATACGGTGAGTGAGATATCTGTAGGCTCAAATCCCCTACCTCTGCCTCGGTGGCGCAGTTGTAATGCGTACGCGTTACGCTGAGGTCTCGGGTTCGATCCCCGGGTCGGGTAAAGAGGTATTGGGTGTTTCTATTACGAAATGCTCAGTATGAGCGTCTGGTTTTTTTTTTACTGCCTGGATAGGCAGACGAGCAAACGGGCCACCTGATGGTAAGTAGTCACCGCCGCCCATAGACTTCTGCAATGCCAGGGCACAGCAAAGCCGCTGCCGAATTTGTGCCCGGTATGGCGATAGGCTCGCCCCCTATCACATCGTGGGACGGAGATACGCTCGGCGAAATTTGGGTGTACTAGTTACACCTTTGCCTACCCCTTCGGGGATTACAGGCGTGAGTGCGTATGTATGTATGTATGTCAAATCCCCCACCTCTTCCTAATTTCTTAATTACCACTATCCTTTAAGTTCGGTGACGCATCCATGATTATTCTGGTCTTGAAAGGTTCATGGTGGCGGTGGCTATCACTTACCATCAGGTGACCCACTAATTGTTTGCGGGCCTATGCTGCATAAAAGATAATTTAATAGATTTCCATTATAAACACAAAACAATTTTCACAAAAAGAAGCTACCTAGTATGCAAAATATACTCGATCAAATTCTAGGTAGCTTGAAATACCGCAAGAAAGTGCCAGCGCTAAGGCGGTAAATTACCGGGCAGCAACAAAGTTTAGTAAATGCCAGTTAAGAAGCACCGGCCGTGTAATTTAAATGCAAATAGCGGCTTAGGTCACCGTGGTTTGGTTTTTGTTTTTACAGAAATGAAATTTGTGGCAAGATATGATTTTTGCTTATGAAAAAATTATATAAACTTATACTTAAACTTGCTTCAAAAATTAATAAACGAAATTCGGCGTCGTTTTTTATATTTGGTTGAATGACGCGACCAGTAGGTTGCTCGCCTGAGGTTAAGCGTTACGCTTGCCCATAAACAGAAGCAACGCTACACAGAACTCTGAATAACAGAGCACTGTATGGCACTGAACTGCGCTCGTCACCCGAGACAAAACATCGACATGCTCAGCTAAGTATATACATTATAATAATATTGATATTGGGTTTTTTTGAGCATTATGAAAAGCTCAGTATTAGCCCGGAGTCTGGAATTGTGCCCGATATGGCGATAGGCTCGCCCCCTATCACATAAGGGACGGAGATACGCTCGGCGAAATTTGGGTGTACTGGTTACACCTCTGCCTACCCTTTAATTAAAGGCGTTAGTGCGTATGTATGTAAATGCTTTAGGATAAATCCAGTGCCAAAATAAATAATTCAACAAATGATTTAGGGTTCCATTGATACGAATAAGAGATGTATTCACACGAAAATGTTATAATAACAAAGAGCTAAATCCGAGATTAATCAAACAAAACAAAATCGCAAACATTATATATCAATATAATTTATTTACTCTACTGCCATTTAAAGTGTATGTATTTCAGAAGAAGAGGCAGAGGTTTAACTAGTAACCATGAATTTAAAACTTATTTCAATTTAAATGTCATAGTGGCTACCCCCTATCACATCGTGGCATAAAAACAAACCAAGTTTATACCTATCGGCATATTTTTATACCATAGGCCGGCAAACGAGCAAGTGGGTCATCTAATGGTAAGTGATCTCCATCAGCCATGTACGCCCATAATACCAAAAGAATTATGGGCGCGTTGCCGACCGTAAATTAAAGGAAAGAGATAATTAAGGGATTGGGAAAGGGAGGGGGATTTGAGACTCCGGATATCTCACTCACCGTACCTACGAAACGCAGCAGCAAGCTCCTACTTTACGCCGGTTTTCTGTGAGACAGTGGTAACGACCCGGACGATCTGGTCCATTCATGCTGTAGACAAAACTGTCTAGAGCGCGACTCTACCACTCAAAAATCGCAAATTATCTAAGACATAACTTCCGTTTTTTTCTAATCCCATTAATCACACAAATTTTGATTGTCCATCTGGGGATTGAAATCAGTTCCGCACTGTTATCACCGATATACGTTGTAACTAGACCTTTTTAGAGTTCCGTAAAGGAAACCCTATTACAGAGCCTACGCCGTCTGTATCTACATTTAAAAGGATCTTTCTATCTGTTGAACCGTAATCGATAGCGGGCTGAAAATATCACAGAGCATGTGTTATTATAGCATCGTCTTAATCTTATCTTAATAAAAACAAAATTAGAGGCAGGACTTGCGTCTCCTCACGCTCGCACATAGACACGATACGTGGGTACAGATTATTACTTTAAACTCTTTGCTTTCTATTTTATAATGTAATTTACAAGGACCCTCGTATGCGAGAGTCCGTGTGGGGCGGTACCACCGTTTTGTCCACTTCTTCCGCCAAATAGCAGTATGTAAGCAATGTTGTATTTAAGGACATTGAAGCCAGTGAAATTACTAGGCAATAAGAGACTTAACATCTTATATCTCGAGGTGACGAACGCAGTCCAGTACTATGCACTGCTTTGTAATTCAAAGTTATGTGTGGTGTTGCTTCTGTTTATGGGCAGGCGTTGCACTTAACATATAATTAAAAAAAAACACAAAATGATAATGAGTATAACTGTAAATAACTGGTTTGACTAGGTAATAGATTTGTAACTTGTAGCCAGTCTTATGCTATCACGCACAAGCAAGCTGGATTTTTGGATTGGACCAGGTTCTTCTTGGCCACCAAATTGCTAGTAAGCCTTTGACTATGATTCCATATTAAAAAATCTTAAGGAGAGAAAGCAACCACAATTTATTCAAAACTTGACTGCTGAGTGATTTACTTGCAGTTTCTTCTAAGCTTTAATTTGGCACAATTTCTACACGCGGCAACGGTTTTTAGTTGTTTGTAGATAAAAATAATTTATTACCGACAAGATAACGCTGTTTAGCCCTCCAGTTGCTTAATTTACGAGTATCTACGTGACGTGCACGTGGAAAAAATAAATGAATGGCCTTTTTTAACTTTTTTTAATTAGTTCTTCTCGTACAGCCTTAATGTTTATTTTTATCAGAAGGCTGGCAAAACAAGTATGTCATCTGATGGTAAGTGATACCTGCATGAGTCTTTAATGCAAAATTATCTCCCAAAGAAAGGAATACATTTTTGGCTCTCCGGTTTTTGTCTAAGTCACTTATATTTATCAGATTTTCAGTTTGTAATAAATCTTCTTCACAGCGCACCAGTACAGTGCCAAACAGTATCTTGTAATATGTATTTCTCTAGCTTGAACCTGCTTATCTCAGGTCGCCCATTTCATGATATACGCTTCACCCATAATCATAGTAATTCTATCCAGAAATTTGGATTATAAATCATTCCACGACACTCGATGGACTCGTCTTCCCAAGACACAAGATTTTAAGTCCATAAATGCCCAGTAATTACACTGGCTCCAGTGCCCTTCAAACCGGAACACAACAGTGTGTAAGGACTACTTGGCGGCAGAAATAGACAAAGTGGTGGTACCAATAGAGACGGCCTCTCGCATACGAGAGACCTACCACCGTGTGCCACTCGTATTCCAGGTCTAAATACTTGTAATCCAATATAAATATAATTAGTCTCTACAATTTATAAATGGGTTCAGTATTAAAACCGTGCATAAAATAATAGCATTGAACATGTAAATAAATGTGTTGGGTATTTATGTATAAGGCCGTTTATGCAGTTGGTGGTATGCGTGTATGCGCACTGCAGATACTTTGATCTACGTTTATTGCTTTATTTTCATACCGCTGTGGATACGCCCTTTTACTGTAGAAGTAGATGAACTTGTAGATTTTGTAGTAGTTTGGATAGAGATAATAAAGTTAAGTGACATTGTCAACAAAATGCACTATTATATATTTCATGGTCCGTTTGCGCAACCCATTTGCTGATAACTCATTTATGCGTGCATGCAATATTCATATATATATATACGCACTCACGCCTGTAATCCCCGAAGGGGTAGGCAGAGGTGTAACCAGTACACCCACATTTCGCCGAGCGTATCTCCGTCCCACGATGTGATAGGCGGCGAGCCTATCGCCATACCGGGCACAAATTCCAGACTCCGGGTTGATACTGAGCATTTCGTAATAGAAAAACCCAATATCACTTTTACCCGATCCGGTGATCGAACCCGAGACCTCAGCGTTGGACTCAATCGTAAAGCGTACGCATTACAACTGCGCCACCGAGGCAGTCAATACAATATTCACTTGAATAAAATTCTACGATTGGCTAGGCCTCGCTAAATACAGTTTTATCTGCAGCATAAATTGTCTGGCTCGACCGGGTTGTTTCCATTATCTCACAGAAAACTGAGGTGATGTAGCAGCTTGCTGTTGCGTTTCTGAGACCCAAATAAGACCCTCCTCTTTCCCCTCCCCATTCCTTTAATATCGACAACGCTCCCATAATTTTTCTGGTATCGAGAGTGTTCATAAACGGTGGAAATCATAGCTAACTTAATCGTTTGCCGAAATCTGCTATAAGATAGTGAAATATTAATCTGTACTAAATTTTAGCTTTACCGTACGTTACAGACGCTACCGTCGGTGTCCGCGACGTGGCAGTAAGGTTACCTAAGGTGGTTAAGTCTCGTTTTAAAGAAACCACAGGAGTACGTCCGCGTCGGTTGCAAATGCGTATCAGTTGACAGCCAACTCTAAGCACGTACTGCGTAAACTACTATGTGCGTAATCGTCAGTGACATATGGTAATAAAGAACTTACGAAATTAATTATTGTATGATAGAATATAGAGTGAGACAGTCTCCATAGCGCAGTAGGCGAGGAGCCGGCGGTAAAGCGAGAGGCTGCGTATTCGATTCTCGCATCGAGACAAATGTTTGTGTAACGAAAAATATCATGTCAGGTCTGGGTGTTTTCTCCCCAGAGGGTTTGACGTCAGGCAGGTGGCCATTGGTAAAGATTACAAGCCAAATATTTCTGTAACTTAAGTTAAAAAGTATGTTACACCGACCCCACTGAGAATGGGATAAGGGAGGTTGTAGAAGAAGAGAGAGTGAGACATTAATCAGTAACAAGAAGATGCCTGCCTCGGTGGCGCGTTGTAATGCGTACGCATCACAACTGAGGCTGACGCTGAGGTCTCGGGTTCGATCCCCGGGTCGGGTAAGAGTGATACAGGGTTTTTCTTTTACGAAATGCTCAGTAACCCGGAGTCTGGAATTTGTGCCCAGTATGGCGATAGGCTCGCCCCCTATCACATTGTGGGACGGAGATACGCTCGGCGAAATGTGGGTGTACTGGTTACACCTCTGCCTACCCCTTCGGGTATTACTGGCGTGAGTGCGTATGTAAGTTAATCAGATAGGGTGAGCTGGAATGTGGATTTCTGCCGAAGCATTACTCAAAAGCGTCATAAAGCATACATGATGTTACAAATGAGGTCTACACATCTGCTACAGCGTGTTTCCATTCGGTCTAATTAAAATGCCGTCACATAACGCTAATGGGCTATCTGAGAGGCGACACGTCGCCCCAGCGCAATATCCGCGCAATATCCGCCGCGTATCCGCACGGTATCCGATATATACGCTGACGACGGATTTTACCTAGTTCTATTATGACATGTTTACCTTCAGTTAACTAGTTTCGTAGTTGAAAAACGATGGCTTTGTAAAGAAAGTTATTTCCGCCCGTTAATACAATTTTACTTTTGTAATAGAAATTATATTTATAAGCAACAACTAACTTAGTGGTAGGTCCCTCGTATGCGAAAGGCTTTCTGGGTTGTCTTGGGTAACACCGTTTTGTCTATTTCAGCCACCGAGCAGTACTATAATGTTTCAATTTTAAGGGCACTGAAACCAATGATATTACTGGGTATTATGAGATTTCACATCTTATGTGACGGGATGACGAGCGCAGTCCTGTGCCATGCTGTGTTTTCTAATTCTAGTTTACACTAAGTTCTGTGTGGTGTTATTTTTGTTTAAGGGCACTGAACAGACGTTGCGCTTACCATCAGGCGTGTGACCTGCTCGTTTCGTTATTCTAGCAAAAAACCGACGTGAAGTGCTGCTGAGTTTCGTATGAGGAGTGATACATCCGGAGGCCCAAAACCCCCTCCTCTTCTCAATCTCTTAATCATTCCTCGCCTATTACGTCGGAAACGTGCCCATGATTCTTTGGATAACGTGGATGTTTATGGAGATCACTTACCAACAGGTGACCCACTTGCTCGTTTGCCGTTAGTATTAGAATTGACCCACACTATGGCGCAACATACTTAAAAAAAAGCATAAACGAGAACCTCCTACTAATTGAAAGAAAGAAAGAAAAGTTTATTGTCATCATGCAACATACATAATGCAGTACACAATAGAATAATATTTAACTAACTTAAAATTAATACTACAACTATACAGTTGCATGCCTTCACGGTGACAACAGGAGACCAGCTCAGTATAATACCGTAGTTATGGGGCGAGCCACAACACAGCGCTGGTTTTCAGTGGCCTCCTAGAATGACGTCCGGAAGCCAAACCAACCCATACTACAAACAAAACGGTTTGCAAAACTAAAACAATCTTAAAATCTATAATAATAATAATATACCTACTACCTAGGTACTATAAGTATCCACGTTTCTACTTCGGGCAGCGGGCCTGTGGTTATTGCGTCATACGGATTACGGTCATACAGCCAATTATAATATATATTTAAATAACGCTTGCAACTATAAATAAAAACAATCTGTTGACTAAACGTAGTGATTACATTCTCTTTGCTGTTGACCACAGTTTGTGAAATGTCAACACTCACGTTTATTTATTTTTTAATACAAGAGCCGTCAACGAAGCTAAGGACGCAAACCATACAGCTCAAAATAAATAATTGTGGACGGACAATCGATGGTATAAGAGGGTTTAAATTTGATATGTCACAATTGGTAGGAAAGTTCGTCAAATTGTATTAAAAAAGAGAAAGATTTAAGTGTGCAACCAATTTTTCATAAATTGGTCGTGAATTTAGATGTCCCAAAGGCGTTATAAATCTGAGAAACTGAAGGGTACCTCCATTAAAATCCGATTTCTCTCGCAGTGATTTAGGTTTCCAGATATGACAACGAACTATCGGAGGGTCGGAAATAAATTGCAAAAATGGAAATGATTGTTCGACGGAACCCAGATTTTAGGAACACATCTTGGTTTTGTCACGCTTCAATGAACACGTGAAGCCACTTTACATAGCGCTGTTGTAATCAAGTTTTACATAGTGATTTCTTAGGTTTACGCGAATATTACACATTGAAATAAAACTAGTTTATACGAATTTTATTGCGGTTTAATTTTTATTTTAGTCCCAACGTTTCGAAAGATTTTCAGCCTTCGTGGTCACGGGAGAGACTCGGGAACTTCGGGACTAAAATAAAAATTAAACTAAATTCAAGTTTTATTTCAGATATCTATTTATATAGACAAAGGCTGTCTCCATCGTTACGAAGTTCACATCGCAGATATGGTCAATAGTTCTAAAGTGCGTACAAGCCCATAAATACTACTGTCATGAACTTATCTGTTTTTATATGGAAAGTCTGTCCTATTTAAAGATGCACTGTAACCGTAAACTACAACCGATCGAAACAAGCGAAATGCACTGATTCTAAAATCTATTTTCTTTCTTTCTTTCTTTTTTTTATATACAAATATTTAAAAAAAACGCCTCAATTGAATGCCCTGGTAATAGGCTCACTAATGCTAGAATACTAACTACTGTGAGATTCTGGGTTCCCATGCCAATCCCATGCAAAATCACACATGTCTGGTGCGAGATTAGAACTTGTGCCCGGTAAGGCAATGACCCTTATCCCATCATGGGACGGAAATAATTTCGGTAACCAATGAGTGCCCTTTTTGCACCTCTGCGTACCCATTCGAGAATACAGGCGTGAGAGTTTAAGTTAAATATCTAAAAATCCGACTACTATTACAAATGTGAAACTTTGGATGTTTGTAAGTCCATCACGCCGTAACGGCTGAATAGATTTGAATAAAAATTTAAAAAAATTAATGGCACATAGGTAGACCATGACTTGGATTAGGACAATAGGCTACTTTTTGTCCCAGAAAAAGCCTTTCACGTGGGCGGAGCGGCGAGCAAAAGCTAGTAATAAATACAATTACAGAGAAATTCGAAATCCCAACATGCAGAAACAGGAAACGCTCGTATACAGAGTGGTTACAATTGTAATACGTACGAGCGTATAATAAGCAATATCTTGGCAAACAGTAAACAGGCAGCCATAATGGTTTAGTTGAAGCGATTCAATATTATACGTGTTGTATGAAAGATTTATTACTGTAACCGCACGCAACTTCAGGAGGCCAATTCCCGTAATTTTAAATGTTCAAAATATCATTCCGATCTAGTCTCAGCGTCAAAAAAGTTGCAAATGGCATTCTCTTAAACCAATAATCAACGCCAATGTGAACATAGATCGTAATGAGATTGAATGTAGAATAAAAGTTGACTGAAGCGAAAAAGGTATAATACTACTGCTAATGCTAGGTGTATTTGACGTTGATTATTGGTTTAAGAGAATGCCATTTGCAACTTTCTTGTCGATGAGACTAAATCAGAATGATATTTTGAACATTTAAAATTACGAGAATTGACCTTCTGATGTGTGGATCCCCACGGGATCGCCTCGTTTAATGGGATAATGAATTAACTGGTTTAGAGCGAGATTAATTTGCAACTGTGGAAGTTTTTGAAGAAAGTGCTTAGTATTCTGTTGGTTTTGCTTTTAGATTAATATTTTCATGAGATCAACGTTCGTGTTTCTTTCAATTAAGTATTTCTTCTTAACGATGTATGATACCATCATCATTGAATTAGAGTAGATAATATGGAATCGTGTATCTTAAGCATATTTTTTTATGGCATAGGCCGGCAAACGAGCAAGTGGGTCACCTGATGGTAAGTGATCTTCACCGCCCAAGTACGCCCACAATACCAAAAGAATCATGGGTGTGTTGCCGACCTTAAAGGAAAGGGATAATTAAGGAATTGGGAAAGGGAGGGGGTTTTGGCCTCCGGATATCTCACTCACCGTACGAAACGCAGGAGCAAGCTGCTACTTTAAGCCGGTTTTCTGTGAGACATTGGTAATGACCCGGACGAGCCGGCCCATACACGCTGTAGACAAAAGTGTCTACAGATTGGCTCTACCACTCACATTTGAATATATGGCCAGCGGGTGAGAAGCCGGCTATGAAACGAGAGGCTGTGGGTTTGATTCCCGCACGGAGACAAATGTTTGTGTGATTCAGAAATATAGGTTTCGGGTCCGGGTGTTATCGGACCGTAATTCCTGGTACTTACAACACAGGTTAACATAGTGTGGGGTCAGGAGTATGTTTGTGACTGTTGGCCGTGTATTTATTTATATAAATAAGGCAATTATCTGACTAAATATTTGTCACCTAGCCCAGAAAAATTGAGAGGATGTTGATTTGATATCGTTTAAGATGGAATTCCAACGAATTCAAGCTCTAAGGAGAGTAAGTATAATATAAAAAAATAGAAATATTATCAGTTGTGTAACATATAGTTATTGTTGAACCCCTATTAGAAATGTATGTGTCGTGTTTTCCAAAACGAATATGTCGTACCACAAAAGTAACTGTAAGAATTAGACATAGAAGAAATATTCGCAGATCGCAGTAATTACCTGTTCAATTCAAGCCCATGTACTTTCATTTGTCAACCATAATTAATAGTTTAAACCGAAGACTTTAATATATACTACTAGCCACGAGCTGCGCGGTACATAGAAATTGTACCACTAAGTTGCGGTCAATTGACCGTAACTCAATATTACCATCTCTCTTACTCTCAGCTAGAACCCCTATCGCGCTCCCTGTCTGTGAGCTGTCAAACTCCCGCGTTATATGACGCAAGTTTACTTCTAAACAGCCTGTCTAGTAGTATACATAAAAGTCTTTGGTTTAAACTAGTTACTTGACCAAGTACCTCAACTTAGCTCTCATGTCTGTCTGGGTCACCAACTGGTCTTTGTAACTGTCAAACATTGCCAAAAATAATTACATGTTCAGTACACAGGAAGCAGAATGGCGGCAAACAATCATGAAATAACAATTTAAGCGAGCGAAGCGTGAGTAAGGGAAACAATTTTAATAACGCATCTCAAAGAGAAACACAGTTACTGTGAAATCCGTTGCTGATATTATTTTCCATGTTATGATTATATATGCTGGGTGTAAGGGTTTCGCTTCTGAAGCCTAAAAAGGGAATAAAACACTACTTTAACAAAAACAGAAAATGCTATTCCTTTGCTGTGGACTTTTCATTTTGGAAATTTGATATTGCATAAACCTGCAATGTAAAGCGTTCTAAACTCGGGGTCAATGAGCACGCGCATCCGCGGCCATAATCGGTAGGTAGTAGTGCAAAGCATGCGCGCCACATCGTTTGCGTCATTAGACCCCAAGCGTCATCAATTTTTTTATTAGCTTTACTTTACTTTTTTCGTTTTCTAAAAAACATACGAATTTAATTATTACTTAAATAAAAATTAATTATATACTGGGTGTTACAGAAAGATGGTATCAATAATATATCTACATACAAAGAGAACGGTTTAAAACTCAATGTTAAAGACAAAAAAATTAAACTGTTTTTATTGACAATAAATTGGGATCTGAAAATCTTATTGCGACTTAAAACCCATTTATAATAATACTAGCCCTGTATTACATACGTCCCACTGCTGGGCCTCCTCTACTGAATGAGAGGGATTAGGCCCTAGTCCACCACGCTGGCCTAATGCGGGTTGGCAGACTTCAATTACATCTGTGCTACATAATATAATTGATTTGATTTTGCTCTTGGGAAATAACAATTATTAATTATTGTTATTGTGTTGAACAGATAGATGATAATAAGCATATTTAATAAAATATAATTCAACTGTGTATGTGTATTAAACATACATACTTACGTGATAGTCCGTTAATATACACCAGCTAGTTCTTGGACCAAAAAAGGATTTTCTCGATATAGATTTTAAATTCGATTTATTCAGAGATTATGACATTTATATGATTATATTTTTTACGCATAAGTTACTCGTTACTAACTCAACCTATATAATATGTAGTTTTATATATTTTTTTTATTTTTTATTTGCAACACCTGTAGGTATATAATAAAATGATTTATATGGGTAATAAAGACAGGGAGTTTATTGATTTTGGTCTGAACCAACAGCACAAAGAACGCAAGTGACGCAAGTCAAAAACAATACTCCAGATATTATAGGAGTCGATTTCAAAAGTCCATATTCTCAATCGCTTTTGTTCTTTAAGCCTAAGAAATGGTAATCTTTTTCTATTACTTTTCACGCAGAGAAGCGGAACAAGTGAAGCGGATTTAAAAACAATTTTCAAAGAAAACATCGTAACATTTACATAAAGTGGTTCCATCAAACACTGAATAAATTCAAAGGGTTCGTTGATTAAGCCCGCGTCCATCGATAACTGTCGTTGTTGATCCCGTGTAATCCCGCCCGGACATCGAACCGAAGACTGGGATTATTCACTCTAACAATACTGTTTTCATATTAACCAAACTTGCTAGATAAACCTCTATTTTTCATTCATCTATTTTTTTAGTGGTCATTTGTGATATTTTTTGTTATTTGACTATAAGATGTACCACGGTGTATATACGGTGTACAACTGTCTCACAGAAAATCTACGTATAAGGTGACAGTTTGCCGTTGCGTTTGATTGTAAAATTTATAATATTTACGTTATCTACAAGCATACGCAGTGAACACACACTTATATTAGACACACATACACACACGTATTTACATATATATAAATATATACACACTTTGTTTTTCTAATTTTTGAATGAATGTTCTTTTGTGTTAAGACGTTGAATAATTTAAGACTGTAAAAAAGTCAATTTAGGCCTCAGAAATATATTATCAAAGATGATGAAATGGTTTCTGATGCCTGAATATCTTGCTTTTATTTTTATACTGACTTGTCATGAGCGCTTTTTTGCCTACATTATCAATAAATGATTTTATACTTGTATTCTTTAAACAAAATAAAAATATACCACATGCACCTTCTTTGAAATCAATATTCAAATAGAAAAAAATTAAGACAAAACCCATTTGCTTCCATTCAGCAATTTAATTAACCACAATCTAGTTGAATGCAGTGCGCTAATAGGCAAAGGCTGTACCCAAATCCCTGTGAACAGCGTTAAATACCTATAGAATATTCTAGAACTTTAACGAGGTCGGCGATGCCTGCCGATGCTGAAACGAGAGCGCTGCGCATTTAGTTACAGTAGATCAAGTGGTTTTGCGAAGGTTTCAAACTGTTTATAGTAAATACCAAAATTTTGTACACATCAGTTGTGGTTATTGGAAACCAATTGGGGTAAGATTTTCAGATTCCAAAATTACATCTAATTTGCTAGTATAATATTATATTTTTTGTGATTTTGAGTATAAGGTCTGTTTTTAAGGTGTGCTTAGAAAATATTTATATTACAATATTTTTGTTTGTTGGTCTCCTCATTGATCTAGAGGAAGTCTATATAGACTGTGAAACTGTGAGGTCCTAGGTTCAAGTCACAGGACAATCATCTATATCTGTTTGAGTTATACCTTCGAGAAATCACACATAAGTTGTGCGGGATTCGGAATTTGTGTCTGATATGGCGATAGGCTCTCTATCAAATTATGATACAGAAATAATATCGGCCAACTGAAAATCTGGAATTAAATAAGCGGTTTGATGCTTGCTTCTACAATACACCCAACAGTGACACATAGTCTCGACCCCACACTAAGTTAACCAGTGTCTCAGGTATCCGAAACTACGAGGAACTTGCGGTCCCACAACACCCGACCCGATACAAATATTTGTGGATAAAATATTTGTCTCGGTGGGGAATCGAAGCCACGGCCTCTCGCTTCGTAGCCGACTATTCGCCCGCTGCGCCACGGAGGCTTTCTATTACAGAAACAATTTCGCTGTCAGATAAATTCGTTCGTTTTATTTTATACTAGCTTTTGCTCACGGCTCCACCCGCATTAAGGACCTTTTCCAGGATAAAAGTAGTCTATGTCATAATCCAGGTCACCTCTACCTATATGCCAAATTTCACTTAAAACTAACCGGCAGGCGTGATGACAAACAAACATCCAACTTCACAAATGCAGAAACTAACGAATATCCGAATTTTCAAATGTATAATAGTAGCAGGATTTGAGCGCAAATCCCAGGAGATGTACATCCTTAATATAACTTAAAGAAAATTTGAGTATACAAAGTTTATTAGGGTCAAATCTCTGCACCATGACGATCTAGGCACGTCCATTTCGTTCAAGAACTCGAAACGAACTAATTCCATTACGAGAATCTTTTTCGTATTCTCAAAATTGGTATAATCTCGTTTTTTGTTCGGATTAAAAACGATTTATCAAAAGAAATTGTTTGCTGTGAATAAAGTGGATCCGAAACGGAATGAATCTCGAATTGCCTTTGCAGATGTTACAAAAGGGAAGGTGTCTTTACAGTAATTTGGGCCTTTTTTCCTCTCCCAAAACACGAAAAATTCTCTTGACTTAAATAAACTTTGAATTATGTTTTGTTTCGTCCTTTGTACAGCTTATTTTATGATAATATGGAATTTAGGTTGCTGAATCAGTTAGAATAGTCTGTAGAATTTCATGTATTGTTTGATGTACGGCTTTTGTGATTTCAGTCGCGGTTTTAACCTAATTAATAGTTAAGTCTTAGGTAATGCTTAGATGTTATAATTATTACATACATACATAAATAGACTTACGCCTGTTTCCCATAGGGGTAGGCAGAGACAACGGATTTCCACTTGCTACGATCCTTGCTTACCTCTTTGGCTTCATTTACTCTTATTAAATTTTTCATACATGCACATTATTTTTTTAATTATTTAATGTAAGCGTTATTTGAATAACTTCTCTTTTTATTTATTTGTCACCTACAAAATTAATTTATCTCTCTATTCTAAAAAAAAGTAACTGGCGCCGCCGCCGCCGCTGCCAAAAGCTTGTCACGCTATCTCCTCCGAAACCGCTGGGGGTATGGGGTCGAGACCGATACCAATCGATGCAGAATAATGTGGGAAATAAAGTAAGATATGTCTCATATTCGTCGGACTTTAAGTTTTTTTTTTTATTTTATGATTTGTGGAAAAACATGGGCAATGCCCCTAGTATATAAAGTTAAACCACCAAGTAGTTTAACACTCTAAGGGTCTATTTCACAATGTTCGATTAAGACTTATCAACCAATTAATTTAAGACAGCTATTTTGTAAAGTATTCCGTAGACATATTTCTCACGATATATATTATAGTTGTTGTATTTGAACTCAAAGGTGGTGATAGTAATAATAATAATACACCCAACAGTCACACACATAGTCCTGACCCCACACTAGGTAAACCTGTATCGTGGGTATCAGGAACTACGAGGGACTTGCGGTCCCACAACACCCAGACCCGAAACAAATTTTTGTGGATCACACAAACATTTGTCTCAGTGCGGGAATCGAACCCACGGTCTCTCGCTTCGCAGCCGGCTACTCGCCCGCTAGTCACGAATAAGAGAACATAATTATCTACAATTTAGTCATAGAACGAAATTATTTATGACTTAATTAGTGTATTTGCAATGTTTTTCGGATATAACCGGTGAGATCTTGAATCCCGTCAACTGAATAGCTTCCTCTTCCACCTGCCCTTACCCCACTCGCAGTGGGGTCACCGCAACATGATTTTTATCACATGTTACAGAAACATTTGGAATATAGTTTTTACAACTGGCTGCCTACCTGACGTGTTGAAGAAGTTTCCCTTCGGAGAGAAAACACCCAGACCCGAAACAAATATTTGTGGATCACACAACATACAAACCCCTCTCGCTTCACAGCTGTTTTCTCGCCCACTGCGCCACAGAGGCTGGCTGATTAACAATAATACTTCTTATGAGTATTTCGATTGAAAATAATAGATTTTTCGAAATAGGACACTATTAATTCACGGCTCGTCCGGGTTGTTAACACTGTCTCACAGAAAACCGTCGTAAAGTAGCAGCTTGCTGCTGCGTTTCGTACGGTGAGTGAGATATCCGGAGGCCCAAATCCCCTCCCTTTCCCAATTCCTTAATTATCCCTTTCCTTTAAGGTCGGCAACGCGCCCATGATTCTTTTGGTATTGTGGGCGTACATTGGCGGTGGTGTTCACTTACCATCAGGTGACCCACTTGCTCGTTTGTCGGCCTATACAATAAAAAAAAAAAAAAAATGTGGGCGTCCTCGTTGTGCTTCTATCTACGTCTCCAGGTTTAAAGGTATGATAATACGAATCTGCATTAATCATGATCAACAGAAGGTCAAATCGATTAGCTAATTGATTACACTAATCAGCTTAGGATAATGGTTAGCAGCTGTGGATTCATAGAAGTGGATTAGCTTTGTACAACCTTTATGTTGAGGATAATGACAAAGGCTAGGGCTCTGTGACCTTTAGTACAATGCGGCTTTTCATTGTCACACTTTATAGAATTCAAATGTATCGTCTGATTTACGAGTTCCTTTGTATTGCCTTTCTGTCAAGGACGTCTGAACCTAAGGAAATGTGGGAAAATAGATTTTATTTGATTCAGGGTAAGGGATATGTTTCATTAAAACCGATATCTTTTGGCCTTGAGAATCGAAAATGAAGGATTTGTTCAGGTTAGGTGCCACATGACGGTCAGTGGAGCCGATGAAAGTCAAGGGACAATCTGGACGCCTTTCGGAAACAATGGTGCGAAATGAATGCGGATAGAAAGAAGAGGAAGAGGGCCTTTGCCGGGGATATAAAATAGGCTATAAACATACTTTTATTCTATGATAAATTATTTCGCGTGTTTTGAACTACTATTGTTTTAAGGAATTCTAAATATACACGATAAAATTTACAGTTAACTTACATCATTATAATATTAAATTAAAATGTTACAAAATGAAAGCATACCAAATGACATCACCAGCTAAACATGTACCAGCACGGAGGCTGGGCAAGATGTTTAGCTGAAGATTTCAGTTGCCGAGGAGCGAATCTATAGCTATATCTAAAGATGTGTGCTACACGTATTCGGTAAGATCTGGAACTGGGAACTTATCCAGCTATCACTCACTGTGACTTTCCGGCTTCACCAACTTCAGCAGATTCCACAGCTTCACCCGCAGCACTCTTTATCACAACTCGGGAAAGTAATGTTCAACTATATCGATAGTATACCAAAATTAAGAACGGTGGTTCCTTCTATCACAAACGGTATCACCCACGTGATAGATAGTTATCAATGAGTGGTAGAGCCACGTTGTATACAGTTTGTCTACAGCATACATGGGTCGGCTCTCCCGAGTTGTTACCAGTTAAGTAGTAGTACTTAAATAATTTATTATGTAATCAAAACATAACCACTAATAACACCATAGAGTTCAATAGCTATTATGTATTCCAATGGCGTACAGAAAATCCATTTAATGTCTATGTATTAACCTAGTGATGGGAATTGGGTGGTTGGAATCAGTAGAATTGTGAGTAAACGAATGATCGATATTATTATTGTGGAATCGTTCTGCTTTCTGCCTGGTATTATTCCGGCTTAGTTTAGAGGTGGATGTGCGCGCGTGTGTTTGTCAGTGTGTATGTCTTTCTAACTGATGTCAGAGGTTTGTATTGTTAAGAGTAGAACGTGGATTATTACACAATTCTTCTAAGTAGTAAAGGAGGTCCATACCCAGCAGTAGGTTGATATACAACTAATACCTACTATTAATTAATTAATAGGGAGGTTCGATTCCCGCACCGAGACAAATGTTTGTATGACCCACAAATATTTGTTTCGAGTCTGGGTGTTGTGGGACCGCAAGTCCCTCGTAGTTCCTGATACCCACGATACAGGTTTACCTAGTGTGGGGTCGGGACTATGTGTGTGACTGTTGGGTGTATTTATTTATTATACTTCTTTATTACAATTCTCGTGATGTTAAACACTGGCAATGTGACAGCAGAACAGAATTTTAAATAACCAAAATATTAATCGAACCACGGAGCCTCTATTAGTCCCAACGTTTCAATAAATTCCGTGAATGTATTAGGTTAAACTAGTGATTTGGGAAGGGATGTAGTGTAATCGATGCTAGCCGCCGATATAATTGGGTGTATGAGCGTGCCTCGGCTAATGTAAATTTGGCAACGTTTCCAAATAGATAACAAATATTGGAAGTTTATTTTTAGTATGTACAGGAGGCCAATTCTCGTAATTTTAAATGTTCAAAATATCATTCCGATCTAGTCTCCAAGTTGCAAATGGCATTCTCTTAAACCAATAATGCCATTTGCAACGTCTTGACGCTGAGACTAGATCCGAATGATATTTTGAACATTTAAAACTACGAGAATTGGCCTGCTGGTGTTAATGTGAGAGTTATAATGTTTTTGTAGGATTGTCACTTTATGTTTTCTAACAGTATGTAATCCCCGAAGGAGTAGGCAGAGGTTTAGTAAACCTACTACTTTAGTACTAGGTTGTTACTAGATTAGTACCATCACATTTCACCGAGCTTATTTCCGTCCCATGATAAGATTGGGGGTGAGCTTGTCGTCATACCGTATACACTTTTTATAGCATAGGCCGGCAAACGAGTAGGTGAATCTTCTGATGGAAAGTGATCTCAACCGCCCATATACGCTACTAGAATAACCATGGGCGCGTTTACGATCTTAAAGGAAAAGGAATAATTAAGAAATTGGGAAGGGTAAGATTTGGTCCACCGAATATCTCACTCACAAAAATGTTTAAGCGTGGTTTTACCACTCAGTGTATGTCTTACCGAGCAATCAATTTCCAATCCCTTATTGCCTTTAAAGTCTGTAACACGTCTGTACTTCTTCTAGTATTATAAGTGTTCATGGCCAATGGAGATTGATTACCATGGTGACCCACTGGCTCGTTTGTCGGTCTATGCAATAAAAAGTAGTAGTAAGAAGTTTATTTTAACAATATGAAACCTAACCGCCATTTTGCGGAAGACGTTATAACAGATTTAATTAACCGTATCGATTATCGTGTAACATTATTATAGTTTTAAACTAATATCCAATATGAAAGTTACGATAGTTTCCGATAGATGTGCCCCCGGAGCGTGGCTCGACCTTCGGTTAATAGTTTCAATAGTTGAGCAACTAGTTTATGAAGATTACTACACTAACGGGTGATATGACATAAAAAATGCAAGACAACGACTGATTACTAAACAAAGGGTTAAACTTAATAAATATAGACGTTCACAAAGAATGCTTCGGTAAATTTGTTTCTGGCGCTCAAAATGTATATAAAATCGAGTTTAGCAGTATTTAACCTCAAAATTTTGAACGAGTTGAACTCTCGTACCGATCGTAAGTGGATATTTTTTGTTTTTTTTTTTTTTAATTTGTGGGTATTTATGTCCCCACGCTAGTACCCCACCATATGTAGAAAGGGCCTTTTTGCAAGGCTAGGGCTTTTTTGGCGTAAGTGGATATTGACACCCATGGAAATTAGCTGAGACACATCGTTTGAGTGGTAGAGCCACGCTGTAGACAGTTCTGTCTACAGCATGAATGGGCCTCGGGGCTCGTCCGGGTCGTTACCACTACCTCACAGAAAACCAGCGTAAAGTAGCAGCTTGCGTTTCGTACGGTGAGTGAGATATCGGGAGGTCCAAATTAAGGGGCCTTTCCCAATCCCTTACTTATCCCTTTCCTTTAAGGCAACGCGCCCATGATTATGTTAATATTGTGGGCGTACATGGGCGGTAGAGATCACTTACCATCCGGTGACCGAGGTAAAAGCCCACCTTGAAATATATTTTTTTAAACACACAAAACTTGTCCAGTATGTTATCTTCAAACCAAAATAAAAAACAATCAACAAAAGTTTCCGTAAACACAAAGATTTTAACATATAACAAATCTTAATTACTTTCAAACTATTTGCCAAGTCGAAAGCGTCAGTCGCTTGCAAATAATTTTGTCTCTCAAGTTCCATTGAAATTAGTATAACATTATTTCAATGGAACTTCATGTTTTGTATTCTTTGCATTAATTAAGAGTTTGTATTACGTACGCCTTTTGCGAATACAAACAGGTCCCGTAATTTGCATTGTATCGTATGGATGTTGAGTTTTCCTTATGTTTTATAAATTATTGTGTGAGATGAATTATGAATATGTTATTATGGGTAGAAAGACTGTTAGCTCGAAATAAATACTAATAATGATACTAGTATTATATATATGGAGAGAAGGCCGCAAGCCTCAAGTAGAACTGGGCTGGTCATGTTAGCCGTATGCCAGACCTTTAATGGGCAAAAACCACAACAAAGTGGTTTCCGTAGAACAGCAAAAGAGTTCGCGGCAGGCCTAGAAGGAGATGGCGAGACGAACTCGATTCTTTTTGGAAAGACTGGCATAAAAAGGCTCTCAACAGAGGGGAATGGAAAGAGGGACGATAGGTCTTTGTCCAGCAGTGGGACAAAAACGGCTAGTATGTCTTATCTTAATAAGATATATGTCCCACTGCTGGGCACGGGCCTCCTTTTCTTAATGAGAGGGGTTAGGCTTTAGTCCAACACGCTGGCCTAATGTGGATTAGCAGACTGCACATACTTTCCAAATTATGAAGTACTTCTCATGTATGCATGTTTAAAGCAAACGATAATTAACAATGAATACTCACGTACCTTTAAAATGTCAGAAGCTGGTTTCGAACCTACGATTGTCGTCTAACAGTCCATGCTTCTCTCCTTTGAGCTATTGCTACTAAGGTCAAAATAGTCACATGTATAGACAGATAGCAGGAGCTATTTTCCCTTTTTGCATAATTTTCATCCTAATTAAAGTTCAGCTGAATTTGTTCTAATTATATGTAGTCGTCGTTTCACTAACTTAACTTAAAAATCATATGGTATCGTTATTTAATTTCCAAATATTCTTTGTAGATACATTTTCGAAAACTTTACTATTATCTAAACAAAGACTACCAATATAAAAATGCCTAACATTTCTGAACGAAAAAAGGACTCCTACCTCCATATTTGCAACAAAAAACACTACCACCCAATGTTGGATCACATCTCTAACTTAATGAAATTTATTAAGTACATGCCAATATTTATAAAGCCGGACTTTCAATTCCAAATTCAACGCAGGGTTACAAAACTTTTGCCATAAACTGATTTACTTATTTGAAAATTTCACATTCAAATAAATATTTTATTAAACCACCCATAGGGGGAAGTGGACTCCGATCCCTCGGGAAGGACCCAAGTCCGCGCACCTGTCCTATTTAATTGGGTCGGAGGAATATTCCGAGAGAAATAGCCTTTTATTGCTTCACCTTTATCTATAAATCTTGTTTTGCCGCGATGAATATATCTGAAAAAGGCTGCTTTTATATTCTGTTTAGATTGTTGCCGTTACTGCTAAGTGAATGTAGCTTTTGCGGTGACAAGGGTGGATGCTGAATATTGAACACCAATTTATGTAGACGTAAATGAATTGTAGGGAGACGTGATAAATAATGATGTAAGACAATGTAAGCGTACTTAATTAATTTCCTTTCGAAGGGTATTGAATAATTAATATTATTTATGCGTAGACTCGTGATATAAGCTGCGTTATGAAATTTATTAATTTATAAAACCTTCTATAATTATGCATTTTGTGTACCCAGTGAAAAAAATATAACATGTAAATCAACTTCAAATCAATCAACTGTCAAATTTTAATAAAAGGCTAAACAGCAATTTATTAGTTGTAATAAAATTGAAGATGTACAACATTTGCTGATGGAATGTATCCGGAATAAAGATGAACGTGACTCGCTGGTGAATCAATTGAAATTAAATAGGATGAATGTAGGTCTGATTCAGGAGATTTTATCAAAGCCAAAATAGGAAATAGCAAAAAAATATGTCGGTTAGTGATAGTTGTTCACCAGTGATTCATCAAATCATATTGCAGTTTAAAAATATGTATTTATTGTAAAATTGTAATAAAGCACGATGGTGTTGGCATGTCCATACTGGATAAAATCCCCTAAATAAAAACAGATTAAAAAAAACCTCTACAATTGTGATTATTTCTTGGATTTTATTACTTACTTTTGAACTTAAATGAAACACCAAAATATGTCAGCTCAAGCAATATATCATTGGAAACCACATCAAACTCAGTTCAGCTATTGGAAATAAACGTACCTGTTCCCTTTTTTTTATATAAAGTCTTCTTTTATCTATAATTAATTTACTCTTAGTATACCCTAAGTAATTTTTCGACTCAAAATAAAATACAACCCTTAAAATTCCAAAAAGGGTTTCAATGGAGCCCCATATAGAGGGAAGTTTGCTTTTTTAATCACATGTTGATGCAAGGGTAAATGAGATTTCCATTTAATTCGGACCCTTCATTTGACCCTAATTACATGTTTTAGGCCTTTTAGGGTAACGGTAGTAGTGGTATTATGGAGATGATGTCATGTGTTGGGGTATCGTGATTTGATTCCGCTTCTGATGGATTTGACAGCGGTACTGAATAAAAAATGAACGAGAGGTCGCGGGTTCGATCAGCGCATCGAGACAAATGTTTGTATAATCCACTAACATTTGTTTCGGATCTGAGTGTTGTTGGACCATAAGTTGCTCATAGTCCCTGCTGCCGGTTCTTAGTGTGGGGTCTCAAAAGTTATTAGCAAGCGGCGTTACTAGCGCATTCAGTAAGTGTTGATAGAATCTGATGACGATAATGACTTAAAAATATAATTTTGGGAATAAATAGCATAAACTCCAACATAAAACTTCAAAAGCAATATTTTATAGAATTTACGATGTTCCTCATAAAATTTCCAATATCTTCAGTGGAATCTGAACAACACGTTAAGCCTGCGGATGTCGACCACATGGCGGTTATTGGATAGGAAATAGAAACGTTATAAAAGAATTCAATGCAGATGTGTTTATTGGTTTAGCAAATATGCCAGCTCGTGTGGGAATTTTAGAATATTTTTGTTATAAATAAAATTGGTTTGTGCTCAGCTAGTTAAATGAAAGTAGACATCGCTTTGAACGCGTATGTTATACAAGATGTGGATGGAGACAAAATTTGATACCTTAAAATTGTATCTCCATACTGTGTTTTTTTTATAGTATAGGTCGGCAAACGAGCAAGTGGGTCACCTGATGGTAAGTGATCGCCACCGCCTATGTACGCCCACAATACTAAAATAATCATGGGCGCGTTATCGACCTTAAAAGAAAGGGATAAGTTAGGGATTGGGAAGGGGGGGGGGGGGGGAATTTGGGCCTCCGGATATTTCACTCATCGTACGAAATGTAGCAGCAAGCTTCTAATTTACGTCAGTTTTCTGTGAGATGGTGGTAACGACCCGGACGAGCCGGCCCATTCATCCTGTAGATAGAGCTGTCAACAGCGTAGCTCTACCACTGTGTGAACAAGTTCAGTTTGATCTAATAAATTATCACATCCAAAAAAGAAACGCATACATTTTTCATAAGAAGAGGTGTCAATGCGTTTGAGGCAAAAGTGGTGTGTCTGAATCGTAGCTTGCACTCTGCTTCTGCTTGTAAGTTCAGTTTGCTTGGTTGTTAGAACTAACTTAGTATTTAAGCCGTCATAGTATTTTTAATAAAGCAATTTTGTAATTTCGTGGTATATTTGTAGCTTTAAACCCTCGTATTTATTCTTCATAATGAAAAATAATAAATAATAAAATAAATACAGTCATTTTCACACACATAGTCAGATCAGGACCTCACACTAGGTTAACCTGTATCGTGAGTATCAGGAACTACGAAGGACTTGCGGTCCCACAACACCCAGGCCCGAAACAAATATTTGTGGATCACACAAAAATTTGTCTTGGTGCGGGAATCGAACCCACGGCCTCTCGCTTCGCAACCAGCTACTCGCCCAAAAAAACAACGTAAAGTAGCGGCTTGCTACTGCTTTTCGTACGGTGAGTTAGATATCTGGAGGCTCAAATCTCCCTCCCTCTCCAATCCTTTAACTATGCATTTTACCTCCTTTTTATATCAGCAACGCGCCCATCATTCTGGGTGAACATGCGCGGTGAAGATCACTTAACATCAAGTGACCCATTTGCTAGTCTGCTGGCCAATGCTATAAAAAAATGGACTTAACATACTTAGCGTATTGAAACGAAACTAGCCGCAATTAAAACATAAATTAAATACAAAACTGTATAAGTAGATTTTTCGCAAATTATTTTAGTTAGATTGTTAAGTTTTAACAAAGATCAAAACTGTCAAATACTTCCGAAGTTTGTGTGACAAAGTAAGATGATCGAGGAAATTGCCTGAGGACATTGTAGCGCAAAGGGACGGATAAATCTTAGCTAATGTTTGAACAGTAACCATTGATTTGCCAGCTAGCGAAGCCGCAGTAATAAACCGTTGAGCCATCTGCGATATAATTCAATGTCAGAAAATGGTCAAATCTAGAAAGAGATTTTTTCAGAACCATTGTTTATAGCTCAAATAATCATCTATTTGAACAGTACTATTGCTCGAATGTTCCCTCTTTTGGCTAAAATCGGACAACCCCCGACTGAGATGCTTAACGCAAACTGACGCTGTAATAAAACTAGCATTGCCTTCAACACATGGCTCTCAAACTTTAATAATAATTCTAGCCATTGGGGATTTTAAAGCAACGTTTACATTATTAAAATTCTTTGGTTCAATTTAATTTCAGTTTTTCAGATAGTAGTAACAACTCGGTCGAGCCAGCCCGTTCATGCTGTAGACAAATCTGTCTACATCGTGGCTTTACCACTTAGAACATTTATAATTACCTTTGGGCATCATGGTTCTTTTTATAAACTCTGATATTAATAAAAAAAGTGTTGAGATAAATAATGAAGAAAACTGAGTTTTTTTCATAAAATGGATTATCATATATCAGTAACATATTAGTTTAATGATTTATATAGCTGAATATTAAATTATTAAAATAATTGATAATTGATGACTGCCTCGGTGGTGCAGTTGTAATGCGTACGCGTTACGATCGAGGCCAACGCTGAGGTCTCGAGTTCGATCCCCAGGTCGGGTAAAATGTTATTGGGTTTTTCTATTACGAAATGCTCAGTATCAGCCCGGAGTCTGGAATTTTGTGCCCGGTATGGCGATAGGCTCGCCTCCTATCACATCATGGGACGGAGATACGCTCGGCGAAAAGTGGGTGTACTGGTTACACCTCTGCCACCCCTTCGGGGATTACAGGCGTGAGTGCGTATGTATGTATGTATGTTGATAATAATTCATAGATGGAATATGAAGCTTATCAAAAAAAAACTGTTTTTATTTGTACTAGTGGCCCTGTAGTGGTTGAAATTATATATCTATAATCTTTTTTTATTCTATAATCATATACTTTTTTGAATTTTGTTCTATTACGTCAGCTGCCAGCGTTACAGCTTATATGTTTAACATTGGCAGTGTCCACGTTAACAATGAATGTTTTATTTAATGTATAATTTTTACATATATTATAAATAAATAGCTTTCTGCACTCCTCTATGTCAAATCTCACACTCCTCCGTTTATTGCTTAAAAACGGGTCCAAACGTAGATTTAAAAGAAGTGTAAACTTATAATTTACAAATAAATTGATAATTATTGATTATTATTTCTTAAACACGTAAATAATACCGAAAACGAAGACATAGATTAGATCAGACATTCTGCGGTGTTATTTTTAACCCAAACAAAATAGATGGGTGTTTTATGTTTGACCCCTTTATCATTCTGTTTAAGGGTGTGTGTATCTGTCTGAGGCACCACAGCGACAAAACGAATGGACGATTTGAATGTGGTTTTTAAAGCTAGTTTAAACGGGATGGAATTTACGTATTTTTAAAGATAATCTGTTTAAAAAACTTACAGTACTTCTAACTAACGTACTAACTTTACTAGGTTAGAATTCATATGTTCAGGTTGGGGTGCATAGTCATTTTTCCAAATATATTCCATAATCCTCATCAAACCATTCCAGTAAGTCAACAAATGTTCTCAGTCTTTCGACTCTACCGCTATCAGGACCTCGTTCCAGAATTAAACATTCTTTACTGAAATTACATTCTATTACCAACCACATTGGATCCTAATACTTCAAAAATTAAACCACATAAAGCATGTGAAAATTTTCCGAACCGCTGCACGAATTGTCGACCGGTTTTCAACATTGGTCTGCCGCAATTCGTTCCCAGTTAATCTGAGACGAGTTTTATGGATTGGGAAACTTTTATTGTTAGACAGATGAGCACGTTGTAAACCTAAATTGTAATGCTCTTTAGTTACGTTTTATCAGAGCGAGGATAAATGCAGAATGCTACAATTATGCGACTTTATATATTACTATGGTGCTTATCTGATAATACTAGCCCTGTATTATACTCGTCCCACTGCTGGGCACGGGCCTCCTCTACTGAATGAGAGGGGTTAGGCCTTAGTCCACCCCGCTGGCCTAATGCGGGTTGGCAGACTTCACATACCTTCGAAATTCTTATGAAGAACTTCTTAGGTATGCAGGTTTCCTCACGATGTTACCTTCACCGTTAAAGCAAGTAATAATTAACAATTAATACACACATTACTTATAAAAGTCAGAGGTGTATGCACTTGAGGCTGGTTTCGAACCTGCGACTTTCGTCTCGACAGTCCATACCACTCCCCGCTGAGCTAACGAGCTTATCTGATAATTGTGTGCTATTTTTTAAGTAATAGGTTTTTTTTTATCATAGTGACTACACTGGAGCTGATGGCAAGTATAGTGCAGTACAAATATAATGTCAACGGTCAATAGACATTGCGTCTCTTGAAGGTTTGCAGAATTATGCCGGCCTAAAGTCACTGGATATAAACTGGTTCGCTTGAACGCTACTATGGCGGGTTTTTCACCATGTGTCCGGTGTTTGCTGTCCAGTTGGCTATATAAATATCAGTATCCAATTGGTGCTCATAAATTAAAATGCTCTTTATGCAAGATTTAGTATCTATCAGTACAAGCTTATAGCGTAGCATCGTAATATTATCTAAAATTAATATATGAAAGCTGACTTTAAGGTTCTTCCCCCACATTGGTCATCAGTCTAAAAATTTACCTTCCTAATTCTTTAAAAATTCACTACACCAAACTTTTTCTAAGTAGGATACTCATTCGTCTAAATCTCTCAAAATCATAGGCCTGGGTTCATCATAAGAGCATTATGTCACCACAGTATACTTCACTGTTTTACTAATAGAGTTTCAAAAGGCATTTAAATAAAAATATTACGGTTGGAATCAATTATAGGAAATGGAGAGAAGTTGTAGAGGACACAGTTCCGATTGAGGCTGTGGTACTCAATGGTACTTTACGTACTGAAGATGAGCAACTCTCACCACATGACCGCAAATTGTGTGCTGACTTTGGTGATAGGAGAAGCGATTTCCAAAGTACCATATTTGGCATATGTAATCTGTGTTGGTGGACTTCGTTCTTTATATAGAATACTGATATGATTTGAAGGTTATTATGATCATAAATAATTAAATGCCATAATAAATGATGTGTCTTATATTTTTGATTAGTTTTCAGACTAGCAGCTTCTGTGGCGCAGTGAGCGAGTAACCGGCTGTAAAAGGAGAGACCGCGGATTCAATTCCCGCACCGAGACAAGTGTTTGTGTGATCTACAAACATTTGCTTCGGGTCTGGGTGTTTTCTCCCCAAAGGGATTGACGTAAGGCAGGCGGCCGGTCGTAAAAACTAGAGACCAAGTTTTTCTTTTACATGTGTTAAAAAGCATGTTGCGCCGACCCCACTGCGAGTGGGATAAGAGCAGGTGGAAGAAGAAGAAAAATTTAAGACTAGCAGTGTAGTTTGCTTCCTGTCATTCCAAGGAATGTGAAATTGATAACGCGTGTAGTAATGTCGTCAATTCCCTTAGCGCATCGCACAATTTGTGGATATTTATTTCAGATTGGGAGTCGACTCCTTGAGGATTATGATGCACTCACGTAATTGTCAAGGTGAATCAATGTAATGTTATTTGTATTTGATCTTGAAACAAAATTGTTATTTTTAAACGAATTCAAAAATAGGAGGAGGTTCTCTATTCAACTGTTTTTTTTTTTATGTTTGTAACCTCAGAACTTTCGACTGGGTGAACCGATTTGGATGATTCTTTTTTTATTTGAAAGCTGGTACTTCTCTTGTGGTACAATTTGATCCAGTTCTGACAATGGCATCCATGAGAAAACCATATAAGTCTTAAATTTTCATTAAGTATGTGCGCGACAAATGGACGAATAACTCAATATCACGCCAACCGATTTCGATGATTCCTTTTTTATTGGAAAGGATGTACTTCAAGGGTAGTTTGATGAGAGTTTGTCGAACCGAACGAAGAGGTATTTGGTATTATATGGGGCGGACTGCCGTCTGATCCCTATAACCCGCAAAGGAAACCGAGTTTCGCCATCACCTCCTTCGTTAATCAGCAGAGCGTATCACGCGCAGGTGAGGTTGGCTTTGGTCCTAAGATGTTGATGGATTTGCACTACTGACGAAATTATTCGTTTTAACGATGTCAGTTTCCTTTTTCGCTTTTTTTGTGCACTAAATTTTATCCTGTATGCTTGAAAGTCCTAGAACGAAGTTGAATGAAGTTGTTTCCTAAACTAGCTCGCGTTGCGGTCGCCCCGTTTCTGTTGTATTAAAATTTGAACTATATTTCCCCGCTCGTTATTCCAAGTGCCTTTCTATTCCAATTTGTTTCTCCTCAATCAATCTTCCTGAAATTGAATACAGACATCAGTATTTATTAGTTACGGTAATATTTAATTGAATAAATATTTTTGGGATTTATTCTTCTATTTTATTGCTGTTATAAGAATTTTGTTGAGGTTTGTAGATTGATAATAGTTTAAGCTATCCTCGAGAAATATATTCGTATAGTTGATCTTTCGAAAACCAAGCTGAAGAATTAATAATAATAATAATAATACACCCAACAGTCACACACATAGTCCTGACCCCACACTAGGTAAACCTGTGTCGAGGGTATCAGGAACTACGAGGGACTTGCGGTCCCACAACACCCAGACACGAGACCAATATTTGTGGTTCACACTAACATTTGTCTCGGTGTGGGAATCGAACCCACGGCCTCTCGCTTCGCAGCCGACTACTCGCCGCTGCGCCACGGAGCTGTCAATTATTTGTATTGTATTTATGGTGGGGAGGTAATATTGTCCTCCACCTTAAAAGATATGTTCTCAAATACGTTTTCGCCACATCAACACATTTTTAAACTTTACTTTACTGCTAATAGCTTCAGTTCGCATAAGATTTTCATTTATAAATTGGTAGAAATTAATTCTGTATTGCTAGTAAAAAATAGGTATAATATTTAACTTCTAAAATTCATGAGTCTCTACTATACGAACAGATAGACAAGTTAGGTCAGTAAAGATTATGAACCGACTTTAAAAAGTAGTAGGTTTTTAATTCATTTGTACCTGTATTTTTCCTTATACATGCTCAGTGTTCACGCATAACTACCAAATGTGGACTTATTTGATGACTCTTTTTATAAATGCTCTATTCGGATTGTGGTCCCATATTAATTTAGTTACGATCTGATAAAGGAATTCGAGGGGAAATGGGAAATTCCTCAACGGATAACAGCAAACGCAACTCGATTCGGATTTTGGATTAAAAACTATCAGACTTTGAATTTTACCAACTTATTCCAAAATATATATGAAAGACTAAAGTCCTGAATGACCATCATCTGAATCATCATCACCAAGCCCAACTAGTTAAGTATAGATGAGACGTTTAGATTTAAGAAGGGATTCTCAAAAAATCTACCTTTTAGAGGAAAAAGGACATTGCAAAGTTTGTATGGAAAATGTTTTTAGGTAGTTACGTCACGCGGGCGAAGCCTCGAGCATGAGCTTGTACTAAATATAGATTTTCCACAAACCATCATAGATAAGCAGAATGTTATCAAACATTGCTCGCTATTATAACAGCGTCCATAAGGTTTTATGCCAAAACGTTTATGTACGCTGCCCCAATTCGAGCGATCATTAAACGGCCATGTTTAGACGGGCTGCGAGTGGGGTCGGGTGTTACTCTTTGAATTATAGAACTGACAAAATATATGGGGATATCTTCTTTTTTACCCTCGACAAAAAAGAGAAGTAATAAATAATAAAACTAATAAATAAATACACCCAACAGTCACACCCAAAATCCTAACACCACACTAGGTAAACCTGTGTCGTGGGTATCAGGAACTACGAGGAACTTGCGGGACCACAACACCCAGACCCGAGACCAATATTTATGGATCACACAAACATTTGTCTCGGTGTGGGAATCGAACCCACGCCCTCTCGCTTGTGAAAATGGTAATCTTTCTACTCATATCTGTCAATAAAATATTTCTAATTATTGACACCATGCACCTCACGCTTCTTTACAATAAAATATTTTAAACTATTATTTATTTTACATTTTTTAGTTGGATTTTCTATAAAAACGTGTTCTTTTAGTGTTTTTAAACCGTTATTTATTTACATACGCACTCACGCCCGTAATCCCCGAAGGGGTAGGCAGAGATGTAACCAGTACACCCACATTTCGCCGAGCGTATCTCCGTCCCACGATGTGATAGGGGGCGAGCCTATCGCCATACCGGGCACAAATTCCAGACACTGGGCTGATACTGAGCATTTCGTTATAGAAAAACCCAATACCACTTTACCCGACCCGGGGATCGAACCCGAGACCTCAGCTGCGCCACCGAGGCAGTCATTATTTATTTATAAAAAGAAATACTTAATTACTTCATTCTAATTTATATATTAAACTAAAGAACATCTCAAACCTCTTAAAACTTTGAGAAGAGCAGCAAAAACAAGATTTTTTACGATCAGCCATTTTCACCCGCTGCAAGTATGGCCGCAGCCGACGCACCATCCGCTTGTCGATAATTTAGCGAGCTCACCTACATTACACTGCGGAAGTTCGCAATTGTTTCCTGTACACTCCACTACGAAAATAAGAACATTACTCAGGATACCAGGATCTTGTTACATAAGCTTTGAATCATAAGACTTTATAAGAACTGGAGAACTACCACGGTAACTGTGTTTTGACTGTATTTTTTTAAATTATGATGATACGAGGTCGTCTGATGGTAAGCCGGCTGCTTAAAGTAATAGCAAAATCGCTCCGAATTTAAGTCACAAATACTCCATGGAACTACTTACGTACTGCGCTCGTTATCCCAAGACATTGTGAGATGTCTCACACTGTGTAGTAATTTCACTGACTTCAATATTCTTCATATCAAGCAACATTTCTATAGACAAAGTACTTGTACCTATCCAGATAGATTCTTCTAACCTATCAGGGGTACTACTACGGGAATTTTACTGTAATTTTCTCCACATAACATACTCGTATACTCAGAAACAACAAGAAATTGTTCCAAAACCCCCATACATTCAGTTTTGGTAAATTTAAATGAGCTGATTTCGTTGTTGGAGTGTACTTGGCCGGTCACGCGACGGCGCGAGCACGTGAGGTCACTGTAATACTGTTTCACGAAGAGCCTCGCCACGCCGCCCGTCTCCGCTTAATTAACTGCACACTTTAAGTGTTGTTATACTCAAAAATTACCAGCCATTTAGATAGTTGCATGCAGCATGTGCTAGTAATAGTTTCCGTGTAAATTGGAATGATTGTTTGACTGCTTTTAAGCTGGCAAGTGGCTACAATGTACCTAGTGAGTACAGTGCAGTCCATATATTTCAGCATTTCGGAGAACGCAAATTTGTATTTATATTTATAGTGGGAACGACTGTAAGTTTCACAGACGGGTGATCAGCTCACTTAAGTTGAACCATTTCACCCTTAATCCCAGTCTGAGTGGCACTACCACTTTCGCTCCGGATTTGGCTCGATTTCCCTGCATCCCTCTAAGAAATAGTCTCCACCAATAGGGTTTCGGCTGAAGCACAGACAGGCCTTTGCGGCATCATTACTATCTTCCAGATTAACACCTTTCAAATGACCACTTCTGCCAAACGCAGCCACCCCTTAATAGTCGCCCCACTTTGATCCCTCGGGCCCATTGCGTCAGGACCGTCAGGGTGGACAGCGCTCAGCCTGTAGCCTGTAGAATATACCTGCTACTTGGTGTTGTGTGCCTGCATACTCTCCCATCCCCGACGGCAACCCCCCATTCAGGATGCGGGATCACTAACCTTCCCTTGGCTATTCATGGTAGCTTCGCAGGAACCCTCATGGTAACTCGCAGGAACGGGCTACTATGGCGGGTTTTTCATGTGTTGTAACTATCCATTCAGATACAAATATGTATTAAGTACTCTCCTACCAAAACCACCCTGACTATACTAGATAGGCTATGGAGCTACGAAGAATAAGTTCTGCCTACCTCTATGGCGCATATGATACCGCCTATCACACATTAAGTAAGGATTCTTGTAGAAACACATACCTCGAATAGCCAATTTCAACAGTCGATCTTTAATTCTTCAAATCAATCTCAACCAATCAAACTATCTAATTTGTACGCGTGAACTAATGGTATTAATGTAAAGAAGAATAATTATCGTAAACCTAACTGTGCCTCAACCATGAGTTTGTCTTAGTGAAATCGCTAGCGACGACGTAAAATATTTGTATGTCAAAATTTAGTTTCTCACGTACCTATCCGCTAGAGGCGCCACTGAGTTTTTCATATAAATGTCTTACGACGTCGCTAGCGAGTTTACCGAGACAAACTCATGGTTAGCCTGCAGGTCTCCCGCGATACAAGTTCACCTAGTGCGGGGACCGTTGCATTTTATCATACTTCCTTGTAATGATATTTTGATACGAAATAAATATTTGTATTTTGTGAACTTGAAACTGTATTGTTATTGTGGGATCGAACTTCGGAACAAAATTTAAGATCGTTATCGGCTGCCTGGACTATTGGTCGCGTAGTTCATTCATCATAACTCGTCAGTGTGAGTGTAAACAATTAAAGTTTTAGTTAGTTTAATTAAATGTACATATTTGTTACAGATATTACATATAGATAGCATTCTGCACTCCTCCATCATATAAACTTAAACTATGCCAAATCTCACAATCCTCCGTGTGCGCAATATGTTTTAAAAGGAGATTGTTTTTTTTGTCACGTATTATATAGTTTTTATTTTATTTATTAGCTTGAATAACGAGACGAGCGGGTCGCTCGCCTGATGGTAAGCGCCACGCCTGCTCATAAACAGAGGCAACGCCACACATAGCTTTAAATAACAAAGCACTGCATGACATGGGACTGCGCTCGTCACCCCGAGACATAAGGTGTTAAGTCTCATAATGCCCAGTAATTTAACTGGCTTCAACGTCCTTCACACCGGAACACAACAGTGCTTACACGCTGTTCTTTGGCGGCAGAAATAGACAAAGCGGTGGTACCGACCCAGCAGGCCTCTCGCATACGAGGGACCTACCACCTAGATAAATAAAACATCATATTGAACTTTGAAAACAAAACACTTCTTCCTTGGTCAGTCGTGTCAAAATAGTGTTATATTTCCTTTTGCATACATACATACGCACTCACGCCTGTAATCCCCGAAGACCTAGGCAGAGGTGTAACCAGTACACCCACATTTCGCCGAGCGTATCTCCGTCCCACGATGTGATAGGGGGCGAGCCTATCGCCATACCGGGCGCAAATTCCAGACTCCGGGCTGATACTGAGCATTTAGTAATAGAAAAACCCAATACCACTTTACCCGACCCGGGGATCGAACCCGAGACCTCAGCGTTAGCATCAATCGTAACGCGTACGCATTACAACTGCGCCACCGATGCAGTCTGGATATTTCCTTTTGATTATGTATTATTCAAGAAATCTCCGGAATACAGTTAAAAAGTTGTTACTGGAGTAAAGAATAACAGTTTCCGCGTAAATCGTAATAAAAATGGCAGTGTTATTGCTCTGCGGTCAGTATATTGTTTTTTATGAAACTGTTATTGGAATAGTTTTTCTATAAAGTTTTTGTATTAAGTCTATGAATGAAGTAATATTAGAATAGATTGTCTTTTTATTTTTCGACTGATACTTCTGTTGATCTCAATTCGTTGCTACTATTGGCTAATAACTCGTAGAATTAAAGGTGTTTTTTAAAAAAGGAAAAACCGAACCATTAAAACTCCCAGCGTCGATTAGAAAAAAAAACTATACTTTTAAAGCACTAACCAGTTTTTTTTCTAACATAGTTAAAAAACGCCCGTACACCTCCACGGACAAAGGGGCAAAACTTATAACACTCATCTTTTTTGTGGGTGGTTAAAACAGAAAAAATCTATGAGGTGCTGTCGTGAGGCAATTTCGAATCTAAAGATTTTGATTAAGATAGTTAATTTCGATTATAAGTTTGTTATTTATTTTTGTACAATGCAGGCAAAATAGAATATTCAACCAGATGTGGCGGTACACAGCGCGCACCGCACAATACATTAACTGATCCTGAATCGCGCGAGCAAAGTTTACGCGACGTATTTAAACAAGTTCCGAACATCAACCATCGGAGGAGCCGCGGCCCATCCGCATCCACATCTGCCTGACTGAAGATCTCCCCTTCGCTAGAGGAACATTTATCACCAGTTCCTCTACACAGACTTAGCTCAAAATTAATTATAATTATTTTACAATAAAAAGAAGCGCTGCATTGTAGTTACAAACAAAACACAGACAATTGTTTGAAACTTAAATCACGGGTCGGATGTTAAAAGTAGCTATTAAGGCGTCGCTTCCTCGACGGAATAATGTGCTTATTATTTTACTTATTCAAATGGGAATATTTTTATACATTACTAGCTGTTGCCCGCGGCTCCGTCCGCGTGAATGCCTATTTCCAGGATTAAAGTAGCTTAATGGGCGCTCCCGGTGAGAAACGCACTTGACAAAAATACTAAAATGACCATTAAAAAATAGGGGTTGATGGTAGAAGGATGAAAATTTAGGGTTGTATGTATTTTTTTATGCTGTATCATAAAAAAATAAAAACAAAAATGTTTGTCTAAAAAAATAAATTAACGGGTGGACCACCCTAAAATTTTGGGGGATGAAAAATAAATGTTGGCCGATTTTCAGACTTACCCGATATGCACACAAAATTTCATACAAATCGGTCCAGCCGTTTCGGAGGAGTATGGGAACGAACATTGTGACACGAGAATTGTTTAAATAAGAAGCATCATTAAGATGGAAAGAGAAGACAATAACAGAAGACTCTTATTTACCATGCTACGTCATACGTTGCGGCTGAAGACATTTTTGTCTACAGCATGAATGGGCCGGCTCGTCCGGGTTGTTACCACAAAAAACTGACGTAAAGTAACAGCTTGCTGCTGAGGTTCGTACGGTGAGTGAGATATCCGGAGGCCCAAATCCCCCTCCCCTTCCCAATCCCTTTCTTATCCCTTTCCTTTAAGGTTGGCAACGCGCCTATGATATGAGTTGTGGGCGTATAGGGGCGGTGGAGATCACTTACCATCAGGTGAACCACTTGCTCATTACCGACCTTTGTCATAAAAAAACAGTTTGAAAAAAGAATCGTTGACTCGTAAATTACAGTTCATGTTATATCTCTACAAGGTGGTAGGTCCCTCGTATGCGAGAGGCCGCCTAGGATGGTACTACCGCTTTTTCTATTTCTGCCGCCAAGCAACACTGTTGTGGTCCGGTTTGAGGGTCATTGAAGCCAATAAATTACGGGGCATTATGACACTTGACATCTTATGTCTCGGGGTAACGAGTGGACTCCAATGCCATGCAGTGCTTTGTAATTCAACGTTCTGTGTAGTATTGCTTCTATTTATGGACAGGCGTGGCGCTTACCATCAGGTGAGCGACCTGCTTGTTTCGTCATTTAGTTGAATAAATTAAAACACATCAATCAGCTCTGCTATAAAAAAAACAAGTGTAGCGCGCTCTGTTCGCGAGTCCAACCACCGCGCATAGTAACAGCCCGTGGTGCGTACGTGCCGACGAATAGGTACGTAGCAACACGGCCGTACCTCGCTCTTTCCCCTCGTTCGCTCTTCCCCGCATCGAGCCCGCCTCGCGAGCCGCCGCGCTCGCGCAGTCGGCCCGTAGGAACGCCACGCGATGCGCGCATATATTAAGTTCTCTATGTAAAGTAATGTACGTTCAACCTATGTTGTAATAAATGTGTCGCATAAACAATCACTAACTCGCGTATTTTCATTTAATGCCGCGACTCAGCCATTACACAAGTGTATTTTTTATCAGTTTTTATTGTAAACACAGTGGCTCCATCTTATGTTAAAATATTTTTCGTTATTCGTTGTTTTTGAAACTCACCGACAGTTTTTATGAAGTAATAGCAGAGCTAGTAAAAGCAACGAATCTTTTGTTTCAACGGAAAATATGCAAAGTAACGAAAAACAAACTTCACCTTAATAATTCAGTTTTAGCGCCGTATTCAACGCAGCGGAATCTTATTACAGCATCCAATCTCAATCGAGATAACAATGTATTTGCATTTTCTATGAAATTCCCCTGAAAAAGCAATTTTTTATACTTTCCAATGCAATATATTCTTTTATTGAAGAGTAATATCCATTCGTGGCTTACTTTGGAAAATAAATGCTTTGATTTAGATTTTTGTTGGAATTTATATTATCATACATACATACGCACTCACGCCTGTAATCCCCGAAGGGGTAGGCAGAGGTGTAACTAGTACACCCACATTTCGCCGAGCGTATCTCCGTCCCACGATGTGATAGGGGGCGAGCCTATCGCCATACCGGGCACAAATTCCAGACTCCGGGCTGATACTGAGAATTTCGAAATAGAAAAACCCAATACCACTTTACCTGACCTGGGGATCGAACCCGAGACCTCAGAGTTTGCCTCAATTGTAACGCGTACGCATTACAACTGCGCCACCGAGGCAGGCAGTTTATATTATCAGTAACTATATTTTGGAATAAATGCAGTTTGATATGCATAGACTAGAAGACAATCTCCAGTCTTGGTTCAGTCTTTTCGACCAATTCATTATTTATGATTTGCTTTGATAATTCAACTCAGCCCTTATACATCTTGTAGTACTTTCATCACCCCTAGTCAATTTAATTATATTTAACAGTCTCACATTAAAGGAGGATCTTAATTTGGCGTGTTTTTTTATAGAATCTACTGCTTTTCTATAGAGATACATTTTTGTCTTTAATTAGGGAGTTTGAGCCTGAGTTTTCCTAGGAGGTATGAGGTATTTATGATCCCCAAAACCAAATATCATAAATATTTTGCAGATAACTCAAATATCTAATGTGTGGTTAACGGGGATCTAAACCGTAAACTTTAGCATCACAGCTGGCTACTCGCTCACTGTGCATCAAAGCCTGTCTTATTTTTATTTTAGAAAAGTCTAAATCTACGAAGTAGGTGACCCACTTGCTCGTTTGCCGGCCTATACTATATAAAAAAATATAAAAATAGTCTACTTATGTGCTAAATTTGATTCAATTTGCTGGAGGTGTAACGAGTACACCCACATTTCGCCGAGCGCATCTCCGTCCCACGATGTGACAGGGGCGACCCTATCGCCATACCGAGCACAAATTCCAGACTCCGGGCTGATACTGTGCGTTTCGTAATAGAAAAACCCATTACCACTTTACCAGACCCGGGGATCGACCCCGCAACGCGTACGCATTACAACTGCGCCACCGAGGCAGTCTTTAATCCTTTAAAAATATGATAAATTTAAGAAAATTGCCTGCTTAGAAGATGAGAGAGTAATCAATTTGAAGAGGGCTCCACGGATTTTAGTTCTATATCGCGATATATTCGTCTGGCTTCCCCACGTGGCTATTCTTATCAGAATATGTCTCTAAGACATTTTTATTCGTCTGAATGACCAAATGAGCAGGCCACTCGCCTGATGGTAAGAGCCACGCCTGCCCATAAACATAAGCAACACCGCACAGAACTTTGAATCACAAAACACTGCATGGCATCGGATCGCGCTCGTCACCCCGAGACATAAGATATTAAGTCTCATAATGCCCAGTAATTTCACTGGCTTCAATGTCATTTAAACCGGAACACAACAGTGCTTATACACTGTTGTTTGACGGCAGAAATAGACAAAGCGGTGGTACCAGCCCAGAAGGCCTCTCGCATACGAAGGCCACCTTGGTGAAACCCTCTAACGAAAACCTCTAAACTCTTTTTAAATTTATGTAGAATCCGTAAACTAATGTAAATGCTAAACATGAATCTATAAATGCTGAAAGTGCATCATAAAAATCCACAAAAATCGGTGCTTAAATGACATACTTTTAGTCTATAACCCTGTTATACTGCAGATCAAATTAAATGGAGTCAACTTTGAGCTATAAACTTACGAATGAAAAAAATATTATCCAAATCGGATCACTCTGTGAAAAGTTATACGTGTACATATACAACGTGTTATAAAAGGGGCGGGCAAATTTAAGCAATCTATAGTATAGCGTATAAGTATTTTATCTCCCATAGTACCTAATCCGATTGCATTGCTAGTACAATAATTATAGAATTTTATTTTTTATCGAATGAGTAACATGTCGATATCGACATTCAACTTTGGACAACACTAAATGATAAACAATGATACGATAGACCACCTTTCATTTAATTATTTTTTATTAAAAAAAAAACATTAAACAGTTGTCAAATGTCAATATTTATTTGACGCAGTCAGTCGACAATTTCCGATGTTATGAAGTATGATTACGAGTTCAAAAAATATGTTGTATTTGACTAAAAACAAGTATTATGTATTGGTATTTTTTGGTGCAACTGATAATGGCATAAAAGAGGCTCGTCGACTGTATTAAGCCAAATTCATAGATGGAAGACCCGACAATGAAATCTTTAAAATACTTCCGAGGATGGTACCTATACCTATTGTCTTCAGCAAACAGTCTTTTGCAGGAGTTATTTCGTGTTTAAATTACAAGTTACGTACGTATGTCCGTAGGATTACGTAAGTTTATTAAAAAGTGAGTGTCATTCATAATAATTAATAGTGGTGTCATCAATCTTATCGATCTTAATAAACGAGTGATTAAAATTAACGTAAAATTTTAGGATGTCATGGTTTAAAATGATGCGGTACATAGGTACTTACCTACCATAAGGAGTGTGTAATGACCCTAAAATATGACCACACCTTTCTGTAACACGTTGTATATACAAAAATGAAAAAAAAAATATACGCTTCGTATTAAGAACCATCTGGGTTTTTACGCAAGTAAAAAAAAGACTAAGTACCGAGCTTGCAAAACTTGAGGCGAACTTACAACTTGAAACTACTCGAAAGTAATCTTTTTGCGTAAAAAGGAAATGTTGCCAATTGGCAACTCGGAAACCTGGTGGAATTGAATCAATAGTACATTAGCGCATTAACGTGATTACCGACGAGCGGCTTTTGAAACGCTCTGACACATTTTTTACAGGCTCTGTAGAATATTTAAAAAATATGTTTCTACAAATCAATCAAAATACAAAACTCACTATAGTCATAAAGAATGTAAATTTAACATGGAACTGGCCCTTAATAAAGTAAAGAAAAATAAATAAAAAAATTACGCACTCACGCCTGTAATCCCCGAAGGGGTAGGCAGAGGTTTGGTTACAACCAGTACACTCACCTTTCGCAGAGCGTATCTCAGTCCCATAACGTGATAACGTGAGAGCCCATCGTCATACCGGGTACAATGCTAGACTCCGGGCTGATACTGAGCAATTTGTAATAGAAAAACCCAATATCACCTTTACCCGACCCGGGGATCGAACCCGAGACATCAGCGTCAGTCGTATCGCGTACGCATCACAACTGCGCCACCGAGGCAGTAAAGTAACGACTAGACCCAAATTGTTCAATCAACGAGAGGGGATGTCATCATTATGATGATGGGATGAAGGATCATGCCGTATGTTCGCATTACAACCGACTACTCGCCCACTGCGCCACGGAAGCTGTGTGAAAATATGAAAGGTATACAAACATAAAACCCGCGTAAGCGTTTTTAAAACCGCACGTCTACACGCCAAACACAGTGTACCGCGTCCATGGCACCGACTAGTGGATTCAATTAGTCCAATACACCGCAATAACGATTTTGTGGGCGAGGCGAATTCGGATTAGAAATGAAATTAATTTAGTTACCTACGACTACGTCGTGTTTTGATTTAGAACCCGGAATTATCAGTTTGGTTTGCGGTTTTGTAATTAAAGCCATTTAAACGCTAGGCAATAAAATACGCGGATAGAATACAGCAGTAATCTTGCATGCGTGAAACGGACTGACATTTCGAATTGATGTGTTTGTTTGACTGATGGTACAGTTTTGAGGGACACTGTGGTAGTTCATAAGTTATTGTATTTTTATGAATATCATACTAATATTATAAATGTGAATGTAAGTATGTTTGTTACGCTTTCATGCGAAAACTACTTAACTGATCATCATGAAACTTTGTACACATATTCTTGGAGATATAAGAAGTAACGTAGGATACTTTTTATGGAAAAAAAATATCTATTTGTTTGAGGTTTTCTATCATAAAATGCTTAGTATCAACCTGGAGTCTGAAATTGTGTCCCTTAAGGCGATAGGCTCGCCCCCTATCACATCATGAGACGGAGATACGCTCGGCGAAATGTGGGTGTACTGGTAACACCTCTGCCTACCCCTTACAGGCGTGAGTGTGTACATACATACATGAATGTATGTAAAACTCAAACCTAAAACATATATTTGCGGATCTTATATATTTGTCTCGGATGAGAATCGAACTCGGTGACATACGTTTCACAGCTAGCTACTAGCCTACTGTGCCACAAGAGCCGAGAGTTAAATTCTGCCGGCCAACTAACTTTGGCTTTAAGTTACGCTCGATTGGACTCTACAATATTCCGTATAGGTCTGGCAACCTACAGAGGGAGCAAATAATAAAATTATAATTATCTTTATTTTATTGAGCATTAAACACAGAACCGAGAGCAAAATACAAACATACCTATGACAAAAACTAATTAGTGAATAAAATAAATTTACAAACCAATGCTTGACAACTAGGCTAGGCCTGTATCTTGGGGACCAGAGTGAGTAGTTAGTTGAACATAATTATGTAAACAAAGTAAACTAAATATTTAAATTTAGAATTCTGGGTAAGGATTGACGTGATTTAGTAGTTTTCTAGCACTCTTGTAGATCGAAAATATAAACAAAATATTTCGCCTCTAGTGGTCATATTTGAATCCAGTGGCATCGTACTAAGGCTGAGAACCATGATGTCCTGAGTTCAATTTCCAGGTCGGGCAATCAGAATTTGTGTTCGAGTTTTCGATTTGAAAAATCACACATGAATTGTCCGGAATTGGAATTTGTGCCCTATATGGCAATAGGCTCGCCCCCTATCACATCAATTAGATCTGCTTACCCCTTCGGAGATAAGGGCGTGAGCTTATTTATGTATGTAATAATATTTTCAAGATTTTGTTTACATACTTAAACACATCATCGATCAATCATCAATCAACAATATCGCATTATTATTTTCATTTTCTATTCCTTTTATTATAACATATTTTATTTAACAGATTTAACTTTCGCACCTAATTAATCGCATTGAAAATCAGTACTAATCATCGACCTATTGCTATCCACTGATGGACGTAGGCCTCCGCAAGTGAGCGTCAACCATCCCGTCTTGGGCAAACGGCGCTACCTACCACCTTTTTGAAGTCATTGGTCCATTGGGGAGCCGGACGTCCTACTCTACGTCTTCATAACCGTGGTCTCCACTCAAGCCCGTGTGTGCTTCACCAACTAACTGCAGTACTGCTTAGGCCGTAGTGCAGGATGTAGTGAATAAGGGTCCTATTGTTGGAGCAATTTTTCGGAGTTAATTTATTCAGCATTCTATCTTTTGTAATGTCTGTACCTACACATTGCTTCAACAATACACGCTTTTTCACTGAAAGATGCCTTTGTCCAACACTATCATTTTGTTAAAGAAAAAGTTCGGCCAGTTTCGAGTCGGATTCGTGCATTGAGTGTTCCGCACTACCACGTCCTTTAAATTTTATTTTCAACTATTGTTGTTAGTATAATAATAGGTTTTTTAAGTAGCGATTTGTCCAAAAATTGTTTAAGCCATATTTTATTTCAATTAATCGAATCGCTCATGTTGTTAATGCCTCCTAGCATTAATAGTAGCAGTTCATTGATGATCATTTTATATAAAGATGGCTGAACTCATATTCTGTGATAATTTAAGTTGCCTACCTATAACTATTCACACTGTCTCACGGAAAACCGATGTAAAGTAGCAGCTTGCTGCTGTGTTTCGTACGGTGTGATATCCGGAGCCCCAAATCCCTTTCCCGATCCCTTAATTATCCCTTTCCTTAAGGTCGGCAACGCGCTCATGATTCTTTTGGTGTTGTGAGCGGACATGAGCGGTGGAGATCACTTGCTCGTTTACCGTAAAAAAACTATTCAAAAGATTGGATATCTTTAAAATGAAACAAAAGCTAAGTTAAGTTTTCTTACAGTAAAGTATAGAATAGTGTCAATATAGTTTAGCTTTATCTATTTCTGCTGCAGCAGTGTGTAAGCATAGTTATGTTTTAGTTTGAAGGGCATTGACGCCAGCGAAATTATAAGACTTAACATCTTATGTCTCGGGGTGACGAGCGCAGTCCAGTGCCGTGCAGTACTTTGTAATTCAAAGCTCAGTGTGGTGTTGCTTTTGTTTATGGACAGGTGTGGCGCTTACCATCAGGCGAGCGATCTACTCGTCTCCTCATTCAAGCTAATAAAAAAAACCCTTTGCGCAAGGAACCCTAAAAAAAACAACTCCACAATGCAAAGCTAAACTCTGTCAGGCATGAGAATTACTTTGAATGCAGTTAAAAGCAAAGAATGAATAATAAAATCCCGGAGAAACATCACAGATCTACTATCCAGTGGCGCAGAGAAATAACATTTAATATTTGTAGAGAGACAAAGCTTTGTCCAAGATGTGCATTTAAAATGGAAACAAAATTATCTACCTTTTCATCGCTTTTTTAATTTCGTTTCTATGCTTTTGTATTTTATTTATATCATGAAATATCGTTTGTATTTTTGATTTCCTTCCATTTTTCGATAAAAAATTGAGAGGTGTGAGGATTAATGGATTGCGTCGTTTCAGATTAGAATATATATTTTTAGATGTTACACAAGACGAGTATTATTTTAAAAATACAAAACAACGGTATCAAATCTACTAATAGTTCACAGAGTCACTTTTACAATGTTACTACTTTACAGACCACAACCACATGTCAGAAGGCCAATTGTCGTAATTTTAAAAGTTCAAAATATCATTCCGATCTCGTCTCAGCGTCAAGAAAGTTGCGAATGGCATTCTCTTAAACCAATAATCAACGTCAAATGCATTCCGATCTAGTCTCAGCGTCAAGAAAGTTGCAAATAGCATTCTCTTAAACAAATAATCACCACCACCATACCAGGTCTCTGGCATGTCAGATGCCGATCGGGTTGGTAGGTACCACCAATTGAATAATTCTTCACTTAAAAAATATATATATTTTTCTGCTACTAAGCAGTGGTGTGTAAGCATTGTTGTGTTTTTGTTTGAACGACATTGAAGTCATTGAAATTATTGAACACTGTTTTTTTATAATATAGGCGGGCAAACGAGCCAGTGGGTCATCTGATGGTAAGTGATCTCCACCACCCATATACGAACAGAATTATGGGTGCGTTGCCGACCTTAAAGAAAAGGTATAATTAAGGGTTTGGGCCTCCGGAGCAGCAATCTGCTACTTTACGCCGCGACGGTTTTCTGTGAGACAGCGGCAACGACACGGACGAGCCGGTCTATTCGTGCTGTAGACACAAGTGTCTACAGCGTGGCCCTACTACTCAATATAGGGTTGGTACCACCAAATGAAAAATTCTTCACTTTTTCAAAATATTATTTTTCTGCTACTAAGCAGTGGTGTGTAAGCATTGTTATTTCGGTGGACTGACATTGAAGCCAGTGAAATTACTGGACATTATGAGATTTAACATCTTATGTCTCTGGATGACGAGCGCAGTCCATCAGTGCCATGCAGTACCGACTTTGAAATTGAAATTTCTGTGTGGTGTTGCTTTTGCTTATAGGTAGGTGTGGCGCTTACTATCAGGCAAGCGACCTGCTCGTTTTTTTATGAGGCTAAGAAAAATAATAGTGCTTACACAATAGAAAAGTAACCAATGTTACAATTTGCATTTTACCTAGTAACCCAATAAATTTCTTTTTTCTCGCAATTTGAACAAACAAAACACAAGCCGGATTATAAATATCCACACAAAGCACGGTTTGTAATTCCACGTATCTTTTTCTTGTTAAAAATCCATTTAGTTGGGAGGAAATGTTTCCCCGGCTTCACTGCCGCATTAGAGGATCGCACTCATAAATCCTTGGGCTGTGGTAATGGTCACAGCACACATGTATAGCAGAAAATAAGTAAACGACCTACTGGATCATCCTTTTCGTAAAAGAAAACCCCAATATCACTTTTACCCGACCCGGGGATCGAACCCGAGACCTCAGCGTCAGCCTCAGTCGTAACGCGTACCCATTGCAACTGCGCCACCGAGGCAGTCTGTTAAGATATGTATCGGTTAAATAGTTTATTGCCATGGAGTGTATGCAAAAGGTAGATTAAATAGATTTTTATCTGAAAGATTCATTAATTAGTTTAATTGTTTTATTTTTGTTGTTGTTTGTTGTTGTTTCAACAACTCAACTATTGATGAACTATTGATGATCTCATGTTAAATACCTACTAAAAACATTTAATTAAGGCTTACGCATGTTTAATTACCAATTTATTTTAATTTAACTTAATTTAAAGTTGTTTAATAACTGCTACTCTTATGGCGCTAGTTACCCATTGTAAGTTGTGGTTGCCTGTTTATGGGAGAACACTATATTTTTTGTTTGTTTGTGTATGTTTTTATATTAGTGTAGTGTATCGTCTTCTGGTAATCCTAAAATAAATAAATAAATAAATAAATAATTAGTATTTTTTGTAATAAATTATGTACTAGTTAACGCTGTTTGAGCAGTAGAGCTATGCTGTAGACAGCTTTGTCCACAGCATGAATGGACTGGGTGAACCGGGTTGTTACCACTGAACCAGAATACTGACGTGAAGTAGCAGCTTCCTACTGCGTTTTGCATGGTGAGTTATCCGGAGGTACAAATCCCCCTTCTCTTCCCAATCCCTTAATTATCAGTTTCATTCAAGGACGGCAACGCGCCCATGATTTGGTATTGTGGGCGTACATAGGCGGTGGAGTTCACTTACCATTAAGTGACCCACTTGCTCGTTTACTGGTCTATGCTATATAAAAAACAAAAAAGGAATCTCATGACAACATGAGATTCCTTTTTTGTCCGTTAGAGGACAACCTCTACCACAAATAAATCTCTGTTATATTCTCATTATCATGCTATAAACTCATTATTTTTATGACATAGGCCGGCAAACGAGCAAGAGGGTCATCTGATGGTAAGGGATCTCCACCGCCCATGTACGCCCACAATACTAAAAAAGTCAAAGGGCGCGTTGCCGACCTTAAAGGAAAGGGATAATTATTAAGGGATTGGGGAAAGGGGAGGGGGATTTGGGCCTCCGGATATCTCACTCACCGCAAGCTGCTACTTTACGCCGGTTTTCTGTGAGACAGTGGTAATGACCCGGACGAGCCGGTCCATTCATGCTGTAGACAAAACTGTCTACAGCGTGGCTCTACCACTCGTAAAATTTAATCTAAATGACGCTTAACTCATAATTATAGATGGAAATTAACTTATATTTGTAATACTACGTTAGAAGTTAGATACGGAAGTAACTACAATACTTGATTTTATGCTTAAGTATTTTCTAAACTAAATCACACAAAGTAACCGAGCGAATAAATCGTGGAGCGCACCGCGCTAGCTAACTTGATTTAGCTAAAGACTACGTACGCCATTGTAAGAATTCCCTCACTTACTGCACAGAAATCGCATTTCTGGAAAACATTTCATTTGAAAACGTTAAAATAAAGATATACTTTTGTAAACTGTTATCTAGAGAAATTGTTGCGCACGGGAAAATAGAAGTTTAAAGGAAACCGCGAGTTGCATTTTATGGTATATTTTAAACCTCCGCCGCCAATAAAGAAGTGTTATAAACTGAAGCCCTTTGTCAATATATCTGTTTGTGGTAGGTATCGTAGCTTCCAAAATGATAGGCCAATTTTTTTTCTACTTGAATTCCATTTTAATCGAAATAGTTTTGAGCTATATTTAAAGATAATTTTATATCAGAAAGAAAAAATCTGAGAATTCCTATTTGGTAAATATGTCGAATTTGATTGGGCGTCTGGGGTGGTACCACCGTTCTGTCTATTTCTGCCACAAACCAGCAGTGTGTAAGCATAGTTGTGTTTCGGTTGAAGGACATACAAGCCAGTGAAATTACTGGTCATTATAAGACTTAACATGTTGTGTGTCGAGGTGACAAGCGCAATTCAGTGCAATGCAGCGCTTTTTAATTCAAAGTTCTGTGTGGTGTCATTTCTGTTTATGAGACGTGGTGTTAAACATCATACAAGCGTTGAAATAAAACTAGTTTATACGGATTTTATCGCGGTTTAATTTTTATGTCAGTCTCTCCCGTGACCACGAAGGCTGAAAAGCTTTCGAAACGTCGGGACTAAAACAAAAATTAAACCGCGATAAAATCCGTATAAACTAGTTTTATTTCAAAGTGTAATATTCTCGTAAACCTAAGAAGTCACTATCATACAATACATACATACAAACGACTGGCTCGTTCGTCATTCAATGAGGAGTTTGGATCTTTGTGGGTTTATGAATTTGGATGTTTTTTAATTAATCACTCTGAATTTGGGCGAAATTTGGCACACAAGTATACCATGATCGGTATTAGGGCATGGTATAGGCACTTTTTAAACGACTTTAAAAAAAAGGAGGAGGTTCTTAATACGACTGTATTTCTTTTAATGTTTGATACCTCAGAACTTTCGACTGGGTGAACCCATTTTGATGATTCTTTTTTTATTTGAAAGCTGATCCTTCCCGTGTGGTCCCATTTCAATTTGGTCCAGTTCTGACAATGGCATCCACGAGAAAACCATATAAGTCTTAAATTTGCATAAAGTATGTGCGCGGCAAATGGACGAATAACTCAATATCACGCCAACCGATTTCGATGATTCCTTTTTTTATTCCGGAAAAATTCAACTTACTGACGTATTTGAATATTAAGAAATGAATTAAGTTCTGAGGTATTCACGACCCGTGCGCCGATAGCTTCGAGGCTTTATGTACCTTCTATCAATACCTTCCGTTATTATTGAGCTTCGCTTGGTACAGACTATTCAGAAAAAGGTAAGTACATATTTTATTCCATTCAGCATGTCTTCGATTCATTTTTCATTGACTGTTTCAAAGTCGGCGCTGTATACATTATTGCTTTATTTTATTTTATAGACCTGAATGACGAGACGAGTATTCTTTAGCCTGATGAAAAACACCACCATTCAGAACTTATCATTACATTTAAGTATTATATGATAGTGCACTGAATAGTTCATCCCGAGATATCATCCCGATAAGAAATTCCGTCCCATAATTCTACTATGTGCTTTTATAAATATGAAAGTTTCGATGTTTGTTAGTCCATTACGCCATAATGGCTGAATGATTTTGGATAAAATTTGGCACACAGGTAGACCATGACTTAGGCTACTATTTATCCTGAAAAAGGCAGTTCGCGCGGGCGGTGCCGCGAGAAAAGCTAGTACCCAATAATTTTACCGGCAACAATGTCCTTCAAACCGAAACACAATGATATTTACTTATTATTGCGTGACGGCAGAAATGGACAAATCTACGGTCCAACGGACGAATTATCGCATACGAGAGACTTATAATAATAATACTAGCCCTGTATTATATACGTCCCACTGCTGGGCACGGGCCTCCTCTACTGAATGAGAGGGGTTAGGCCTTAGTCCACCACGCTGGCCTAATGCGGTTGGTAGACTTCACATACCTTCGAAATTCTTATGAAGAAATTCTCAAGTATGCAGGTTTCCTCACGATGTTTCCTTCACCGTTAAAGCAAGTGATAATTAACAATTAATACACACATAACTTAGAAATGTCAGAGGTGTATGCACTTGGGGCTGGTTTCGAACCTGCGACTTTCGTCTCAACAGTCCATACCACTCCCCACTGAGCTATCACTGCTATCAGAGAGACTTACCACCACTAAATAATAATGGTGCGATATAGTTGTGGAAGGGTAGTAATATGGTATAAAAGAGGTTGTCGCTAAAACTGGAGGTCTCTTGCCCGCAGTCAGTCGGTCAGCCTCCAGTTCATTAAGTACAGTGGTCAGTCGATAATCCAAGTGTTCATTACGCGGTAGCTACGCTGGTTTACTATTCGGTCCTAGTTGTTTTACTTATAATTAGAGAACGGTCTCTAGAAAGACATAGGGTTGTTGTCTTTATTGTTGTTATTTATTATTTAAAATTATATATTATTATAAGTATAGGTATATATAAGTTATATACATACATATATATTACAACGTTTAAGATTATTTATTTTATTGGCATACTGTAAACTACCCTAGTTTTTTCGGTACCTAAAACTTCTGTCCATCCTAAGGTTGTCTGGAAGAAATCGCTGTTTGCGATAAGACCGCCCATTGTAACACCCTTACTGTATGATCATCGTTTATACGCTGTCCTACTTTATTTAGTGTGCAATAAAGAATATTCTATCTATCTATCTTGCCTGTAAAAGAGGTAATATTATAAATGTAACCAATAAAGTATGAGTTAAAGTGATTACTGTCGTTAAGTATTAATAAAAGAATACTCGTCTCGTGTAACTTTTAACACTAATGAATAACCTTTAACCGGGACAGTTACACTGTCTCACAAGTAAACTTTGATGTTGAATTCTAACTGGAAATGAACTCGCTGTAGATCCAGGAAATCCTCCGCCAATTTCAGTTTCTAATCTTTAATGGTGCCGACCCACTATGACATCTAAAAGGTGACTTAATTACTCTGTCGCTCTTGTTGTATATGTACTAAAGTACTAGAACCGCGAAGTAGATTTGTGCGCCCATGTAGTCTGTACTTAAAAAAGGTCAACACATTTCGCTACACATATCACTGATTTCAAATTAAAACCCTTTACTTTAAAGCGAAGCGTAATGATCCAAAATAACCACGTCATTTGCGTTAATATTTCAAAATTAGAATTCCAGCGCATATTCCTCATGATGGCTGAGTTATGTCACGCGAACATAGACTAATAAACATTAAGACAGCACTTTTACATTTTTATTTATCAGAGGCTGGTGACAAGCTCGCAGAGGGCGAGTAACCGGCTGAAGCGAGAGACCGCGGGTTTAATTCCCGCACCGAGACAAAAGTTTGAGTGATCCACAAATAGAGGGGTTGACGTCAGGCTGGCGGCCGGTTCTAAAAACGATATGCTAAATCTGCAACATGCGTTAAAAAAGCATGTTGCACCGACCCCACTGTGAGTGAGATATCTGCGAGTGAGCGAGATGATTTATCAGAGGCTGCTAAACGAGCAAGTTAGTCGCGTGATGGTAATTATTTCCCACCGAATAAACACTCAATACCAGAAAGATAATGGATGCGTTGTCAATCTTAAATGGAACAAATAGGGATTGGGAAAGGGATGGAGTATTTGGAACTTAGGAAATCTCTCAACAGCAATCTACTTCACGTCAGTTTTGTGTGCGACAGTGAACCAGGTTATCCTGATCAAATAGGACCTTTATACATACAAAATTATCTACAGCGAAGCTCCATTTAAAGATTTTTTACTAGGTGGTGGTAGGACACTTCTATGCAAGAGGCCGTTTGGGCTAGTACCTCCGATTTGACTATTACTGCCGCCAAACAGTATGTATAAGCACTGTTGTGTTTCGGTTTGAAGGAAATTGAAGCCAGTAAAGTTATAGTAATGCCTACATTATCAGACTTAACATTTTATATCTCGGGGTGACGAATGCTGTACAGTGCCATGCAGTGCTTTATAATTTAAGGTTCTGTGTGATTTCTGTTTATGGGCAGGTGTGGCTTACTTGATATTATGTGTACTAGATGGTATACCTGATGGCGAGTAAGCCTTTCGTTTCATAATTCGGGCGAATAAAAAAAAAGATATTGTGACGTGGTGTAGGTTTATTTATCTGTGTAATTGCGTTACGTCACGCGTGCTTTAGTGATGTGAGTGTGTGTGTGAATTCTGTCAGCTCTGCACTACAAACATAACTCGCGTGACAACAAATGCATAAACGGACCGACATTTCGCTATACACGTCATATAAACATCATTAAACCGCGTCGTGTAATGTAACGCTTTGCCTATTGAGTTTCATTTTGTTGGTCTATATCGTAAATTTTAGCTAAAACTATTTTATAAGCATAATATTGAAATCGTTTATTTATCACAATGATAGCTCATGGAGTGGAGTGGATGGGGAGTGGTACGGACTGTCGAGACGAAATACAGGTTCGTAACCAGTCCCAAGAGCATACACCTCTGAATTTTCTAAGTGATATGTGTATTATTGTTAATTATCGTTTGATTTAACTGTGAAGGAAACATCGTGAGGAAACCTGCATACCTGAGAAGTGTTTCATAAGAATTTCGTGAAGTCTGCCAACCTACATTAGGCCAGCGTGGTGGATTAAGACCTAACCTCTCTCATTCAGTAGACAAGGCCCGTGCCCCAGCAGTGGGACATTTTTTTTTAGTTAGTTTATTTATCGTGTAGGCAATTAAAATAGCGCTAATGTGTTGGGTCACAGTCTTGATCCCACAGCAAGATACGGTCATCTTGTGTCATGGGTATCAGAAGACTACGAGAGACTTTTAGGTCTCACAACACCAAGATTGCAAACAAATATTTGCAGGTTAGACAAATATTTGGATTGATCTCGCGGCCTTACATTTCACAGTCGGCTACTCGCCCACTGCGCCACAGAAACTGCCGAAGTTAGATATCACAACTTAACTTCAGAACTTAAGTACCAACTTATGTATACATAGCATAAACTTACGCCTGTATTCCTAAAGTTGTAAGTTAAATTGCAACTAGTATCTACGATTCGCCGAGCTTATTTCCGTTCCATGATGTGATGGAGTTAGCTTATCTTAATATCGGTCACTTTTAACCACGTGTGAATTTTCGAATCGAAAAACACTATTTATTGTCAGTTGTTTTTTGTTTATTTATTCATGCTATAAGCAAGTTTTTTTTTATTTGCTTGAACGACGAGACGAGCAGGTCACTCGACTGATTTTAAGCGTCACGCCTACCCATAAACAGAAGCAACATCAGACAGAACAGATTACAGAGCACTGCATGGCATTGATTTGCGCTTGTCATCCCGAGATATAAGATGTTGAGTCTCAATTGCCCAGTTACTTCACTGGCTTCAATGTCCTTCAAAACGAAACACAACAGTACTTACACACTGCTGCTTGACGGCAAAAATAGACAAAGCGGTGATACCAACCCAGACGGCCTCTCGCATACGAAGCCCCTACTACAAAGTTATGTGAGTATATCACTTTACTAAACCATCAGTTTAGTCACTTTTGTCACCTACTACAAGGTGGTAGGTCCCGCGTTTGCCAGAGGCCGGCTGGGTTGGTACCACCACTTTGTCTATTTCTCCACCAAGCAACAGTGTGTAAGCACTGTTGTGTTCCGGTTTGACGGACATTGAAGCCAGTGAAATTACTGGGCATTGTGAGACTTAACACCTTATGTCTTGGGGTGACGAGCGCAGTCCAGTGTCATGCAGTGCTTTTCTATTTATGAGCAGGCGTGGCGCTTAACATCAGGCGAGCGACCTGCTCGTCTCCTCATTCAAGCTAATAAAAAACTAAGCTACAAATCTCTACATAATGACCTAGTGGATTACACAGGGATCCACGTATATTTCACACAAATTAAGCAACGTTTAAGTTGTCATAGTTACGTAGTGAGCAAGCACCTTACTCAGCATGAACATGGTATAAATCTAGTACGATGGACGAGTCGCGAGTCGCGGCGTGTACGCGCAGTCAACGTTTTTATGAATGCTTAGTTTCAACGACTGAGGTTGATTTATATGACAGGTATGTGGAAATAGTGCATGGACGTGCTAAGTCATGATATTAACATATGGCAGGTGGCACTTTTGCCAGTGCCGCTGCCGGTTAACAGACACTGCATCGTCTCCAAAAATACACCTATAAAGTATTATTTTTGGAAGTTGGTTTTTAAGTTTTGTCATAATTATTTTATTTTTAGTAGTATTTTTTTATTGCCTCGGTGGCACAGTTGTAATGCGTACGCGTTACGATTGAGGCTAACGCTGGGGTCTCGGGTTCGATCCCCGGGTCGGGTAAAGTGGTATTGGGTTTTTCTATTACGAAATGCTCAGTATCAGCCCGGAGTCTGGAATTTGTGCCCGGTATGGCGATAGGCTCGCCCCCTATCACATTGTGGGACGGAGATACGCTCGGCGAAATGTGGGTGTACTTGTTACACCTCTGCCTACCCCTTCGGGGATTACAGGCGTGAGTGCGTATGTATGTATGGTATTTTTTTTTATATGGCATGCAAAATCTAATACAATCGCAACGAGTATACTGTTATCCTTGAAGAGTTCTATTTTTTTATTCCTTTATGATACTTATATGGGACCACATCGTATCTTAATTCTATCGAACAAATTATCACTATTAGAAACATATTAGTACATATATAAAAGAAAGTAAAAAACAACGCGCCGAATTGAAAACTCTTCTTTTTTGTAGTTGGTTAAAATAGAAGTGAATATTAGACTGTCTAAATAAATAAATACCCTCAATAAATACACCCAACAGTCACACACATAGTCCTGACCCCATACTAGGTAAACCTGTGTCGTGATAGATCACCTACGATCAGATGACCCACTTGCTCTTCATCCGTCCTCTGCTACAAAAACATATCCAATCTCGCGCATATTAAAAAATAGTTTTGATTGTTACACTCGGGAATCGCACCTAAGACACCCTTGGATTCGCAAGAGACAAATCGATTAATGGTCTGTATTTAATATTCGATTACTTTAGAAAATTAAAATTTTTTTTTTTTTTTTTTTATTAGATTGAATGACAAGACGAGCAGGTCGCTTGCCTGATGGTAAGCGCCACGCCTGCCCATAAACAGAAGCAACGCCACACAGAACTTTAAATAAAGCACTGCATGACACTGGACTGCGCTCGTCACCCCGAGACATAAGGTGTTAAGTCTCATAATGCCCAGTAATTACTCTGGCTTCAATGTCCTTCACACCGGAACACAACAGTGCTTACACATTGTTGCTTGGCGGCAGAAATAGACAAAGCGGTGGTACGAACCCAGCCGGTCTCTCGCAAACGAGGGACCTACCACCTTGTAATTGATAGGCTTCAATTATGTTAATTTTCTAAACTTGATATCTTTATTGAAGTCATTAAAATTTTAAATTTGTTAAGTTCGCTACTTTAAGTAACTTAACCTTCGATACGATTAAATTATTCTCCAATAATTTACTATGAATATTTGTAAAATGTAACGATGGCCGTCGAAAGGTGCTAGAGTGGAGACCACGTCTATCCAAGCGTAGTGTAGGCCGACCTCGAGCCCGCTGGATCGACGACCTGATACACGTAGCGGGAAGCGGCTGGATGAGGAAGCCGGAGGACCGTCAAGGGTGGCGCCAACTTGGAAAGGCCTATGTCCAGCAGTGGACGAATTCAGGCTGATGATGATGATGATGATGATGATGGTGATGATGATGATGATGATGATGATGATGATGATGATGATGATGATGATGATGATTTGTAAAATGGTTTTTCAATATGAATATTAATTTTGTGACTAATACTCGTAAAAGCGTAAATTCTGGTAGGTCCCTTGTATGCGAGAGGCCGTAGAGGTATACCAACGCTTTGTGCACAATGCCATAGCACTGCATGCAGTACTTCATAATTCGAAGTTCTGATTGGTGTTGCTTCTGTTTATGGGCAAGCGTGACGCTTACTATCAGGCGAGCGACCTGCTCGTCTCGTCATCTAAAGCTAATAAAAAAATACATCCAAGCTTTCATATAATATTAGTAGGACTGCCTCGGTGGCTCAGTTGTAATTCGTACGCGGTACGACTGCTGTATTGAGGTCTCGAGTTCGATCGCCGGATCGGGTAAAAGTAATATGTATTGTTTTTTTCTATTACGAAATGCTTAGAGCCCGGACTTGTGTCGGTATGGCGATAGGCTCGCCCCCTATCACATCATGAGGGGGAAATAATCTTAGCGAAATGTGGGTACTGGTTATATCTCTGCCTACCACTTCGAGGGTTACAGGCGTGAGTGTAAATATATTTATGTATGTAGGATTACTTAATACGAAGAAACCCACACAAATAACACATTTCCTTTCTCACACAATAACGTGAGACAGATCCAACATCATTTCCCTAAGTAAACTAGACAAGTCCATTTGTGCCAAAAGTGCGAGATAAAGTTCCAATCACTTAGCTCTGTGTCCACTCAAGGATCACCACCAGGCCATGAATTATACATAAACCATTGGGCATGTCTCGAACCATATGGATATGTCTTTTAACGAACTTCAAAAAAGGAGGAGGTTCTCAATTCGAATGTATTTTTTTATGTTTCTTACCTCAGAACTTTCGACTGGGTGAACCGATTTTGATGATTCTTTTTTTATTTGAAAACTGGTGCTTCCCGTGTGGTCCCAACGGGACGTGGATTTGTGGATCACACAAACATTTGTCTCGGTGTGGGAATCGAACTAACGGCCTCTCGCTTCGCAGCCGGCTTATCGCCCATCTATTACATATTACTATTCAGATAGATAAAATTTCATCCTATTGAACTCTGCTCAAAATTCATATTAATAGTTTGTATAGATAAATTGATTTCTAAACACGATGCTCTGGAAAACTTTGTACGCCTTACCGGGAAATTGAGACCAGCTCCCGCGAGACTCTACCCAGGCGATACCGTGTGCAAAATTTGTTGTTATTTCATCTCTAAGGATCAACACATCGTTATAGGATCAAAATATCTTTCAAATGCTTATTTAGAATTCAGATTATAGTCACGTGCGTATGCTTGATTGAATCTAGATTTAGCTTAGTTTTTAGATACAAAAAATTGCACATGACTTGCCCGGGATTGGTATTTGTGGTATACTGGTTACACCTCTGCCAACCGCTTCGGGGATTGCAAGCGTGAGTGCGTATGTATTTTTATGTTGCGTGAAATTTATTACCAGACTTTTGTTAAATCTTTGTTTCAATAGAACTTACCTATATGAATTTGAAGCAGCTAATTTTTGGGGTGCCTGCCCAGTCCAGATTAGGCAAGCGTGGTATTCGTAAGGCCCGCTTAACAGCTTTATATAAGTAGAGGCGTCCACCAGGTCCAGCAGTAGCAGAGTGGACAGTAATACAGGTATAACATAATATTTATAAAATCTGATATCATATTATAATATTATCCGTTTTCTCTGCCTTCCCCTATGGAAACAGGCGTGATTATATGTATATATGTGTGTTTGATATAATAAAAAAAACCATACTTAATAATGGCAGAGTCTCACGGTTCCATTTAAGTTGATAAACTGACTTGAATCAACAAAAGCTGTATGGGTTTTGTTGATCAATTCGATTAAAAATCTGTTCAGATTGTCAAATCGCATGCTATTTAGTAACTAAAATCGAACATTTGAATCGATATCATCATTTTAATTCAAAAACAATACTAAAATAGCGTCATATGTAGTATAATCAAAATGTTATTATCAAAACGCAATTGTGAAAAATAAACATAGAATAAACACGACTCCAGATTGCTTTCTCAAATCCAGCGAAATATTCATGAGACGTCTCAGTGTATTGTTGGATCAGGAAACGTGTGTCGCATTAGAAATCACATTCTTATTAAAGTTAATTCCATTCTCAATGGATTCTAGAATACATAATGTTTTAATTTATTAATAGCTTCGTACGTAATAAAGGTACGTGGGATACAGTTTTGTCTTTAGCGTGAATGGACTGGTTCGACCAGGGTACTACGACTGTTTTATTAGGACACCGACATAAAATGGCAGCTTCATTTCAGCAATCCGTATGGTCAATGCAAAGACTGTAATGTTTACTACTAGACTGCTGTGCAGTACAAAGAAATTGCGCACTAAGTTACGGTCAATTGACCGCTACTCATTTAGACGAGCGCGAGAGAGCGACGAGAGCAGTTGTTGCCTGAATAGCTGCGAACATTGAATTCGATAAACTAACACGAAATTGTTTATTGTGACCCATAAAACATTGTCATTATTTACGTGTATATATTATTCATTGAATTTGAAATTATTTTAGGTAAGTAAGTATATTATTTCTTCGCATTCTTCGAAAATTGCATTAACTGTGAATGTAAACTAATACGTAACAAAACAGCTGTCTCAATATTACCATCTCGCTTACTCTTAACTCATCTCGCTCCCACGCCTTAGACGTCTCTCCCGCCGCGCCGGCCGTAGACGCCACACAATTTTACTGTTTTAAGTCTGTACTGTATTACTGTCTTTGGTTCAATGAGATTTTAACCTTAGCATTAAAGAAACTCCGACATCTATTAGAAAATCATCTTTAACTATTTATGAGTGAACAATTATTTTTAGCACTGAATCCACGATTCCTTTAGTATTATTCATATACCATCACATATATGGATCACCATCACCATCACACATTATGCTTATCCGACTACGAAAAGGAGGTTCTCAATTTATCTGTATGTTGCATATCTATGTTACTCAATACCTCCCTCTAATAACTGTATTCGATAATGTCGATAAAGTCTCATATTTTGGTTGAGATCTGATGACAGAGGAAGACCGAAAATGGGTACTCTTCAACAGAAAAAACAAATGCACCAAGATTCAAATTTAAAAGTCGAGTTATGATTTTTTTACTTGTAATAATACTCTACGAATCCATTGTCATGACTGAACTGACCTTCGTGGCGATAGGCTCACCCTCAATCACATCATGGAGCGGAAATAAGCTCAGCGAAACATGGGTACAATACTAGTTACATCTCTGCCTACCCCTTTGGGAATAAACACGTAAGACTGTTTATATAAGTGTTTAAATTATAAAGGAGAAAATATAGTGATGACAAATATGACGCGTAAAATTTGACTGCATCTACATAATAAATATTTTGAAAGTTTATTTCAAAGGAATGTTGTTTGCGCAATTCTTCCGATTTATTTCGCCAAGTGATTTATCACTTCGCCGGACTTGAACCCGGGACGTGCGTGCCATTTTACACGGACTTGTTGAGTTACATTGTGAAATTGTTTAAGATAAATTGAGTTAGCTTTGTATTGCATTTTTCCGCTTTCGGTGTTATTATTGTAAAACATTTGTGTACTCCATCCTGGATTTTAACTGGAACGGTTTTTTGCACATTTTTTTTTTTTTTTTTTTTTTTTTTTAGTAGATTGAATGACAAGACGAGCAGGTCGCTCGCCTGATGGTAAGCGCCACGCCTGCCCATAAACAGAAGCAACGCCACACAGAACTTTAAATAAAGCACTGCATGACACTGGACTGCGCTCGTCACCCCGAGACATAAGGTGTTAAGTCTCATAATGCCCAGTAATTAACTGGCTTCAATGTCCTTCACACCGGAACACAACAGTGCTTACACATTTGTTTTCCTTTGAACTTTTCCAACAAAGACTTTAATGTAAACTACTAGACAAGCTGTACGGTACATAGAAATTGTGCCACTAAGTTATGGTCAATTGACCGTAACTCAATTTTACCATCTCGCTTACTCTCAACTAGAACCCCTATCGTGTTCCCTGTCTGTGAGCTGTCAAACACCCGCGGTATGTGATACAATTTTACTTCTAAACAGCCCGTCTAGTAGTAGGAATATTTTAAAGTGTTTGTTTTTCAACTCTCATAGGTAATTTCAAATAAATAATATACACGCACACGCCTGTAATCCCTGAAGCGGTAGGCAGAGGTGTAACCAGTACACCCACATTTCGCCGAGCGTATCTCCGTCCCATGTGATAAGGGGCGAGCCTATCGTCATATCGGGCACAAATTCCAGACTTCGGGCTGATACTACATTTACCCGACCCGGGGATCAAACCCGAGACCTCGGCGTCAGCCTCAGTCGTAACGCGTATGCATTAAAAGTGCGCCACAGAGGCAGTCAAATAAATAAATAAAGGAACAACCACAATACTAGAAAAATAATAGATGTATGTAGAGAAAGGGAAGCTTTGAGCCCTCACTATACTTTGATATCTTACTCATAGTACAAACGCAACAGCAAGCTTCTACTTCACGTCGGTTTTCTGCACGACAGTGGTAACAACCCGGTTAAACCGGCCCATTTATGCTGTAGACAAATCGTTGACAGCGTTACTCTACCAGTGATACCATAGGACCCTGCGATCTACATTTAAAATATGGATTAATTATTATTCATTCTACATCTTACACGTCAAAAGTTACCGTAATTTCAGGGAATAAAATATGGTTTTATTACCGCTTGACATAAATAACAAGCGGAGCTTGATAATGATAAATAATGTATCCCTACTTGTGATATTTAGTCGCACCGAGAGGCGTGACTGTGAAAAAAGGTGTCTATATTTCTTCTGGTATTATACTCGTAGATGTTTAGGGGTGGTCCACTAGTTCCATGAGGTGACCCGCTTGCTCGCGTGCCAGCATCTGCTATTAAAAAAGTATGGATGGTTGTCCAATATCACGCGACCTAATGTCACAGAGCGTTCCGCTTTAATATTTCGTCGTGACATGTCATTCCAGGGTAATTTAATGTAATTTTGCATGTCAGTTTAGCATAATAATTATGTGTGACAGCCACACCTCTATGTGGCCAAATGTCACGGTAGTGTGGACGTACCTTTATATTCATACTAAATGAAGCTGAAAGCAGAGCTGTTTAAAAGCGTGACGTCATAAGTTAATTGTGACGTAGGATGCACGTGGGCGCAACGTGCAGCGTATACCTCTAATATCCCTAAGGAGTTGGAAGAGAGACGTCCCATTTGTGAGTTAAGTGGCACTATCGTCAACCGAGCGAGACTAGATACAAAGATGTCTGTTACACTTTGTACCTGACGTTCTGTAGAATAAATTATATATTGGAATAGTTTATTAATAAAATAATTATTTCACAAAAATATAACTGACTAAAAAAACCAAAAAGCTAATAGTATAAATAACCAATTTCATGGATGGTCATTGATATTGGAAGCACAGACTCACAATTGGTTAGGTATTAAATTTTTTACCTTTTTAGTCTTTTTTGTCGGTTTTAATTTTGCTGCAAAGTTTTTTTTTTATATTATTAATTAAAAAAACATAAAAATCAGTAAGTATTTAAATGACTAACGCCCGGTTTCTGAAAGGCTGATCAAGGCAAGGCTGATTAAATTAACTAATCAAATGTCAAATCTCATGTCAAGTTGAAATTGAGTTGCTAGAAGCATGATCAGCACCTTTGATTTGACACACATGTTAGTTAACATAAGTTTCAAATTAATATGAAAAATCGTATGTCAAACGGTATTAAAGAGAGATCAAATATTATAATGTTTTTCACTAAATAACGTTTCAGCAACTCGAATTGATTTGACAGCGATGTCAACTCAAAGTTGTGTTAGTTGAATATTGATTTGATCAGCCTTTCAGAAACTGGGCGTTAGTGTTAATCTTTCATCTCTGATTTCCCCCTAAACGGTGAATTTATTCCTGGAATTTAAATGGGCCCAACATTAACAAGTTATACACTTTAGAATGAAAAAAAGTATTAGTTACATAGAAACATAACAATTGTACCGTAAAGAGTTATTTCCCTCATTAGTTATTACGAACTCACATTGATCTATCAAGACAATTGTTTGTTTTCCAAATAAAATAAATAAATATATTTTTTTGAGTGGTAGAGCTATGCTAAAGAGAGTTTTCTGTACAGCATGAATAGGCCGGCTCGTCCGGGTCGTTACCACTGTCTCACAGAAAACCGACGTAAAATAGCAGCTTGCTGCTGCGTTTCGTACGGTGAGTGGAGTATCCGGAGGACCAAATTCCCTCCCCTTCCCAATCCCTTAATTATCCCTTTCCTTTAAGGTCGGCGGCGGTGGTGATCACTTACCATCAGGTGACCCACTTGCCCGTTTGTCGGCCTAGGCAATAAAAAAAATATACAAATTATGATAAAGTCCCTCAGACTATACTTACAATAGAAAGTCAAAGTGCAATAAAAATGAATCCCAAAACTTAAGACATGGGTTCAAGAGTTAATAACATTAAGCAAAGATTGTCAAATGGGTACGTCCCCTGGGATAAAACGGGACTTAATTCAAATGAAAGTGTTACCGGGATGTTACATCTATAATCCAGATGGACTACTTAAGGAATTAAAAGATCTCCTTCGGGCTGCAGGTAGGATGCTGTCGTTACATAAGCTATAAGATGCAGATATGTTTTTCTTTTTTATTAGCATGTGTGACGAAACGAGCAGGTCGCTCACCAGATAGTAAGCGCCACGCCCGCCTTAAAACAGAAGCAACACCACACAGAACTAAGAATTACAAAGCACTGCATGGCATTGAAATGCGCTAGTTACCCGGAGACATAAGATGTTAAGTCTCATAATGCCCAGTAATTTCACTAGCTTCAATGACCTTTAAACCAATACACAACAGTACTTATACACTGCTGCTTGGCGGCAGAAATAGACAAAGCGGTGGTACCTACAGTTATTAGAGCCTACACAGTAATTACCCTTATGGTATGGTATTTAATAAAAAAAAATACTTGGTTGAATGTGGAAAAGGAACTACTGCCACGATAGTCTTTTTTTTTAATGTTGGGAACCCCTTTATGGGTACTACCCCACCGCATGGTCGGCCGGGGTGGTTATGTCTGGCTCCCACGGATTAAAACCCAACGATGTTCCTCCGGGTGCGTTTGTTCGGTCAGGGCTGCTGGGACGCTTTTGTACTCTACCGCGGCAAGACCATGAAAGTCTATCCTTTTAGCCTATTACAACATGTTTTTTACTAGGCCTCTTTTTCGGTCTATTTCTTTATTCGAGCCGTATCGCTGTCAGTATGACACATGGTTACCTTACTTGTTAACAAGAAAGCACTGGCAGCGCAACTCCAACTTTGTAAATAAGACTGAAACAAATTTAAAACGGCAGAGTTGTAGACTTTGTTTTTCTTTGTCCGCTGTAGTATGAGCTACTCTTAGCTTTAGTCTAAATGAAATGTTCAGTAATGCCGTCAAACTTGGGAGTTATGAAACTATACCGTCCTGACGACTTGCTTTTGAAATGAGTTTTTACCTCAGTCTCAGAAAGACTATTAATAACACTGGCCTACAATTTTTTTTTTTTTTTGGTGCAGTTCTGTTCGCATCTGTAGTCGGTAAAGTAGGTAGTATGAACTACATTGCTGGTACTAGATGTCAGCTGACAGCTCTGGTTTGCCTACAATTCTTATTTTAATTTTTTTACGGTTTTATTCAAAATCAGTCCATGTTATAACTACTTTTATGACATTAATCGTATAAATTGATGATGGCAAGTAAGTCAAGAAGTTGGATTAACGATCCTGATATGTTTTGAGTACTTAAGCGGTGAGTATATAATGAAAGATCAACGGAAACCGATTAATGACACGGTAATTCGCTTCAAGTATTCTGTATACTTCGGTATTGAAATTGGCAATCAAGATAACGTGTGGGTACCTCACGTTGTTTGTAAGATTTCCATTGAACATTTGCGGCAATGGGAAAAAGGAACGCGAAAATCTTTGAAGTTTTTCATCAGGAAGTTCAGGAATGTGACGATGACGAAATGGAAATTTCTGAAGAAGATTTTGAGTACTATGGAGAAACATCGATTTCTAAAACTTTTTCACAAGGTGAGCTTAGTGATCTTATCAGAGATTAAGATCTTTCAAAAGAGCGTGCTGAGTTGCTATCATCAAGATTAAAAGAAAAGAATTGCCTTTCTTCTGGTGTAAAAATTAATGTCTATCACACAAGAGAACAAAACTTACTACAATTTTTTTATTCTAATGAAAATTTGGTATTTTTTTCATGATGCGAACGGTTTGATGACTTTCATGGGCCTGGAGACTTATCATGCAAGTGATTGGCGTCTTTTTATCGACAACAGTAAAAGAAGTCTCAAAGCAGTCCTTTTACACAATGGTAATAAATATGCTCCAATTCCACTCGCCCATTCTACATCTATGAAAGAAGAGTACAAGCTAATTTCAGTTCTTCTACAAAAAATTAAATATTCGGAACATGTTTGGGTAATTTGTGTGATTGTCCAGGACGATCCCACTCAAGAAAATCACAAAAAAAAAGAACTTAATGTATAATTTCCAAATAATTAATATATTTTTTTAAATATGTATTTTTCTTCTTTCTCATCAACAAGAGCTGATATGAAAAATGTGACTAGTTTTCTCGTGTCAGCTCACAAAATATACCCAAAATCAGGTCTAAAATCTTAGGCACCAAAATGAGTGTAGGCCAGTGTTATAATTTATTGTATTGAATAATATAATTTGATTGCCTCGGTGGCGCAGTTGTAATGCATACGTGTTACGACTGAGGGTGTCGCTGAGGTCTCGGGTTCGATCCCCGGGTCGGGTAAAAGTTATATTGGGTTTTTCTATTACAAAATGCTCAGTATCAGCCCAGAGTCTGGAATTGCCGGTATGGCGATAGGCTCGCCCCCTATCACATCATGGGACGGAGATACGTTCAGAGAAATGTGGGTGTACTGTTACACCTCTGACTACCCTTCGAGGATTATAGACGTGAGTGCATATGTATGAATAATGTAACCAGTGAGGTAACCAGTAAGCTGTTGCTTCACGTCCGTCTTTTGTGAGACAGTGGTAACAATCCAGTCCAGCCCGGCCATTCATGCTGCAAAACTGTCTACAGCATGGCTCTACCACTTTATCCAGTTACTTTTCAATTTAGACGTTTATCCAATTCTAGAAAGCTTTTTAAACACGTTTCCGTTCATAATTACTAGTTAATATTTAGTGAAAAGCCCGCAAAGGTAAGAGCTTTCATAGCTGAAAAAACTGTATTTGCAGAGTTTTCAGTGAAATTAGTGTTTCACTGAACCTCGGTTTCCTTTTAATGTAGTTTTAGATGTCTTATTTAGCTTTTACTTTAATGAACGGCAGTTGACGAAACTTACTTAAGTTATAAGGTAGTAGGTCCCTCGTATGTAAGGGGCCGTTTGGATTGGTACCACCGCTTTGTCTATTTCTGCCGCCAAGTAGAAGTGTATAAAAACTCTTCTTCCACCTGCCCTTATCCCACTCGCAGTGGGGTCGGCGTAACACGCTTTTTAACACATGTTACAAAAATATTTGGTTTGTAGTTTTTACGACCGGTCACCTGCCTGACGTTAACCCCTCTAGGGAGAAAACACTCAGACTCGAAATAGATCACCCCAAATATTTTGCCTCGGTTCGGGAAGGCAGAGCAGGCAGAGCCGCGAAGTAGAAATAGTCGGTAATAATTAACTTTATTTATCCCCCTAAATACAATAGGTCACGCACTCTACATTCCAAAAGGTCTCTTTTAAAGACTCTACGTGACCTATAAGAAAGATTGATTAACTTTGAAGTACCCTCTGAACTTTATTGCTTTATGTATCTCTTGAATATTTAACAATATCACTGAAATAAATTTTATATAGTAATAACATGATGACTACCTCGGTGGCGCCGTTGGTATGCATACGTGTTACGACTGACGCTGACGCTGAGGTCTCGGGTTCGATCCCCGGGTTCGGGTAAAAGTGATATAGGGTTTTTCTATAGGAGTCTGGAGTTGTGCCCAGTATGGCGATATGCTCGCCCCCTATCACATCATGGGACGGAGATAAGCTTGGTGAAATGTGTGTGTACTGGTTACATCTCTGCCTACCCCTTCGAGATTACATGCGTGTGTGCGTATGTATGTATATTAATAAAGTTTGATGCCTTACCATGTTCCATTACTCTGTATTTTTTAACCAACAAAAACTATCGGAGAATGTTCTCGAATCTACACGTTTTTTTCTCTATGTATGGCTTCGAATAACTTTTCACAGAGTGATGTGATTTTAATAATTCTATTGAAAAGGGTATATTTCGCTTTATTTAGTTTCAATTTAACTATGCGGAGATTCTATCACTAAGGAGGTGAAATTGGGGATGTAAGAGAGACAGCCTCAGCCTATGCTTTGACAGCCTCCGTGGCGCAACTGGCGAGTAACCGACTGTGAAACGAGAGGCCGCGGGTTCGATTCCCGCACCGAGACAAATGTTTGTGTGATCTACAAATATCGGTTTTGGGTCTGGGTCTCGTAGTTCCCGATACTCATGACACAGGTTAACCTAGTGTGGTGTCAGGACTATGTGTGTGACTATTGGGTATATTTATTAATTTATGATACAATTTTGATGATTCCTCTATTACAATTAATTAAATAATAACTCTTCACCATTGATGTTAAGTCTGTAATTTAACTGACTTCAATATCCTTCGAACCAAAACATGCTTGACGGAAAAAATAGACAAGATGGTGATAAGTTATACCCATTATCCTACATTTCACATGAGTTTAAATTCAGAAGGCCAATTCTCGTATTATATAATACTTACACTGCGAATGAATTTTAACCAAACTGAGATTCTATTTTTTGATTTGAATAAAACATGATATTATGCTTCTCTTTAAGTTCAGTCCTGTGTCAATATAATCTCATCTCGATATCATTGCAATCTCAATTCAGTCACAATTATGACGTTTGTATAAGGGCATGTGTCATTTCAAAATGTTAGCAGAATACCGTTTTGGCTTCAGTCAACTTTTATTATACTTTCGATCTCATTACGATCTATGTTCAAATTTGACGTTGATTTTTGGTTTAAGAGATAGCATTTACAACGTTCTTGTCACAGACTATATCGGAATGATATTTTAAATTACTAGAATTGGCCACCAGTTCTCTTTCAAAGTACTCGTATTATCTCGATTTATACCAACCGATTCGTACAGACTTCCAGACATCTTTATTCCGTCGCAATGCTAGAATTAAGATAAGGATCGGAAACACTCGTACCGATTAAGCTAGGTACCTTTTACGACCCATCCATTGGAAAACTCTAAAATTACTTATTCATTGAAAGTGCTCTGCAGGTGAATTCTTGTTAGAAAATAGCTGTTAAATTGATTGTGGTATTTTGGTTGTATCGCTTAATTTCTCTGACTGCCACGGTGGCATAGTTGTAATGCGTACGCGTTACGACTGAGGCTGATGTTGAAGTCTCGGGTTCGATACCGGGGTCGGGAGTTTTTCTATTACGAAATGCTCAATATTACCCCGCAGTCTGGAATTGTGCCCGGCATGGCTATAAACTCGCCCCCTATTACGTTATGGGACGGAGATACGCTCGGCGAAATATGGGTGTACTGGTTACACCTCTGCCTAACCCTTCGGGGATTACAGACGTGAGTGTGTATGTATGTATTGTATGTATACTTAATTTTGCAGTATTTGTTACTTGCAAAAAGAGTTTTAATAGCTTTAATGTGAATATTTAATATACAAGTGGTAGAGCCACGCTATAGACAATGTTGTATACCGCATGAACCTGCTCGACCGTGATATTACCACTGTCTTACAGAAAACCGACGTAAGTAGCGGCTTGTTGTAGCGTTTCATATACGGGAGTGAGATATCCGGAGACCAAAATCCCCCCTTACCGATCCCTTAATTATCGCTTTCCTTTAAGGTCGGCAACGCATGCAGGATTCTTAATGTATTGTATGTTCATTGGCGGTGGAGCTCAATTACTATTAGGTGACCCACTTGTTCGTTTGCCGGCACCTCATAGACAAAAGTACGATTGTAAAAATATTAGTACAACTCGTGGAGACTTTACTTACTTCGTAAATACCACCTAGATACGCTTTTTCTATTTCAACCACTAGACATTAGTGTGTAAGCACTGTTGTGTTCTGGTTTGAAGGAAATTAAATATATTAGACATTATGAGACTTCTTTCATCTTAATGTCTCAAGCCGATGAGTATAGTGTTCTTGCATGCAGTGCTTTGTATTTAAAAGTTCTGAATTGCTTTTCTTTATGGGCAGCCGTAATGCTCACTATCAGGTGTTTTTTTTTTAGTATTGCATGGGTCGACAATCGAGCAAATGGGTCACTTGATGGTAAGTGTACTCACCATGTACGCCCACAATAAAAAAGAGTCATGGGCGGGGAGAATTAAGGGATTGGGAAGAGGAGGGGATTTGGGCCTCCGGATATCTCACTCACCGTACGAAACGCACCAGCAAGGTGCTACTTTACGTTGGTTTTCTGTGAGACAGTGGTAACGACTCGGACGAGCCGGCCCATTTATGCTGTAGACAAAATTGTCTACAACGTGGCTCTACCACTTGTATAATGACAAATATGTCATTACGGTAAAAAAAAAACAAAATACATAGTTTTACTTTTTTTTTCATTACCACAAATGAGGTGCTAGGAACTCCCAAAACAGCGTCGAGTTGTTACCAAACTTTACACGAAACCGGTCCATGCTAACAACTTTATTTAAACTCTAGTTTATAAGTTAAAAATTAGCGCAATTACATGTCAGTTTTTCTGTAATATATAGTTTAATTCCGCAAAGAAAAGCGCTTGTTTACCGAGTTGCCGACGGCGGACGACAAACTTTAGCTTTCTATTTTTAATATCGCCGCGCCGCCACCGTGCCGTTGTTTACACTTAAAACTATACTAAAAGAGCTCTCCTTGGACCGTGAAATAGAAAGAACTTTTGTCGACTATTTATTAGTTAGTAAAAAAATTGTCATTTCATACTACTCCGTTGCCGGTGTTATTAGGTTGTAAAAATTTTATGACGAAATAAATTTTGTTACGTGTAGTTTAGTCACGTTATTTGTCACTTTGCAACGCAAGGAAACCTGGGTTCCATTACCAGGTCGAGCAATTCCAATTTGTCTTTTGATTAGATTAAATCATACATGGATTGTTTTGGATTGGAATTAATATCAGATATAGCGAAAGATTCGCCACCTATTGCATCACGGATCACAAATTTACTTACCCCTTCGTGGATACAAGATGGAGCACTCTTTTGCCAAGCTAGCTAGCTACGCTATTGTAAGCTCACTATCACTTTTTGTTCAATAAAGATAATTAACTTCGTCAGGATGTTCAAAAAGTTTAATATTCTTTTTACATTAAATGCAATACTATATTACTGTTCACAATTTATTACACTTGCTATGATTATTCACAATTCTAATTACACTCGGGCAGCGTTACCACGAAGGAGTTCTAAGCACGAGTAAGTTCCCTCAAATAATAATGCGCCCGCTTATATAGCTTAGCAATCAACTCCACCACATCTCAATGTTATTATCTACCCGCTTTACATAGTTATTCCCCGACTTTTCACGAAAACCAATAATGGTGCTATTACTAATATGAGGGTAATACTATAGACTGTTTTGTCTACAGCATGAATGGGCCGGCTCGTCCGGGTCGTTACCACTGTCTCACAGAAAACCGGCGTAAAGTAGCTGCTTGTGGCTGCGTTTTGTACGGTGACTGAAATATCTGGAGGCCTAAATCCCCCTCCTCTTCCCAATCCCTTTCCTTTAAGGTCGGCAACGCGTCCATGATTATTTTATTATAGTGGGCGTACATGGGCGTTGGAGATCACATACTATCAGGTGACCCACTTGCTCGTTTGCCGGGTGGGTTCGATCCCCGGGTCGGGTAAAGTGGTATTGGGTTTTCTATTACGAAATGCTCAGTATCAGCCCGGAGTCTGGAATTTGTGCCCGGTATGGCGATAGGCTCGCCCCCTATCACGTCGTGGGATGGAGATACGCTCAGCGGAATGTGGGTGTACTGGTTACACCCCTGCCTACCCCGTAGGGGATTACAGGCGTGAGTGCATATATATATATATATATATATATATATATACTATACTATGTACTTCATACAAAGTATAGTGTACTCATGTACAGATGAAAAGGCTTGAGACCATTAAGTAGTGTTGACTAGGTGCCAAGAAACTCGTGTATAAGCCGGAATAACTCAGAGCCTCAAACATAACAAATACCTGCACGTAATGCAAACGAGCTGAATTCCCAAGGCTTCTCTTTGATTATATACCTACAAGCCTAGATGGATGATCGCTGATAAAAGCGCAGCGAAATATGGTAAACAAAGACTTTGATGTAGACTACTAGACGGGCTGTTTAAAAGAAAATTTGCGTCACATAACGCGGGAGTTTGACAGCTCACAGACGCGATAGAGATTCTAGTTGAGAGTAAGCGAGATGGTAATATTGAGTTACGGTCAATTATAATATAATAATAATAATATAATACACCCAACAGTCACATACATAGTCCTGACCCCACACTAGGTAAACCTGTATCGTGGGTATCAAGAACTACGAGGGACTTGCGGTCCCACAACACCTAGACCCGAGACAAATATTTGTGGATCAGACAAACATTTGTCAAGGTGCGGGTATCGAACCCACGGCCTCACGCTTCGCAACCGGCTACTCGCCCGCTGCGCTACGGAGGCTGTCAAATTGACCGCAACTTAGTTGTAAAATTTCTATGTACCGCGCAGCTGGTCTAGTAGTATACATTAAAGTCTTTAGCTGTAAATGTAGAATGAGGTGCGTGACAGAAACAAGAGATTGATATGCACGACGATACCGACACAACCGCTTGGTATGAAATTTTGTAGGTATGCGTGACAGTTTCCTTAAAATTGTATTCGAAGAAATGTCGCTGTCGCCTAATTCTCATCACACGTAGTGGGCTCCAGTCTCAGTGCTGGCTAAAGGACCGTTTAGACCGATTTTGATGAGTCTTCTCGATAGGGTTTAACCTCGAGTGTGGGCCCATTTGGTTAGGATCTGATGACGGAGTACGTGGAAAAAGTATGTATCTTTGCAACGGATAACAGGCCAAAACATCATTTGAAGGTGTAACTGATCATAATTTATGAACATCTGATATCCTCAGTCCTTATTCTTAATAATGGCCTTTTATAATGGCAAAGATATTATAATTCAAGTAATTAGTGCTATGTGTGTTAAGTTTGTTTCCTTTTTGTTTTTTTTATTGGCTTGAATGACGAAACGAGCAGGTCGCTCTCGTGATGGTAAGCGCCACGCCTGCTCATAAACAGAAGCAACGCCACACAGAACTTTAAATAACAAAGCACTGCATGACACTGCAGTGCGCTCGCCACCCCGAACCATAAGGTGTTCAGCCTCATAATGCCCAGTAATTTCACTGGCTTCAATTTCCTTCAAACCGGAACACAACAGTGCTTACATTGTTGCTTGGCGGCAGAAATAGACAACGCGGTGGTAACAACCCATCCGGCCTCTCGCATACGAGGGACCTACCACCTTGTTTGTGTAGACGCAATGACTTAAGTTTTTTAATGGGTATGATGACGCGTCATTGCCACACAAATCCAAACTATATATTGCCAAGTTCACGCACACAGCAATGATCACAAATGATCCGAATTATGTATGTCACAGGCCAACGCGCTATCTAGACGTGTAAATCAAAATGCAAACTAAGCAAGCCGAATTTAGAAGGCCCCCGTACAAATCTGCGCTTCTAAACAGCGCTTGGTCACGGGCTAGCACCTGCAACGCAAATTTATCGGCAATTTTACAACGGCCTGGCGACTTGCCACGCTGCACCGATATCGCTGGACATCGTCTCTTGTGAACACGGTTCGTATTGAGCTGGTTCTACCTATATTTTATTTTTTTATACGTTATAGGCTCGGGTTTGGCCACTATCACGCCTGATGGTAAGCGATGATGTGGCCTAAGATGAAGCACGCTTGCATAGCAAAAAAAGATTCACTCGCGACTTGAAGACACCCAGATTATATTTATCGGGGAACAAAGACTCCGGCAACTTGTTCCACAATTTGGCAGTCCATATGATGAAGGTCTGATAGTGACACAGCAGTGATAGCTCAGCGGGGAGTGGTATGGACTGTCGAGACGAAAGTCGCAGGTTCGCAACCAGCCTCAAGAGCATACACCTCTGACTTCTCTAATTTATGTGTTGGTTAATTGTTAATTATCACTTGCTTTAACGGTGAAGGAAACATCGTAAGAAAACCTGCATACCTGAGAAGTTCTTCATAACAATTTCAAAGGTATGTGAAGTCTCCCAACCCGCATTGCCAGCGTGGTGTACCCCTCTCATTCAGTAGAGGAGGCCCGTGCCCAGCAGTGGGACGTATATAATACAGGGCTAGTATTATTATTTATTTTATCGGTCGCAGATGCCTGAGGAGGAAAATGAACAGGAGGGAATCATGAGAGCCACTGGTTTTACTACTCATTCTTCTGTCTACTACTGACCTTGATCATTATCAAGGTCGGGCAAAGTGGAAGCGTTTAAGTCGGAAGGTGGACCCTGGCACTAATCCAGGATAGCGCCAGGCAGAAAGAATAAAATATGATATTAAATTAACAAAAAGAAATAGTGATTTTATTCGTAATAGGATTGCGTTTACAAACAAAAATACGCACTCACGCCTGTAATCCCCGAAGGGGTAGGCAGAAGTGTAACCAGTACATCCACATTTCGCCGAGCGTATTTCCGCCCCATGATAATTCCCATTGTAAAATTTATAGATGACCAGTGTATTTTGACGATGCTATGTATGTTATGTATAGATTAGTTGATATGATGTATATCCATAAGTTTCTTTATTTTGTACTGACTTGTCTTAAGCGCTATTTTAATTGCCTACATGATTAATAAAACTATTTCATTTCATGATTTGATAGGGGGCGAGCTTATCGCCATACCGGGCACAATTCCAGATTCCGGGCTGTTACTGAGCATTTCCTAATAGAAAAACCCAATACCATTTTTACCCGTCCCGGCGATCGAACCTGAAACATCAGCACAGCGTTCACACCGCATTACAACTGCGCATACATTTTTCAAATATCCTTAAAATCAACTACATGTTTTTTGAGTATCACAAAAAACAAAACTCTTAAAACCCCATACCCATATAACCCATATACCCTTGTATATATTTCCACTACCTGATGTTCAAAAGTGATCTGTCCCGGAAAAGAATTACGAAGGTTATCTCCTGGACTTATGGTGATGCCTTCAGAATTTATTGTGGGTCAATAGTCCACCGGTACACGACAACACATTTAGAGCCTTAAAGTTTGAGCTGTAGAGTACAAATTGGAGTGTGTGAGGTAAGAATGAAAACAACTTGAAATGAAATAGCAGCTGAAGATACGAATCGTATAATAAAAATATCTTTATGCTGCTTTTACTGCGAAGGTGGGTTTAAATGGATTTTACCGATTTCGCTGAATTTAACACATTTATGATACCTTGTTTTGATACAATGCTTAAACTAATATGTTACCTCTATAGGTAATTCAACTTATTTTCGCACATCATTCTGTGTGCACGATTGCCTCGGTGGCACAGTTTTAATGCGTACGCGGTTTAGTAGTGTAGTTAAATTCAGTTTTAGTGACTGCTGGTGCTGAGGTCTCGGGTTCGAAGCTCGAAAAATTATAATGGCTTTTTCTTTTTCTTTTTTTTATTGCATAGGCTTTTTCTATTACGAAATGCTCAGTATCAGCCCGGAGTCTGGATTTGTGCTCGGTATGGCGATAGGCATAATAACATATAATAACTGTCTGTGCCTATTGAACTAAAATAAGACTCGTTTACCTCTTTCGAGATATAACTATCGAATATTCTTGTAATGCAATGGTGGCGCCAATCAGCTAGCGGAATTAAATGGAATCATTAATTATATTCATCATTTCTTTTAGACCGGATATGAGTGTTTACAAACAATTTACCGTTTTCTGTCAATGGCAGGCATCACACAACACGTCACACGCGGCTAAGTTCACGGTAAACGATCTTATCAAAATTCGATCCCAAGACGATATTTATTTTCAGAGTTGAGATTTTATTGACTGCCTCGGTGGCGCAGTTGTAATGCGTACGCGTTACGATTGAGATCAACGCTGAGGTCTCGGGTTCGATCCCCGGGTCGGGTAAAGTGGTATTGGGTTTTTCTATTACGAATTGCTCAGTTTCAGCCCGGAGTCTGGAATTTGTGCCCGGTATGGCGATAGGCTCGCCCCCTATCACATCATGGGACGGAGATACGCTCGGCGAAATGTGGGTGTACTGGTTACACCTCTGTCTACCCCTTCGGGGATTTCAGGCGTAAGTGCGTATGTATGTATGATTTTATTAAGATCAGAATCGCATTGGAATGGGATTCATATTACTTTAAAGAGTAGACCAGCAGAACCTGAAATTGTAAAACCCCCTGAACAAGTCCTGTACCGATGAGGCTGCATCACGAAAACCTCATAATCTGAGATTTTTTTTCTATCACTTTATAAAAAATTTCATCCCTCCCCGTCATCACGTGAGTAGGCAGGACAGTAACAAATTGGTATAATTTTGTAACACAACACGGTACGCGGGTAAAATGCGTGATCGCGTGACGCGGGCCACTTTGGATCACCCAAAAAACATGTGAATGTACGAAATTAATTTATGAGCCCTTCGACTCGTGATTCGATTTATTGACGTATATCTGCTGGGTATTGCCTCATGTATAACAAATTTGGTAATTATGGGTAGGTACCGTGTCTATTTGTGCCACCAAGCAGTTTCTTTTCAAATATGTATATTTTTATAGCATAGGCCGGCAAACGAGCAAGTGAGTCACCTGATGGTTAGCGATCTCTACTGCCCATGTACGCCCACAATACAAAAAAATATGGGCGCGTTGCCGACCTTAAAGGAAAGGGATAATTAAGGGATTGGGAAGGGGAGGGGGATTGGGGCCTCCGGATACTCACTCACCGTACGAAACGCGCAGCAAGCTGCTACTTTACGTTGGTTTTCTGTGAGATAGTGGTTACGACCTGGACGAGCCAACCCATTCATGCTGTAGACAAAAGTTTCTACAGCGTGGCTCAACCACTCATGAAAATATTTGATAAATAAAAAATCCTAATACTCATAATCCCTTTTTTTTTTAAATAACATTAAGAAGAAATTATAAATATAGCTTCGAGCATCTTTCAAGTGAATACTCGGGACTGTGTCACTTGATATTCTACTTATTCGAAACTCCTTGGATTGTTAGTGAGTGGCTGTTTAAGAGAAATACGACGACATTCTAAAGAAAGAAACGCTTCGAGTGTCGTCGTTTAAATATTTAAGTGTTTATCTGAGATTAGAGATATTGGAACGGCTGTTACTCGTGTTTTATTTGCAAAGAACTGATTAAATTTCGTTTGGATTCGTAGACTGTTTTTTATCACTGGGGCAATTTTCTTTGGATAATGGGATACCTAGAAGAATGAAGAACAATTTTCCCCGTAACAGCCAATGCTAATGTATATCATGGTAATATACAATGTTTTACAGAATCGTGTGGTCATATTTAAAGGTCGTTACCAAATACTACAATGTATACTACTAGACGGGCTGTTTAGAAGAAAAATTGCGTCATATAACGCGGGAGTTGTGACAGTTCATAAAGAGGGAGCACGATATGGGTTCTAGTTGAGAATAAGCGAGATGGTAATATTAAGTTACGGTCAATTGACCGCAACTTAGTGGTACAATTTCTATGTACCGCGCAGCTTGTCTAGTAGTATACATTAAAGTATTTGGTCGTTACAGACAGCTGACAGTGACTGTTTATTTACTGAATCTTATCAAAATCCATTATTACATAACACGCTCATTTTAAACGCTTCTATTACGAGGAACAAAACGGCTGGTAAAGACTGGATAAACAAAGCCAAGAATAGAAACTTTGGAGAAAATTGGAGGAAGCCATTGTTCGTTGACAGGTCCTCAATAGAATAGCAGACTACAGATTTAATATTGCCCAAAGTTGCAAGTCAAGAATGCTTGCAATGTAATCGGATTTAGTACTACAGGGAATGAAATACTTAGGTACTCGTATATCGTTACACTATTCAATTTGAAAACCTTTCTGTAGCACATTATGAAACCCCCTAAGTTGATTAAACAGAGATTTCTTAGTAAATTAATGAGAAATCTACACTGAATTATTCTTTTTTATTATACCACCCTGTCCCGGCGTTCATAAATTCACAATACGGTAGAGTTAAGGCTGATCTAATCAATACGCGGTAACAAATCATACAGTAATACGGGCGCACCGCGCCTCGCCAGCTGAACGTCTGTAATGGGAAATCTGATGAATTGTGTTCCACTGTCTGTCTATTTGTTTAGTCAGGGAAAGTAATTTATAGCATAAGTCTTTTATCGTCTGTATCATGGTGAATGCTCTGAAGAATTGTTTGACCTTATTCCTTCCTCACCTTTCCTTAACAGAACCACACGTGCTGGCTTACGAAACCACAGCTTCGTGGTCTCTTCTTTCTCGGCTCGGACCAAGAGGTTCGCAAAATCTTACTTCTGTCGGTCCATAAAGCTGTGGAATAGTTTGCCGGCGCACGTGTTTCCTCCTTCCATCACATTGGATCCTTTAAACGGAGTGTGTAGAAGCAACTAAGCAGGCCGGCATAATTCTGCCGATCTGCGATAGATTCAGTGTCTATCGTTGGTCGACAGTATTCATGGATTGCGCTACAATTACCATGAGGTGTAGCGTAGTCACTTTGCCGAGCCAGGATAAAAACAAAGATCGACAAACGAGCAGATTACCTGATAATAAGTAATCATCAGTAATCGCGTGGGCCGTTTCTGAGCTTCAAGGTAATGAAGATTTAAATCTGCCTCGGTGGCGCAGTGTAATGCGTGCGCGTTACGATGCAGGCCAACGCTGAGGGTTCGATCCCCGGGTCGGGTAAAGAGGTATTGGGTTTTTCTATTACAAAATTCTTCTGATATTGTAGGTGTTCGTGTTCGTGGACGACGGAGATCATTTACCATCAGGTGACCCACACCCCAACCCACCCAATTGTGATTGTCCGACTAATAACACCCTTATATAAATTATTATTTATAAGCATTTACTGTAATAACTGATCAAGTTCTGATCCCATTTTAGACCCCTTGTATTCTCTAAACTGAACATCTATTTTATGGCAAATACCATAACATAACCTCTCATATTATGTCGGTTATCTGAATCTATTCCAATTTCCAGCACTCCCATAGGTGTATTGGAACGTCATCGATTATTATGCAAATAGCTACGGATGTGGCGAAACGACCGCACCCGCGGATTACCGGATCACTTATGAAATCTCAAATTGAATTTCGGCATTCGCATCGTATTAATCTAATAAAGTGAGTTTACGGCAATTTCTCTTCAACTGTATAGTATAGTATACATATAGAATTTACAAAATGATACCTAAATATATAGAGTTCTTTATTCATGCCTTCCATTAGTTAGCCAAGCATATGATTAGAATAAAAATAAACAGATCCCACGAAATAACCCAAACAGCATATTTTTTTCTTTTTATCCTTGCTCGGCAAAGTGACTACGCTACACCTGATGGTAAGTGTAGCGCAATCCATGAATACTGTCGACCAACGATAGATACTGAATATATCGCAGATCGGCAAAATTATGCCGGCCTGCTTAATTGCTTCTTCAAACTTCGTTTAAAGGATCCCATATACCTATATGTTATAGGAAGGAGGAAACACGTGCGCCGGCAAACTATTCCACAGCTTTATGGTCCGACAGAAGTAAGATTGTGTGAACCATTTGCGAATATGTGCATTAAAGTAACATAAAAATAAATAACAACACATTAGAATAAGCATAATACCTGAAAGACCCTAAATACCATGTAGGTACTAAGTATTTATTGGAAACATTTGGAGGCATTTCGCAATTATAAATAGATAACATTCCAGCACCTCGGTGTAATTATATCATAGTGTTGATCAGATCAGACTCGTTGAAGGCCTCGTTTCATTAACACTTAATAGAACCGCTGTACTCTACACTTCGCTGCGGACCTACTTTTACCTTACACAGCGGTAGTCAAACTTTCCGACCTAAATATTAGTTTTTATTTCATGAATGACGAGACGAGCAGAGGGGCGAGCACGAACAACTTAATAAGTATTCGAATTGAGAACGCTAGCATTTGTATGAAGTTTCAAACAAGTTTTTGACATTTCGATACGAATACGTTCTCGCAAGTTATTCGTGCTAGCCCCTCAGGTCGTAGAATTATTGGTGATAAGCGTCACGCCTGCCCATAATCAGAAGCAATTAATATAATCACGTAGATAAAGTACTTACTTGCGATATAATTGTCTACATGGCATGACATCTATTAATGTTATTTGTGCGTTTTATAAACTTTGTGTGAAATCAAAATCAAACCTGTGTCCATTACTGGTAAACTTTCATTTTCCGCATTTGTCGCAAGTCTTTTAGTTTTCTTACGTTTGGGACATGCGCGAGTTGAAGATGAAAGTGCATGAGTTGGGACATATATTCTTTATTATTATGAAGAATTTTGTTTTTTTTATGGCACAGGCCGGCAAATGAGCAAGTGGGTCACCTGATGGTAAGTGATCTCCACCGCCCATGTACGCCCACCATACCAAAAGAATGATGGGTGCTTTGCCGACCTTAAAGGAAAGGGATAATTAGTGGATTGGGAAGGGGAGGGGTTTGTGCCTCCGGATATCTCGCTCACTGTACAAAACGCACCAGAAAGCTGCTACTTTACGCTGGTTTTCTGTGAGACAGTCGTAACGACCCGGACGAGCCGGCCGATTCATGCTGTAGACAAAAGTGTCCACAGCGTGGCTCTACCACTCAATATTATTAGTATTTGTACTTTTTATGTTTTAATTGTGATAAAAGTGGGTTTAAACTAAGAAAAAAAACCTTGCGGACGAAGCCACCAGCAAATGCTAGTAGCTAATATGAGACCAAAGTGTAACGAGTAATCTGAGCTTATCTGTACTCTGACAGATCAAAGCATGAATAGAAAGAACAAGGGGTCCTCAAAATGCCTACCTTAAATTTTTATGCTGAAACAAATAAAACTTTTAAAGTTTGAGCATCGTTGTCTGGGCAGAGGTGCGCGGGAAGAGAACGCCAATTTCCGTAAGCCTCGCTATGGAGTACTAATAGAGTTATAAACTTAAAATATTGCTGTATTTATTGCTTATGAACGGTCCGCGCCATATCCCCTGTTTACCTTCACGTTTTATAGCTGTTCTCAAATTTGACTTATTCACTTTATGTTAATGTGTTTTTTATGGCATAATCCGGCAAACGAGCAAGTGGGTCACCTGATGGTAAGTGATCTCCACCGCCCATGTACACCCAAAATACCAAAAGAATCATGGGTGCGTTGCCAATCTTAAAGGAAAGGGATAATTAAGGAATTGGGAAGGGGAGGAGGTTTGGGTCTACGGATATCTCACTCACCGTACGAAACGCAGCAGCAAGCTACTACTTTACGCCGGGTTTCTGTGAGACAGTGGTAATGACTCGGACGAGCCGGCCTATACATGCTGTAGACAAAAGTGTCTACAGTGTGGCTCTACCACTCATAAATATATCTCTCATGGTTGAGAGAGTTTTCTGGTAAATATATTCTGCAGATGAATGAAACGAATTAGTCTCCGTGACGCAGTGGACGAGTAGCCGGCTGCGAAGTGAGAGGCTGTGGGTTCGATTCCGGCACTGAGACAAATGTTTGTGTGAAAAAATTGTTTCATGTCTTGGTGTTGTGGGACCACAAGTCCCTCGTAGTTCCTGATACCCACGATACAGGTTAACCTAGTGTGGGGTCAGGGACTATGTGTGTTTTTTTTTTTTTTTTATTGCATAGGCCGGCAAACGAGCAAGTGGGTCACCTGATGGTAAGTGATCTCCACCGCCCATGTACGCCCACAATACCAAAAGAGTCATGGGCGCGTTGCCGACCTTAAAGGAAAGGGATAATTAAGGGATTGGGAAGGGGAGGGGGATTTGGGCCTCCGGATATCTCACTCACCGTACGAAACGCAGCAGCAAGCTGCTACTTTACGTCGGTTTTCTGTGAGACAGTGGTAACGACCCGGACGAGCCGGCCCATTCATGCTGTAGACAAAATTGTCTACAGCGTGGCTCTACCACTCGTGTATTTATTTATTATTATTTTTTACCAAGAAACTTTTTATAGCAGTGGACTTACCAAATCTTAAAGGATCAGCAATGCTCTCATCATTCTTCTGATATTTTTGGTGTTTTATAAGCTGTGAAAATCAGACCCACTGGGTGTATTGCCAGTCTCTACAATAAAAGTAGAGTAGCAACAATACGTTCTTAAAGAATTAGAAACAAATAACACAAAACATAAGTAGAAAAGAAAATAAAAGCTCCACTTATTCCGTTGTATTCAAGCAACGTTACCAATTACAAAACACTCGACCTCTAATAGGAAAACGGAAATGAAAAAACACACGAAGAAAAGCAAAAGATAAAAATAAAGAAATAAAGTTAAACGATCCAAATGGCAGTTGAACTTGTAATTCAGTTTAAAACACAATAACGTTTCGTTTGGGAGAGAGTGGGGCCTGCGGCAGAGAGGACGGAAGCCCCACCATATTATTATAGCCGAAATTAAATTTCCAAGGCAATTGTTATTAAAAGGAATTTCATAGACAATTATGTATCGTCACGCTTGTACTCTTGAAGGATCAGATTTTTTTTATGTCCTTGGTGTGTGTTTTTGCCTACCTATCATTATTTATATCATTATCTGTATGGCATTGGACTGCGCTCGTCACCCCGAAATATGAGGTGTTAAGTCTCATAATGCCCAGTAATTACACTGGCTTCTATGTCCTTCAAACCGGAACACAACAGTGCTTGCACACTGCTACTTTGCGGCAGAAATAGAACAAGCGGTGGTATCAACACAGACGGCCCCTCGCATACGAGGGACCTACCACCTTGTATTCAAGCCATAAGGACACGTCCGCTTTGTATGAAATTGTATGCAAATGGTCGCGGGTCGTGGTGCCCTGTCTCGGTCGCACACTTCAATATGGTCCTATGCAAATTTTGATGTGTAGGTAGCTGTCGTCACGCTTCGCGGTCTCTTTTTTTGAGGTGGCTTTTTTGACAAACGAGCTTGTGGATCACCTCATTGTATGTGATCTCCACCGCCCATGTACGCTCATAATACCAAAAGAATCATGGGTGCGTTTCCGACCTTAAAAGAAAGGTTAGGAAGTGGAAGGGATTTGGGCCTCCGGATATCTCATTCACCGTACGAAACGCATCAGCAAGCTGCTATTTTACGCCAGTACTCTGTGAGACCGTGGTAACAACCCGATCGAGACGGTCCATTCTCCCTGTAGGCAGTTTTGTCTATAGCATGGCTCTAGCACTCTAAAAACTGTCTCTTTTTTCGTGGTCGCGTACCACAAAAATGAACTTTATGTAGTTTATTGTCTAGACATTCCTAATGATTTACTTAAACAACGAGCGTCAATACATCTTTTTGTGAATATATTCATGCTCGTACTTTACCGACATTATATTTTCTTCTTTGACAAATAGGTTTGGGTAAAAATATTTTTTATGTGCGTGTAACACAGACGTTTGACAGGTTTGTTTCGTTGAGAAACGGATACTATTTGTGAGTGGTAGAGCCACGCTGTAGACACTTCTGTCTACAGCATGTAAAGGGCCGGCTCGTCTGGGTCATTACCACTGTCAGAAAACCGGCGTAAAGTAGCAGCTTGCTGCTGCTTTTGGTGCGGTGAGTGAGATATCCGGTGACCCAAACCCCTCCCCTTCCCAATTATCCCTTTCCTATAAGGTCGGCAATGCCCCCATGATTCTTTTGGTAATGTGGGCCATGTGGTATATGGGCGGTGGAGATCACTTAACATCAGGCGACCCACTTACTCGTTTGTCGGCCTATGCCATAAAAAATATATATTATGTAACGTTATATTTATAGGCGCCTTGTGATGAATTGTAATAAAATACTCTTTTTCCTATTTTTTCCTGTACATGATACCTCATATATAATTTGTTTGCAACTCTCAGCGGCTGGGATATGATTCCAGGACGCTACCAGTTTCTTAGTCGGAGTACCCAAACTCAATTAGAATTTACAATTTAACTTTGATTGCCTCCGTGGCGCAGAAAAGTAGCCAACTGCGTAGAGAGGCCGTGGGTTCGATTTCCGCACTGTGACAAATGTTTGTGTGATCCACAAGTATTTGTTTCGTGTCTAGGTGTTGTGGGACCGTAAGTTCCTTGTAGTCCCTGATACGTGAGTATTACAGGTTAACCTAGTGTGGGATCAGGCCCATATGTGTGAGTGTTGAGTACATTTATTATTATTATTTATTTTTCAGTTAAAATCTACATAATCTTACTTCAAAACCCGAATCATAGTGTGTATTCTTTGAGGAATTTCCCATTTTTTTCTCATACTCCGTTATCAGATCTCAACTATAACATGGGACCGATATCCACAGGCCCAAATCACCCCTACTTTTCTAATCCCTTAATTATCCCATTCCTTTAAGACCAGCAACACGTCCATGATTCTTCTGGTATTATTGGCGTTTATCATCAGGTGACCCACTTGTTCGTTTCCTGTCCTCTGGTATAAAAAATCACCATCCCTAACCAAACCCTAACCCCTAACCAACAATAACCCTATCGAATACAAAAAGTATCATCTAAATGTAAACCACATTTGGTTGAGTTATGCGTGACCATAAAAACATATACAGACGAATTAAGAACCTCCTCCATTTTGACGTCGGTTAAAAATGAATGTTATATAAAATGGTGCGTGCGATCGCTATGTTTATTGAGCTTGAACAACAATGCCGGAGGCGAAAATAACCTGTTCAAATAAACTCGCGAAAACTGGTAAATCGCCTGCCATCGTGAAAATATGAAACAAATATTTTATAATGAATAAAAAATACTTAGAAATAGCTATTTACTCGCCGTTTTATTATTGAGGTAAATACGTTATCATACCTTTGCGTAGATCAAAGGTTTTTTTAGCTTTTGTGGGCTTTATAACTGCTTTTATGTCAGATTGCGACAAGCCTAGATAAAGAGGTCAAAATGGCCTAAATCTTTGAAGTTTTGATATTTTTTTAGCAGAACCCGTCAAAAAACTAAAAGGCAAAGGGTCGCCTGATAAGTATCTCCGTCGCTCATAAACATCCACAATACAACTAGCAAAATTGTGGATGCGTTTTTTATATCAAAGGCCGACAAACGAGCAAGTGGGTCACCTGATGGTAAGTGATCTCCACCACCCACAACACCAAAAGGATCATGGGCGCGTTGCCGACCTTAAAGGAAAGGGTTAATTAAGGTATTAGGAAGGGGAGGGGGATTTCGGCCTCCGGATATCTCACTCACCGAACGAAACACAGCAGCAAGCTGTTACTTTATGCCAGCTTTCTGTGAGACAGTGGTAATGACCCGGACGAGTCGGCCCATACATGCTGTAGACAAAACTGTCTACAGCGTGGCTCTACCACTCAAAAATGGTAATAGCGATGCTGAACTAATAGGAAAAGAATGAAGATTAGGGGCAGAAGTTCTATTATCCTCTAGGGCAAATAGAGTTCGAAACCTCAGCGGGGTGTGGTATAGACCGCTGAGATGAAAGTCGCAAATTCGAAACCAGCCCCAAGAGCATGCATTATAATCAGCATCAGCTTTGCAGTGGTAGAGCCACGCTGTAGACAATTTTGTCTACAGCATGAATGGGCCGGCTCGTCCGGGTCGTTACCACTATCTCACAGAAAACCGGCGTAAAGTAGCAGCTTGCTGCTGCGTTTCGTACGGTGAGTGAGATATCCGGAGGCCTAAATCTCCCTCCCCTTCCCAATCCCTTATTATCCCTTTCCTTAGGTCGGCAACACGCCCATAATTCTTTTGTATTGTGGGCGTACATGGGCGGTGGAGATCGCTTACCATCAGGTGACCCATTTGCTCGTTTGTCGGCCTATACTATAAAAAAAAAAAAAAAAAAAGCGTTGCTCGTGTGCCAGCTTATGCTATAAAAATACTTCTTCTCTATAATTACGTAGCACTATCAAGTATTCTGTGCATACATATTGCGTTAATTACCAAATAGTATTATAAACAGACTATATTTAACGGTATAAAGAGCTTAATTACAAACACATTTCGAAACAACATTACAAATGTAAATAATTTCTAGAAACGATCGTTTCAAAAGGCGCTAAATCATATTTTGTAAGTTGTACGCTGATAACTTGTAAAATTGGCAAGGGTCCGGGACTCGAAAGTTTCCATTTTAATTGCTGTAAAATTTGACTACGACTTTACGAATTAAGCTAATGAATCAACGGTGTACGCAACAAATTATATATTCAAGGATTATAATTCGCTTATTATCGTCTAAGCCGTGTTATACAATTTGGTAAATAGATCAAATAAACTTGCCTCTATAATCGGACTAGTTTTTGCCCGCGGTCCCGCCCGCGTATCAGCCTTGGTTAAATGGAAAACATTATTTTATGTACTATGCATTCTCCCAGAAGAAAGGTTCTGGTGGATATAGATATGGCAAATCCGTAGAAATAATAAAATAATACTAGCCCTGTATTATATACGTCCCACTGCTGGGCACGGGCCTCCTCTACTGAATGAGAAGGGTTAGGCATTAGTCCACCACGCTGGCCTAATGCGGATTGGCAGACTTCACATACCTTCGAATTTCTTATGAAGAACTTCAGGTTTCCTCACGATGTTTCCTTCACCGTTAAAGCAAGTGATAATTAACAATTAATACACACATAACTTAAAAAAGTCAGAGGTGTATGCACTTGGGGCTGGTTTCGAACCTACGACTTTCGTCTCGACAGTCCGTACCACTCCCCGCTGAGCTATCACTGCTTTTATTAATCCGTAGAAGCATGAGCATAATAATTTGCCTGAATGTTGAAGCGGGCAGGTCGCTCGCCTGATGGTAAGCGCAACGCCTACCCATAAACAGAATCAACTGTATGCCACTGGACTGCAACCCTCACCCTCATAGATAAGATGTCAAGTGTCATCATGCCCAGTAATTTTACTGAATTCAATGTCCTTCAAACCGGAACGTAACAGCGTGGTGGTACCAATACAGACGGCCTCTCGCATACGAAGCACCTACCACCTAGTAGATAGCGATTTGATGATTATTTTAGTTGAAAAAGTGTGCCCGAGATGGTTCCATTTACATTTGGTTATGATCTGATGATGGTGTTTTTGTATGCTGTCCCTGCTAAGTGAGTTCACTGCACCAGGTGGTAAGTACAGGATAGTCCAATATATATAAAAATATATATATATGTAATACACCCAACAGTCACACACATAGTCCTGACCCCACACTAGGTTAACCTGTATGGTGGGTATCAAGAACTACGAGGGATTTGCAGTCCCACAACACCCAGACCCGAAACAAATATTTGTGGATCACACAAACATTTGTCTTGGTGCGAGAATCGAACCCACGGCCTCACGCTTCGCAGCCGGCTACTCGCCCACTACACCAAGGAGACTGTTTAATAATGTCTAATATATAATCTCGACAGTCGAGAGACATTGAGTCCCTCGATAGTTATGCCGGCCTGAAATTACTGGATACTGGAACCGGCTGACCCTGGAACGCGAGGCGAAAGAACTAACCACTATGGTGGGTATTTAAACATGTGTAGGAGGGAAACACAATAATAAGAGGAAACAAAAATGAAGAATGTCACATACACTGTAAGGAAACAGAAATGGAAGTGGACAGGGCATACGTTACGCGGATCTGAGAAGTGGAGCAAAGCTATTATAAGCTGGTACCCTAGAGACAGGAAGAGGAAACTGGAAAGACCATTTAGAAGATGGGAAGACGAAATAAGAACAATAGCAGGACCTATATGGTCAAGAACAACTCGAGAAAGAGACGAGTGGAAGAAGTTGGGAGAGGCCTTTGCCCACATTGGGCAAACAGATATAGTGGTCGATAAGTATATAGGGTAGTACTAAGATTATTATATAAAAATAGCTATATCTGATTAAAGGCTTTATTATTATTATTATATAGGAGGGAAACTAGGAAATATACAACGTAGAACAGTAAACGCACCGTGAATTGACTTTTCAACTCATAATATACAGGATATATGGATCGACATTCGCGTGGCTCTGGCTGCAAAAACCTTTATGTAAATAATTCAAACACAAACAACCCAACGATGTATGACGTAGCACCTTAAATATTCGGGCGCAGCTCCAGAAAGGTCCAATTCACACAAGGGAGAATAAATAACAATGTACAATGCAAAGTACGCCGTGAACTACCCCTATGGGAGACATAGGCTTACGGTATTTCCTACCAACATCATTTATTCTGACTCTTCCTCATCTGTAACGAGTAAATTGTTAAGTATTATATTCTGCATTTACGTAAAGTTATTGAGCAATTTATTCAACGCGGTAATTTTCTTAACAATGTTAGGACATTTGACAGCCTCCGTGGTGCAGTAGGCAAGTAGCCGGTTGAGAAGCATGAGGCCGTGGGTTCGATTCCCACACCTAGACAAATGTTTGTCTGATCTACAAATATTTGTCTGGGGTCTGTGGGGTGTTATGGGACCGCAAGTCCCTCGTAGTTCCTGATACCCGCGATACCTAGTGTTTTTTTATGGCATAGGCCGGCAAACGAGCAAGTGGGTAACCTGATGGCAAGTGATCTCCACCGCCCTAGTACGCCCATAATACCATAAGAGTCATGGGTGCGTTGCCAACCTTAAAGGAATGATTAAGGTATTGGGAAGTGGAATGGGTTTGGGCCTCTGGATATCTCACTCATCGTACGGAACGCAGCAGCAAGCTGCTACTTTACGCCGCTATTCTGTGAGAATGTAAAGGTAATGACCCGGATGAGCCGGCCCATACATGCTGTAGACAAAATAGTCTACAGCGTGGCTCTATCACTCAAAGAAGCCAGAAGTGTGGGGTCAGGACGATGTGTGTGACTGATGGGTGTATTTATATTTATTTATTTAGCAATTCCAACGTTTGTACGTTTATGAGTTTGCGAATTTGGATGTTTGTTAATCAAACACGCTTTAAAGACTGAACGATTTTTATGACATTTGGATCAAGTAGTGGATTAGGAAATAAAATACTTTTTGTCCCCGAAGAACAAACACGCAATCGGAATGTTAACAAAAGCTAGCAAAAACATTGCTAGAAGTTACGTGGGACGAGAATTCTTTTATTAATACCAAACGACAGTAATCACTTTAACTCATAGTTTATTGGTTACATTTACAATATCACTGCTTTACAGACCACAACCCCATGTCAGGATTCTCTATAGACCATTCTTTAATTATAACTAAAGACACTACAACCGAATAGTAAACCAGCATAGCTACTGCGTAATGAACTCTTGGACTATCGACTGACCACTGTACTTAATGAACTGGAGACTGTCTGACTGATTGCGGGCAAAAGACCTCCAGTTATGGCGACAACCTCTTTTATACCATTTAACTTACCCTTCCACAAATATATCGCACCATTATTATTACAGTGTACCCAACGTTGCTTTCTTAGACACCCTCAATATACAAATATTAAGAGTAATGTAGTTTCCAAAGAACCACTTACCCCAGAAAATAACCCTATTACACCTCTAAAAAATGTTACCATATACTCAGATCGACCTCAAAGTCATGACATAAAGAATCAAAGTTGGAAGGTAAGCGTGCAATCACTCAGTGAATGACCCATGTACCGGCCTGCATATTTCAGGAGACCGGGCGTGGCGATAAATTTTTTCACACCGAGAACATTTATCACAAGTCCTTGCTGAGAAACATCGGGGAAACTGGAACTTGTTGCCAACAAAAAATACTTGTAATGAAATAAAACGTGGGTTAGGTGCTTATGTGCAAAAACAGGGTTAATTTATTACATTTTTTGCGTCTCTTGTAGGTAAAAAATTAATGGTGGATTTTTTATAGAATTTTGCACACCTCAGGGTAAAATAAGGTCAAAAACACAAATTGCAAATGTACCACCAAATATTGTAAGTATATGTGCAAAATAAATAAGATTTGATTTGATTAATTTAGAAATTAGATTACAATAAACTAAGACAACAAATTAGTTTTTGTGCAAGGTTTTTGAACATTTTCTTTTAATTATTTTTATCCTGACATGGAAAGGTGACTATACTTGATCTGATCTAATGTACAGAACAATTTAAATATTATTATTCTATCGCTTGTTGTGTCCCTCGACGGTCGTCAGAATTTCTAATCTTTATGGAGCATTTTAATAAGATTAAAACCGTATTTATTATTTAGTTATTTATTTAACTTTTTATTGTAAACCATTTGCACAGATAATTATTACAAAGGAAGATAATTTAAAAAGTGTGTTACAATAGGCGGTCTTATCGCTAATAGCGGTCTCTGCCAGACAACCTTATAGGACGGAATAGTGGCAAAAGAAAATAATAAGTGGGGAAAATAATAAGTTACATACATACGCACTAACGCCTGTAATCCCCGAAGGGGTACGCAGAGGTGTAACTAGTACACCCACATTTCGCCAAGCGTATCTCCGTCCCACGATGTAATAGGGGGCGAGCCTATCGCCACACCGGGCACAAATTCCAGGCTCCGGGCTGATACTGAGACTTTCATAATAGAAAAACCCAATATCACTTTACCCGACCCGGGGATCGAACACGAGACCTCAGCGTTAGCCTCAATTGTAACGCGTACGCATTACAACTGCACCATCGAGGCAGTTTACATACTTATTTAAATAATATATAATAAGCCTTCTTTATCTATTCTCGGATTTTCCGTAAAAAATCTTCTCTATATACGTCTGTGCTTTTAATTGTAGAATCTAGATATACCACCTCTTTTTACCATGCCTGATGTATTCTTTTACTCTATTTCTATTTATCTGATATTCTTATTTCCAACTACCCAAATTTCCATAATTTTTTTTGGCTATTTTTATTTATAAATCTGGCTAACGTTCATGATATTTTCCTTTTATAAAAGTAAAAAATAAAGTCTCATATTTTTTATTTACCGCGATAATTCTCAGTAACGATGATAAACAGTATAATTTTCCTTGGTGATGTCTAATTAACTTCCACGTTGCAGGAATCGTAATTTTATAACAGACCGAGATAACTGAGACGCCGTGGTAATAAAATACATTGTGTAAATCTAGTTAAAAACTTGAGTTACGATTTATGCGTTTATCTGAAAATTTGCAATAATTTTGCAAATAAATAATAATTTTAAAAAATATTATGAGATATGCGACTGAGACAGGAAAACAGAACGTGCAATAGTTTCCATACGATTTCTTACAAAGCGAACGAGTCGCTGTCGTTTTCTCCTGTCTCGGTAACACAACTCAATGCTTACTTTCCTGACATATAATACATATGATTTTGAACTGTATTTTTGCTATAAAAATTAACATAGATCTATATTTAAGCCCTGCCCAATTCGTCATTCAGGAAAAAAAACAAATAGGTACATTGTTTGTGGATCACAAGTCCGACAAGGGATTCTGGTAATTTTCCGACTTGAATTATTGTTGGCGAAATTGTAGTCTACTAATACACAAATACCTAAGTACTACGCTCCGGCTACATTTTCATGCGGACAAAAATTACCCACGAACTTCTCCGTAGACAAAATCAAAAGTGTGCTATAATAAAAATGAATAATTTACAAATGTTAAGCTAGAAAATCGGTAACGTACCAAAGAGAAAGTTTCAATCCACTTTATATTAGTTTATCATCGTTTCAACGCTCCATTCCCTCAATTGTATTAAAACGTAGCTTCCTTTGAAATGTTTTCTTAAATAAAACATCGGTATTTCTCTGAACGGAATACTAAAATAGGTTTTTTACGAGTTAAAACGAGAGTCTGAATGTTTTGAATATCGAATTTTGTTATGAACTAAATATTCTAAGAAACTTCACGCAATGGTGTTCAGAATACGTAAAAGGGTACATTTAAGTCATAGTCCATAATAATAATCAATTCTAAGTCAGATGATATCGACTCTGATGTCAGGGTTTATATTAGCATCCTTTTGAGCTAAATAGCTGGAGGTCGCAGGCGTTACTTGCGATCGAAAGATAACGATGGAACTTAAAGGTATCATATACAAGACCAGCATTCAGCCTGTGGTCCTGTATGGGTATGAGGCGTGGCCTGTCCTTAAACGTCATGCTAATGAGATCCACGTCGCGGAGATGAAGGTGCTGCGGAGGATATGCAACGAATGGGTCGTATACGTAATGAGTACATCCACAGCAGTGTTGGTGTCTGCGACGTGGCAAGCAAACCCCAATAATATTAGTTAATGGGGTTTGGTCATGTTTAAGGGAACCACAAGAGTACGATGGTTACAAATAACTGTGCCAGACCAGAAGGCCAATTCTCGTAATTTTAAATGTTCAAAATATCATTCCGATCTAGTCTCAGCGTCAAGAAAGTTGCAAATGGCATTCTCTTAAACCAATAATCAACGTCAAATGTGAACATAGATCGTAATGAGATTGAATGTAGAATAAAAGTTGACTGAAGCCAAAACGGTATAATGCTACTGCTAATGCTAGGTGCATTTGACGTTGATTATTGGTTTAAGAGAATGCCATTTGCCATGCGTAAATTGGGAAATCGCTTGGTTGTATTTTGTAGGATAGTATAAAGCTATTGTATTTAAATAAATAAATACTCCACACTAGGTTAACCTGTATCGTAGTATTCAGGAACGACGAGGGACATACGGTGCCACAACACCCATACCCGAAACAAATATTTGTAGATCACAAATCAAACATTTGTCTCGATGCGGGAATCTACCCCGCAACCTTCCATTTCACAGCCGGCTCCTCATTCAGTGCACCACGCAGGCTATCTATCGGTCATTATTGTGAATATCAATTTTAAACGGGGAAGAAATGTAAAACATCTTCTGATTAGCATGTTTTTTTAAAAAAGGTGTCAGGATCGGTAAATTACCATGGAATTATTTGGAAATCATTTCGCCTTTAGTCAATTCTGGTACTACATTCTAAACAAATAAACTAATTCTGATCCCCAAATATTAGGCACTAAAACTAACGATTCCTCACATACGATGTTTTCATTACAATAGAATTCCACACATTTACATGAAATAATTTAAATGGAAATGTGCGCATCCGTAGGGTGGCCATCAGTTCTAGTTACCTCAGATGTATCTCACGAGGCATCAGAGGAGAATATTTCAAAAATTTTGGGTAAAGTCAGACTTTTAGAATCCAGGGAATGCCAATCTTCCCAAACTCTATTATATCGAAAGCAAATGATGTTTTCTGTTAAGCCTCATTCACACGAAGAGAGTTTCTCGTACGAAAATGGCAAGAATATAGCAGAAACCCTTGGTTTAAAAGGCCGCACTATCATTTCTTGTAGGTGGACGTCCTCTGTTGCGCTTGCCCGTACGTGGCGTCCATTCGAGAACTTTTCTGCCACATCGGCTATCAGTTCAGTTCAGGAAGCCGATGGATGCAGGCCGCTTCCTACAGGTCGGCCTGGAAGGCATTAGGGGAGGCCGATGTTCAGCAGTGGACGTCTTGTGGCTGATGATGATTATAATTTCCCACTTCTTCTACCTGCCGTATCCCACTCGCAGTAGGGTCAGCGTAACATGCTTTTTGACACGTGTTACTGAAAGATTTGGCTTGTAGTTTTTATAACCGGCCGCCTGCCTGACGTCTCTGGGGAGGAAACACCCAAACCAGAAATAAATATTTTCCGATCACAACAACATTTAAAGCCTCTCGCTTTACAGCCAGCTACTCGCCCACTGCGCCAGGAAAGCTGTCTGATGACATACTGTATGATGATTCATATTATTGTCATTGTCAATTGTATGACGTGGCCTTGTAAACGAGATTCTTTTGATAAATTCTCGCCTCTATCGTACGACAATCTCTTTTCGTCTAAACGAGCCTTAATATTAAAATATGACATTATAGACAACCTCCGTGGCGCAGTGGGCGAGTAACCGGCTGCGAAGCGAGAGACCGAAGCTTCGATTCCCGCACCGAGACCAATGTTGGTGTTATCCACAAATATTTGTTTCGGTTCTAGGTGTTGTGGGAAGTCGCAAGTCCTTCGTAGTTCCAGATACCCACATTAAAGGTTAACCTAGTGTGGGGTCAGGACTATGTGTGTGACTGTTGGGTATTATTATAATAATAATAATGTATTTGGAGAAAGCATCTTATTTTACCTAAATAGCCAGTTTTGTAAGAGTTTGTCCGTCATCGGTAATTTAAATTGTGGTAGCTCTACACATGCGGCGTGCTTTTAGTCACTTTATTAACAAACCAACTTTTCAATTCCATTATAAATTATTTATTAACAAAATGACTTTAAAATTCAATTGTAAATGTTACATTAATTATCCGATGTTCGTATTAATTTGTGGTTTGATATATTTGGTTTATTGTTCCGATAAAATTTAATTAAACAACAGGAACTATTTGCGGAGTCGATGCAAATGGAGGCAAATAGAAGTAAAATGATAAATGCTTTATAATGGTTGAATAAATAAAACAGAATAATATGATGTTCGTTTAAGCCCAAAATAGAATAAATATCAGTAAAAATGTTTTGTTGCTCATATATTTTAATTTTACAGTCAGTCAGTCATATATAGGTCAGTAAGTTGGTTGGGATAAGGGCAGGTGGAAGGAAGGATAGGTCAGTAAGTCTGTTACCTGGTAGAAAATAACCTGTACCGCCTTTGAAAACCCACAATATCAGAAGAATCATGGATGGGTTGCCGAAGGGATAATTAAGGGATTACAAAATTGGGCTTCCGGATATCCTTCTAAACGTACAAAACATAAAGCAAGCTGCTAAGGCACGAAGATTTTATTTGAGATAGTAACAAACCGGTCAAGCTGGCTCATTCAAACTGTACACAAAATTGACCAGAGCGTGGTTCTAGTGCTTCTAAAAATCAGTTTGAAATAAAATAGTTTTATTAATCACGTAGGCAATTAAAATAGCGCTTATGACAAGTCAGTACAAAATGAACAAACTTATGGATAGAAATCATATCAACTAATGTATACATAGCATACATAGCATCATCAAAATACACTGGGCAACTATAAATTTTACAATATTTTTATTAAGGAATAGTCCAGAATGGTTAAGAATTGTTGAGGAAAGAAACCATACAGATAGACACAGTGAAAGGATGTCGCCGCTCTATAAACGTTTAATTAAATTCTGTCATCAATAAACTTTCCTTTTATAACATTGTAACGCCTTTATTATCAGTTGTATACTGCGAATAATAGACATTTCTGTCGCTTCCTTTTATTCTTTAACCAATACAAATCGTAAATGCTAAAGAACCCTTCCTAATCCCTTAACGACCCTTTTCCTTTAAGGTCGATAACACGTTCATGATTGTTCTGGTATGGCGGGCATTCATGGGCGGTGGAGATCATTAACCATCAAGCGGAACACGTGCTCGGATTCAGGCCTATGCTATAAAAAGATAAAATTGACTACAAGTCACAACACTTACATACATACATATGCACTCACGCCTGTAATCCCCGAAGGGGTAGGCAGAGGTATAACCAGACACCCACATTGATTGAGCGTATCAATCATCGTCCCTTATGTGATAGGGGGCGAGCCTATCGCCATACCGGGCACAAATTCCAGATTCCGGGCTGATACTGAGCATTTTGTAGTGGAAAAACCCAATACCACTTTACCCGACCCGGGGATCGAACCCGAGACCTCAGCGTTGGCCGCAATCATAACGCGTACGCATTACAACTGCGCCACCGAGGCAGTCAGTGTGCAGGCAGTATGTTGTTTTAGATAAAAAAATGTATAAAGAGGTATTAGGTATTGTGCCCGGGACGGCGATAGGCTCACCCCCTATCACATCATGGGACTGAGATACGCTCGGCGAAATATTGGTGTACTGGTTACACCTCTGCCTAAGCCTTCGGGGATTACAGGCGTGAGAGCGTATTTTTTATTTCAAAAACAACATAATAAAATTACACTCTGCTAAAAATATCCATAAAATACGAAGTTTATACGCACAACACGATGATGCCATCATCCCCAGCTGATTACATAATAGAAAAAGTAATAAAAATATCATAAAAAAACTGTTAAGAAACTTCAGTTCAACGCGATGTTCGATGGCAGTTATTATGAAACCAAGATAAACATTATAATATCAGCTTGTTATAATAATAAGAAATAATAATAAAAAACATTTATTGCACACAACACAATATACATTTGCAGTACATAAAAAAAATTAAAAATAAACTATTTTAAACTGCTTCGGAACCGGAGGGTGATGATGGTAACCATCATATTCCCTCCACCACACCAACAAACGCTGCACACACCCACAGTAGCCACACATGAAGCGCCCCGTCCTACTTCCTCAAATGAGGTGACGCACCGGTGAGACCACTACAGATGCAATACAACGAATATCGGCATGGCGGGAAGAAACATAATAATATTAAATATAAGTGCATTGTTCCGAATGTCACGGTGTGTGTGCAAATGGGCTTATTCAGAGTGAGGTCGCAGTCAAGCCGCAACCGCTGGTCTTCCATAAGCCCGCATGTTAATAAATTATCTCAGTGCTGGGCACAGGACTAGTCTACTAATTAAAGGGGTTAGGCTTTAATCTAATACGCTGGCCTAATGCAGGTTGGTAGACTTCATATACCTTGGATATTGTTGTGGAGAATACTCAGTTATTTTTTTGTGGAGGATAATGAGGTTTCCTCACGCTGTTTTATTATATAGCATAGGCTGACAAACGAGCAAGTGGGTCATTTGATGGCAAGTGATCTCCGCCGCCCATGAACGCCTACAATATCCGAAGAATCCTGAGCGCATTGCCAACCTTATAGGAAAGGGATAATAATTAAGAGATTGGGAGGGGGATTTGGGCCTCCGGATATATCACTCACCGTACGAAACGCAGCAGCATGGCGTTACTTTATGTTGGTTTTCTGTGAGACAGTGGTAATAACCCGGTTGAGTTGGCCCATTTATGATGTAGACAAAATTGTCTACAGCGTGACTCTACCACTCACAGCGTGGCTCTACCGTGCACAACGCGAGCAAAAATGTATTAATACACATGCAACTTTCGAAACATGCCTAGGATCGAATTTGAGTCCTTCAATCCGGCAGTCCATTCAATTCCCTCTAGGCTATTTTTTCATCAACCGATATTTTATCTGTCAACTAGTAAATTATTATATTTCTTATCAAGAGTGAGGGAAAAAAGCGCTCTCTAGGGAAACAATTTATGAGTTAGTCGTAAGCGATACGAGATGGTGTTTTGAAGATAAATACTGTTATAAAATATTTTCATACATACAATGTTAGGTTGAACGTTCGTGTGATGTTTATCTTAGTGGAATACGTATAAAACGTGATCTTATTTCGTGCTAACGTTTAAGGTTTTTTCTTTACCTAACTTAAAATGTAAAAAATATTTCTTCGCTCACGTATTAATCAAACAAATAATAACATAAATAATCCTGTGTGTTTGAAATAATCTTTTGAGTGGTAGCCAAGCTGCAGTTTTATCTACAGCATGAATACCGAATATCCGGCCGGCTCGACCGGTTTGCTACCACTGTCTCACAGAAAAACGACGTAAAGTAGCGGCTTGCTGCTACGTTTCGTATAGTGAGTGAGATACCCGGAGGCACAAATCACCTTCACCATGCATATACACCGAAAACCGCGCTACGAGTGGAATAAAGGCAGGTGGAAGAAGATGAATATACGTAATATAGGTATTCAATTTATTTTTCAACTTATTAAACCCACAACAAAAAGGGGATATTAAAAGTTTGACCCCTATGTCTATATGTAGGTGTATGTGTGTTTTTGATTAACCCATGGTCATAACAAATTAATTAATATTTAACATATTGTTACGTAATATTTAAGGGTCATATTTATATTGATACGTAATAGTAATAATAATATACTAGGGGCTTTGCCCATGTTTTTCCACAAAACATAAAATAAAAAAAAAAACTTAAAGTCCGACGAATATGAGACATATGTTACTTTCTTCCCCACATTATTCTGCATCGATTGGTATCGGTCTCGACCCCATACCCCCAGCGGTTTCGGAGGAGATAGCGTGACTAGCTCCTGGTAGCGGCGGCGGCGGCGCTAGTAACTTTTTTTTAGAATAGAGAGTTAATAATAATTTGATGATTATGACAATTATAAATAATGACTTATCATCCTCTCTCTTACATTCTTGCTGTGCCCAATTGGGTCCACAATAGTTACAAACTGTTATACCTACCACCTATGTTCATTGTGGATTGCAAAATAAAATAAATTGAAAAATGGCCATCGTGCCAACAACTGTGATGAAAGAAAATTATTGATTGGACGAAAACATTATAGTATTTTTTTTCAGTGGAAACAATTAAGGTATATTTCTTACTTTGCTACCCCGACGTCAGTTCAGTAATTTATTATCTTCAGTTAACATAAAACAAAATAAACAAATCCAAACCATTGTTTTAACGTAAAATAACATCAAATGAAATGTTTAAGTCGGTAAAGTCCGGCAGCGTGAGGGAATTTGATATTAATTAAAACTTGTATGGCACTCGCGCGCTCGTAATTAGCAGGATTCTCAATTTGAAAATAAAACTCCGTACAATAAATGTTGGCTTTATTCGACTCTTGGGGAAAATTTTCTTTTATTTTTTGTGTTTTCGTTAAATAATTTGCGTTATGTGTACAATACACGCAACGTAACTTGGTCGGCCTATAGTTTGAAGGGCGTCGCAGTAGGCAAATTCTCGTAATTCTGCTAATGCTAGGTGCATTTGACGTTGTTTATTGCTAGAAGAGAATGGCATTTGCAACTTTCTTGACGCTGAAACTAGATCGGTATGATATTTCGAACATTTAAAATTACGAAAATTGGCCTACTGATATTGTCTTCAGAGAGAAAAGGGTGAAGGGATGCGTAGAGGGTAGCTGAAGTGACTGACTTCAGCCCACTTAAGTTATTTTGTACGTCTTACAAGTACTTAATTATAGAAAAAAAAATACATTAATTATCTTGTCTGGACTAAGAACTGATAATTAAATAATAGGTAATTATAATTTAACAAGTCCTCTAAATATAAAATAAAAATGTTGACCAAATTACGATTGTAGCTAAATCCAATATAAAATACTGCCTCGGTGTGGCAGTTGTAATGTGTAGGTTGTGTTGGTCTCGGATTCGATACCCGTGTCGGGTAAGGTGATATTGCGTTTTTCTATATTGAAATGCTTAGTATCAACCCGGAGTCTGAAATTGTACCCGATATCGCGATAGGCATCATGGGACGGAAGTAAGCTCGGCGAAATGTAGGTGTAGGTACTAGTTACACCTCTGCCTACTCCTTCGGGGAGTACAGGCGTGAGTGCGTATGTATGTGTATTAATCACATAACATACAGTATGTAACAAAAACCCTGTGGCCCTTATTACATACTGTATATTCGTATATCATTATTTATCTTTATATATATAATTCTACTGTACGTGTGTATGTGACTGAACTCCTCCTAAACGGTTGGACCGATTTGAATGTTTTTTTTGTATGCGTTTGGGTGGCGCCCTGGATGGTTTAGATTCACAATTGGACTCGGTAGGTGGAGCTGTTGTAGTTGCGGGAGAAACTGCACGGGACAGCTAGTTTAATATAAATTTATTGAAGCCTATTGATTGTACGCCTTAGACTACCTTTTTCTCTTTTCTATATCCCATGGTTGTCTGTAAGAGATTGCCTTAAGCGATAAGACCGCCAATTTTACCTACTTTCGTCTTCTTTTACTGTTTTCTGTGTACAATAAATATTGAAATACAAGGCTGATATTATTATTATACATATAATTATCAGTAAATTGTTATTAAAATAATAATGATTCTTTTTTTTTTTAATGTTTTTTTTTTAAGTAATGTAATATTTAAAAATATAAAAAACCTTTTAAAATAAAGAGTACTGTACATAATACTAGCCCTGTATTATACATGTCCCACTGCTGGGCACGGGCCTCCTCTACTGAATGAGAGGGGTTAGGCCGCAGTCCACCACGCCGGCCTAATGCGGATTGGCAGACTTCACATAGGTACCTTCGAAATTCTTTTGGAGAACTTCTCAGGTATGTAGGTTTCATCACGATGTTTCCTTTACCGATAATAGTATTTTTTTTATTGCATAGGCCGACAAACGAGCAAGTGAGTCAATTGATGGTAAGTGATCACCACCGCCCATGTAAGTCCACAATACCAAAAGTCATGGGCACGTTGCTGACCTTAAAGGAAAGGGATTAGGAAGGGAGGGGATTTGGCCCTCCGGATAGATATCCGAGTGAGATCACTCACCATACGAAACGCAGCAACAAGCTGCTACTTTACGCCGGTTTTCTGTGAGACAGTGGTAACGAGCCGGCCCATTCATACTGTAGACAAAATTGTCTACAGCGTGGCTCTCCCACTCGTAAGATAGATACTTAATTCAGGCCTTATGTCTAAGATACATAGCTATAAGTCTTCAGTAAGTATTCAAAGTAATTTATTCATGTATTCAATATAGATCTTAGTACTTAACTACCGTACCGTAGCTGAAACAAGAAACTCTATTTGGCAGATACGTGTGTTCCAAGATAAGGACGGTATACAAGTACTGTGTGATTTGATCTGTGTGTAACTACACTCCTGTGGGTTATAGCCTTAATTCGTTCGTATGATACACTATGTGTGGAACTACCATGAAGGCGTTTGTTACTACGCAATGTTTTGATGCGCTGTTTATGTACTCAGAGATTGTAATAAAGTTGGTGAAATAAAGCAAATTGTAACGATAAAATGGGGTGAGTTATAATAAACTGATTTAGTTTTTTAACCGACGGAGAAACAGAAGAGTGTCTCAATTCAACGCGTATTTATATATATTTTTGTATGTAACCACGCATAACTTTTGACAGAGAAATTCGATTTTGTTTATTCTTTTTTCATTCGAAAGTGTGTAGCTCAAAGTTGGTTTTTATTTATTTTTTTTATTGAAATGAAAGACTAAAACGTCGTCGATTATGCACCGATTTTGATATTTTTTACATATACAGTAAAATAATGTTTAATTAGTTTAATCGGTGACATCAGAGTAGCTCACATCTGCAGTAATTTAATGTATTATTCTGCTCGTAAAATAAAATATGCCTCTATATTGAAATAAATAAATATACCCAACAGTCACACGCATAGTCCTGACCCCACACTAGGTTAACCTTGATCGTGGGTATCAGGAACTACGAGGGGCTTGCGGTCCCACAAAATCCAGATCCGAAACAAATATTTTTGGATCGTACAAAAATCGTCTCGGTGTGGGAATCGAACCCACGGACTACGCTTCGCAGCCGGCTACTCGCCCACTGCACCACGGAGATATATGATATATTTAATATCTAAAATATAAAAACAATGCAACATCAAGCATAAAATAACATTCCATATATCATATTGTTTCGCGTAATATTTTTACAAAACAATTATTCAAAGCCCCGTGGAACAAACTAAAAACGTAACAAACTCTGTACACGTGTGCGCGTTGTTTGAAACAAAGTAAAATGTGTCGGTTTTCACAATACACAATACAATTTCAACAATAATCCATGCTTTTAATATTGGGTTCACACGAATCAACTTTAGTAAATCTACTGAGTTGAATCAACAAAAGCATATTTTGTGTTGATATTTTGAATTGAAAGTCTGTTCAGACGGTTCAGCTCGCATGCGATTATGAAATAATCAATAAAATTTAACCGTGTATGCACTATAACTCTCGGAGCAATTCAAAGACGAGTTTTGCAGTGCTAAGAAATGTGTTTTAGCCACCGCCCATGTACGCCCATAATACAAAAAGAATCATGGGTGCGTTGCCGACCCTAAAGGAAAGGGATAATTAAGGCATTGGGAAGGGTAGGGGGTTTGGGCCTCCGGATATCTCACTCACCGTACGAAACGCAGCAGCAAGCTGCTATTTTACGCCAGTTTTCTGTGAGACAGTGGTAATGACCCGGACGAGCCGGCCCATACATGCTGTAGACAAGTTTCTATAGCGTGGCTCTACCACTCATTACATCCAGTACATGATTGCTTTGTTTTTATTTAGCGCCAAAAACTAAGCAGTGACGTTTAGAGAAGTCGTCACTATGCATTAGCGCTTACTATGAGGCCGAATAGCAACGTTCATGAATACGGGGGTAAAGTTACGACACTGATTCAGTGGTATGAATTATTTAGACAACTACTACACTGGCTCAGTGGCGCAGTACAACTGTATACGCGGTACGAATGCTGGGCCGAGGTCGGGTAAAGTGATATTGGGTTTTTCTACCATAAAATGCATAGTGCTAATAGTTTCCAAGTAAATTGCCGATAAATTTGACAGCCTCCGCGGCGCAGCGGGCGAGTAGCCGGCTGCGAAGCGAGAGGCCGTGGGTTCGATTCCCGCACCGAGACAAATGTTTGTGTGATCCCACAATTATTTGTTTCGCGTCTGGATGTTGTGGGGCCGCAAGTCCCTCGTAGTTCCTGATACCTACGACACAGGTTTACCTAGTGTGGGGTCAGGACTATGTGTGTGACTGTTGGGTGTATTTATTTAAATATGAACGGGCAGCCAGACAAGACGAAATGATAAGGGTTCCGATTTTGCCATTTGGCTACGAAACCCTAAAAATCAATAACATATACGAGCCGAAATGCGAACCTATTTTAAAGTCGCTTAGAATAAAACATTTACAATTTCATTTAAACTTGTTCAGTTCATAGATACATTTATTTATTTAAATACGTTTTATATCTCTGAACATAATTAAAGTGTTTAAACATAGTTTATTTAATGAAAAGTTCGTTGAAGATCAAATAATTACATTATTTCCAGACCACCTGCAGCAATAATTAACAATTAATTGCACGTTCATGTCAAATAAAAATAAGCTTAAAGATGTATTTATATTAAAGTGTAATATATTAAAACGACAAATTAAATGTAAATAGTACGCTCAATTTTGATATTTTAGTTTCGTAGATGTAAAATTAAATTAACAAGGTTAGAACTGTTTGCTACGATAATTTGTGTGCTAGAAATGATAATATGAGCAGTTTATTCTACGCGCTGCTATTTGACATCTTTCCTATAAAAAAATAGTCTTTTTCTGCCCTTTCGCTTTGCCCTGGATAGACAGACGAGCGGGCGGTGCACCTGATCATAAGTGGTTACCGCCGCCGATGGACTTTAGCATACCAGAGCACAGCCTGGCAGCTGTCTAAAGTTTAAAAATAGTCCATTCAGTTTACAATTAATTTCTATAAGCTTTAAGTAAATCTGAAATTAAATTAACAAGGTTAGGTTAGTTAACTGTTTGCTACGATAATTTGTGTGTTACAAATGTTATTATGAGCAGTTTATTCTACGCGCTGTTAATAACCCTTGGACAATTATTATCGACGTATAGTATACATACGCACTCACGCCTGTAATCCCTGAAGGGGTAGGCAGAGGTGTAACCATTTTGTAAACATTTTGCCGAGTGTATCTCCGTCCCATGATGTGATAGGGGTATATCGGTATATATATATATTTTTTATTGTATAGGCCGACATACGAGCAAGTGGGTCACCTGATGGTAAGTGAACACCACCGCCGATGTACGCCCACAATACCAAAAGAATCATGGGCGCGTTGCCGACCTTAAAGGAAAGGTATAATTAAGGGATTGGGAAGGGGAGGGGATTTAGGCCTCCGGATATCCCACTCACCGTACGAAACGCAGCAGCAAGCTGCTAATTTACGTCGGTTTTCTGTGAGACAGTGGTAACGACCCGGACGAGCCGGCCCATACGTGCTGTAGACAAAATTGTCTACAGCGTGGCTCTACCACTCTTACTCGGTATATCGGACACAATTCCAGACTCCGGGCTGATACTAAGCACTTCGTAATAGAAAGACTAAATATCTCTTTTACCCGACCCGGGGATCGAATCCGAGACCTCAGCGTTAGCCTCAATCGTAACGCGTACGCATTACAACTGTGCCACCGAGGCAGTCAATTAAGTTGATTCATTTCGTTGCGGGATAAAGAAACATTTGCATTCCCAGAGACTCGCCGAGCTTCATTGCTTGGTGTCGAAATATGTGTATGTATGTATGCCACTGTCGATCCTGGCTTACAAGAGTTACAGTGGCGGGTGTAAGGGGGGCATAGTCTGGACCGAGATGTGAAAAACTTACGAGCAAAGAATCTGAACGAGACTAAAATTAGAAGTGCACTTCTAATTTGTTGTATATTTTTTAGTATGCGTATTAATATGTCTTATTTTCAAAGATTTTTGTATAAATTTTACTTACCGTTACCTTATTATTTAAAGATAAACATATTTTAAATCCATGGATTACTTAATTATAACCTAACTGTTAAAAATTCCCGATCTCAATTAGAATAACATCCATTAAGTTTAAATAGTTTATTTTTTTAACTCGATGCCACTGTGATTCTACAGCCGCAGACAAATACATAAACAGAAAAAGGGCTGAAACTTTAACCACCCCTCTTTTTCTTCTTCTTCCACCTGCCCTTATCCCACTCGCAGTGGGGTCGGAGCAACATTTTTGTTTTTTTATTGGATAGGCCGGCAAACGAGCCAGTGGGTCACCTGATGGTAAGTGATCTCCACCGCCCATGTACGCCCATAATACCAAAGGAATCATGGGTGCGTTGCCGACCTTAAAGGAAAGGGATAATTAAGGGATTGGGAAGGGGAGGGGTTTTGGGCCTCCGGATATCTCACTCACCGTACGAAACGCAGCAGCAAGCTGCTACTTTACGCCGGTTTTCTGTGAGACAGTGGTAATGATCCGGACGAGCCGACCCATACATGCTGTAGACAAAAGTGTCTACAGCGTGGCTCTACCACTCATAAAAGCTAAACATGCTTTTAACACATGTTACAGAAAGATTTGCCACGTCAACCCCACTGGGGAGAAACCTCCCCTTTTTATCGGGGGTTAAAATATCTTCATCTAACAACAGTTGATTAACTACAAAACATTATAAAACTTTTACTATTTTAATTTCGACAGCGTTCGGAGAAAAGCCAACAAACATTTGACTAGACTAAAACCAAATAATACCAGCATCCAATCATATGTATTTACACTCTCGTGTTATAAAGTTGTATTACATGTTCCATTGGCTAGTGAAGTTGGAACAAAGGTGGTGAGAACAAAGGGGCAGAACAACTGCGAACAATATTCACGCCGAGGACACCTTTGTCGTTAACTAGCCCTGGTGTAAGGTGTGAGAAATATACAGAATTAAACCTAACTATTTGCATTAACTTAAATAACAAAGCGCCGATAGCCTAGTTGGGAGTGGAACGTACGGAATTCGGGAGTAACTCAGACCTTTCAAAGTTACGTATTTCTTTTTTCTTGTTTGTCCTTGCTTTATATTGTATATAACCGCCAAGCAACGTGTGTAAGCTTTTGTGTTCCGGTTTGAAGGGCATCGACGCCAGCCAATTTCTACTGGGCATTATGATTCTAAGTCTATAGAAAGTATAGAATATATAAGAGAATAGACTTTCGATTATTTGATAAAAATTTGCGAGAAAGATGCGTAACGATGTCAGTCTTATATTCTTGTAAATTACACTTAGAAATTTGGATGACAGCTTAAAGAAGAAGCTACTCAAAGACTCACCTTCCTCGACTGCTATTCCTTCTTTTCAGCATAATGCATACTGCTATAAAAATATAGGCGTCTTAAAAAACATTATATAGCTCCTTCCAACCGGCTACTGAAGAATTTATTCCCGCAATGGTTACTACTTCTTCACAGCATGATGCATACTGCCATCTCTACTCGCTTAATACGCACACCACTCAAGGAATAGGCGTCTGCTTTTACTTCACGATAGTCCGACGGGTGTTCAGTACCTGGCATTGATCAGTTCTATAGTACAATAGAACATTGTTTCATGGAGTGTGAAAAACATTGTCTGTATGGAATTGTAAAAGTTTCAATATGAACTGGAAAGTAGTTAATACAGTTTCGTACAGTGAATGAGTTTACGTGCTTTGTACTGTGGACTATACTTTATGCATTAAACTGTACGTGGTTTTGTTTTTGGTTTCTTTTCATCTTTACACTACCGCCCATATACCACCACAATACCAAAAATGAGTTAAAATTTGACTGACTCCAAATGATGTATAACATTTTATGGATTAAATAAATAATTTGAATTTAACTAGTCACAATTTTTTTTTTATAGCTTAGGCCGGAAAACGAGCTAGTGGCTCACCTGATGGTAAGTTATCTCCACAGCCCATGTACGCCCAAAATACAAAAATTATTGGCGCGTTGCCGACCTTAAAGGAAAGGTATAATTATGGGATTGGAAAGGGGAGTGGGATTCGGGCCTCCAGATATCTCACTCACCGTACGAAACGCAGCAGCAAGCTGCTACTTTACGTGAGTTTTCTGTGAGATAGTGTTAACGACCTGTATAAGCCGGCTCATTCATGCTGTAGACAAAAGTGTCTACAGCGTGGCTCTACCACTCATAAAACCATCACAATAATCCTCGAGTAATTTGCGTCTGATTTTACTTCTGACAGTCCGATGGGTGTAAAGTAACTGACATTGATCAGTTGTATTGTACTATGGAGCATTGTTTTACAGAGTGTGAAAAACATTGTCTATTCAATTGTAAAGTTTCACTTTGTGTTGGAAACTGGTTAATGTGTTTCTGTACTATAGGCTACGAGCCTGGGCTCGATTTTACGGGCTTTGTTTAAAGTTTTTTGAGTTGGAGACTGTACTGGATCGTTGTAATGGTATTTTTTTTTATTAGTATAGTGGCTACTTAGGCAAAAAAAACTGGAACATGGCTGGAAATAAACTGGCTGAGAATTCCAGGTCGATTTATCACAGTTAATAAATAATAAATAAATACACCCAACAGCCACACACGTAATCCTGACCCCACACTAGATAAGCCTGTATCGTGGGTATCAGGAACTACTAGGAACTTGCGGTCCCACAACACCCAGACCCGATACATTTTTTTGTGGATCACACAAACATTTGTCTCAGTGCGGGAATTGAACCCACGGCCTCTCGCTTCGCAGCCGGCTACTCGCCCACTGCGTACGTGACGCCTTACACTTATACTTAGTATCAATATTGTGTTATAAGTGCTGGCGGTACTAAATAATAACACAACGGTTATGACGTCACACTATTATTGTATGACGTTATATTGTCTCTTAAATCCATAAGATACTCTGACTTATTTAATTATTCAATTATAAATAATATACATGTTATTTAGAACGATCTAACATGTTCAATAATAAATATAGTTACTAATGTGAAATATTTGTGAAAAGGTATAAATAAGGTGGAATAATTATTGTCGGCAGTCAGTCGGTTGCTAAACGGAATATAAAGTGTTACTCTGCCCAAATAAATAGAGAAGGTCGTGTACATTTTGTTTCAATTGTTCTACTTCGTTACATCTCAGAAGTGGGATCAAGCCTTCACAAATAGGCCTACAGGACTATTACGAAGACGGGAAAAAATGCCTTTTTTTTCCCCTTACTACCACCTCAAAGGGAACAAATTAATATGTAGCCCCAGGAATGCCGTGATTATTCCTAAATTTCGATCGGAAGACAAAGCAAATACACCTGGCTTAACAACGGTGCACTAAATATGGAAACGCGGGACTGCGGACAACAGTGAACGGCGCTGCAGACACAGTCGAGTCTCCGCCTGCTGGAACTTCGCAATTACAATCATAAAAGGTTAGTTATGTACTACATATTATATATATGATTGAAAGTAGACGGCAGTTTCTAGCATTTTTATAGATACTTACTAGCAATAAATTATTAAATTAGTGTAGGTACACAGACTTAAAAAAAATTGTGGTTGAGCCGAACTGATAATATACCTACCATCATTACAAGGTTTTAGCACTCATTAGCCTGAAGTACCTACCGAAAATTTAAGTTGCACAGATTTAAAAAAAAAGCATGTGAATAATTATTAATAAACTCTCTGTTGTAAGCTTTATCAGCTGTCCTATAGAGAAATGTAATTGGGAAATCAATAACTTATTAGAGGTACCTATCATTAGAGGGACAGTATCTGATTATTGCCTACTTATTTAATTAAATCAGAGCAAGCGTAGTGAGCATCTCATCTTAGCATTGTAGGATAATTTTTCTTACGGAAATATGGTATAATATTCAGTTTATTAAGAATTATTAAAATTCTCTTATAATTGACTTAACTGCTAATACTACTAAAGATCTTTTCTATTGGGATGCGTGATAGACCTCTGTATTGATTGACTATACATATAATTCCATTTATTATATTATTTATATAAAGCTGTGTGATTGGCAAATATACATGGCGAGTGTGAATGGTATAGTTGGGAGGGGAAGGCCTCGGCGAACTTTCATAGATCAAGTTTGAGATATTCTCGAGAAGGGCCAGGTCAGGAGTACCCTAAACCGACGTGCATGTATGAAAATTTTAATGAGAGTGAATGAGGTCAGTGGTATGCAAGGATCGTAGCAAGTGGAAATCCGTTGTCTCTGGGTACCCCTATGGGAAACAGGCGTGAGTCTATGTGTGTATGTATGTGTGATTGGATGGACATTGGTATGGGTAGCTGTGTGACCAAGCCCTTACATATAAAATCAAGCTATGTGTTTGAAGGAACATCGATAGGGGTAGCTGTGTGACCAAGCCCTGGCATATAAATCAAAATTGGTTTTATATAAATGGCTGTGTGGTCTTATATAAAAAGCTGTGTGGCCTTATATAAAGAGCTGTCAGGCCTTATATAAAGAGCTGTGTGGCCTTATATAAAGAGCTGTGTGGCCTTATATAAAGAGCTGTGTGGCCTTATATAAAGAGCTGTGTGGCCTTATATAAAGAGCTGTGTGGCCTTATATAAAGAGCTGTGTGGCCTTATATAAAGAGCTGTGTGGCCTTATATAAAGAGCTGTGTGGTCTTATATAAAGAGCTGTGTGGTCTTATATAAAGAGCTGTGTGGTCTTATATAAAGAGCTGTGTGCTCTTCTATAAATAGCTGTGTGGTCTTATATAAAGAGCTGTGTGGCCTTATATAAAGAGCTGTGTGGCCTTATATAAAGAGCTGTGTGGCCTTATATAAAGAGCTGTGTGGCCTTATATAAAGAGCTGTGTGGCCTTATATAAAGAGCTGTGTGGCCTTATATAAAGAGCTGTGTGGCCTTATATAAAGAGCTGTGTGGCCTTATATAAAGAGCTGTGTGGCCTTATATAAAGAGCTGTGTGGCCTTATATAAAGAACTGTGTGGCCTTATATAAAGAGCTGTGTGGCCTTATATAAAGAGCTGTGTGGTCTTATATAAAGAGCTGTGTGGTCTTATATAAAGAGCTGTGTGGTCTTATATAAAGAGCTGTGTGGTCTTATATAAAGAGCTGTGTGCTCTTCTATAAATAGCTGTGTGGTCTTATATAAAGAGCTGTGTGGTCTTATATAAAGAGCTGTGTGCTCTTCTATAAATAGCTGTGTGGTCTTACATAAATAGCTGTGTGGTCTTATATAAATAAAATCTTGTGATTCTGTATAAAATGAAAGCTGTATGGCTTATAAGTAAAAGCTATGTGGTTGTGTGATCAAGCCCTTACATATAAATTAAGCTATGTGCTTACATCAGTTTGAACATCTGTGTGATCAAGTCCATAAAAGACATGTTAATTCAAAAGATATTATAGGGATGGAGCTATTATAGCGGCCACAGCTACTAGTGGTGCCGAGGGCGCGTACTAAACTATTGAAAGAGGCACCCATAACCCGTGCTCTTCGGACTCTTAACCTGGTAGCAACGGAAACGGACATATTTCACTGTGCTCTGAATGAATTCACAAGGATAGCGGCCGAGGTCATATGTTACAAACAAAGTACATGATCGTGTTTTTTTTTGTTTTAGATTTTTGATTTTTTTATATTCTTAAGATATAATAATAAGATACATAAGTAGATTTATTAAACTGTAGGTTAATAGTCGACGCTACTGCATTAGGGTAACTACCCTGTAAAAGTAGCCATAAGATTGGAATAAATAAATAAATAAATAAATAAATTATTAAAACCACATATTATAATAGGTATAGATTGAGTTATAATAACAAAGGAAAGTTACTGCTGTATATTGTTTTCTGTTCCAGGAATTGGGAAGTTGCTGAATAAAGTTAGACCGGTGCGGTGGCAGTTCTAAAACAAAAATTCGAAAATACCAATGGTCCGTATCAACGCCCCTAAAATTTAAATGTAGGATATTGTATTTCCCTGAATAATTTGGATTGAAAATCTGGACCAAATTCAAGCCCACTGAGTTTGACTAGCTGGATCTTCTCAGAACTGGGTCGCGTCGCGTTGATTCCAGTGGTAAAGTAAGCCCACTGAGTTTGTTTCGCCGGGTCTTCTCAGGCTGGGTCGTCTTGGATCCGGTGGTAGTTTTAAAGCGCGTGTCGTTTCGGTTTAAGCACATGGTCCATATGTTTATTAAAAATAATTACAATTTGACACTTTTCTATAATAAAAGTATTATAAACTACCTACTTATATTAAAAAAAAACTGCTTTAACTTTAATTGCCTACATGATCAATAAACGATTTAATTCATTCTTTAATTCATTCAAAGAAACTGGAGCCGTGGGGACACGGTTTACGCAGGATGGCCGAATGTTAAAAGTGCTGGCAGTACTAAATAATAACACAACGGTTATGACGTCACACTATTATTGTATGACGTTATATTGTCTCTTAAATCCATAAGATACTCTGACTTATTTAATTATTCAATTATAAATAATATACACGTTATTTAGAACGATCTAACATGTTCAATAATAAATATAATTACTAATGTGAAATATTTGTGAAAAGGTGGAATAATTATTGTCGGCAGTCAGTCGGTTGCTAAACGGAATATAAAGTGTTACTCTGCCCAAATAAATAGAGAAGGTCGTGTACATTTTGTTTCAATTGTTCTACTTCGTTACAATTGATATAGAGTTAAACTAATACGATATAATAATATTTACTTTAGTTAATTTTTCGTTCTAAGTCTAATACTATAACTTATTTTATGCGAAAATACCATGCGCTTAAAAAATAATTGTATAAAAAGACAGATACTTTGAGCTGCTTAGTTCTAAAAAGCTTTCAAAACTCTTTAAATAAACATGTTAAACACATAGAAATACTTATAATGGTAATATTAAACCTAACAACAGAATATTCTAGAACTTGGCAAAGTATAATGTTTGTATTCATACAAAGAGGCTTTCAGGCGTGCCGAAGCTCTGAAGCTCATCCGAAGCTTCCAAATTACGAAGAGAAACAGTTTCATTAGATATAATAATAAAGTTTTCAGCGTCCAACATTTTCGTTGTACGAGTATTCAGCATCGCACGTTCTGGGGATAACGAGAATATTAAATTGGTAAAACATTTATAGCTTTTGGTGGGAAATTATACATTGATGTGAATTTTATAGTCGTTTATCTTAAAGAGAGTCGTGCTATACACAGATTTGTCTACAGCATGTTTTTATAGCATAGGCTGGGAAGAAGAAAGGGGGTCACCTGATGGTAAGTGATCTCCACCGCCCATGTACGCCCGCAATACCAGAAGAATCATGAGCGCCTTTCCGAAGTAAAAGGCAAGAGGTAATTAAGGGATTGGGAAGGGGAGGAGGATTTGGGCCTCGGGCTATCTTACACACCATACGCAACGGAGCAGCAAGCTGATACTTTACGCCGGTTTTCTTTACTTTATATCCCTAATAGCGTATACTTATCAACACTTCGTCTAAATTGTGCAATATATTGTGAGAATATTAATGCCTCGGTGGCGCAGTTGTAATGCGTACACGTTACGACTAAGGCTGACGCTGAGGTCTCGGGTTCGATCCCCGGGACGGGTTAAGTGATATTGGGATTTTCTATCATGAAATGCTTAGTATCAACCTGGAGTCTGGAATTGTGCCCGATATGGCGATGCGCCCTATACGTACGTACATCATGGGACGCACATACGCTCGGCGAAATGTGGGTGTACTGGTTATAACCATGTATGCCTCTGCCTACCCCTTCGGGGATTACAGGCGTGAGTACGTATGTATGTATGATGTATATTGTGAGAACGCAATTATTATTTTCATTTCAGAAATAATGAGGATTAAATGGCCTGACCGTTCTACTAATATTAAAAACATAAATTCTTTTTATTGCTGCGAAAAATGTTGACGGTCCTTCATTAGGCGTTGAGGTCATTGTTTATGAACGAACATATGAACATAACAATATAATGCCTGAATTTAATGTAAATTTGTAAAACGTCTACTAAAATATTTTGTATTTGCATATAAAAAAAAAGTTCATTGACGATTCATTTTGTTCATATTACATACAGTTCATATTTTGGAACGTGTTATAGCTGTGAAGAATGCCAAAAAGAAAAAAACAGCAAACAAACTTCAAAATGATTAGAAATATTGTAGTGTTAGAAGTTACGTGTGACGAGTATTATTAAATAAAATAAAACTATGGTATTCACTTTGATTCATAGTTTATTGGTCACTTTTACAACCACAACCACATGTCAGGATTATACTCTAGAGACCGCTCTCTAATTAATTACAACTAAGACTGAACTAAGACTGGATGTAAACCAGCAGAGCTACCGCGTAATGAACACTTGGACTATCGAATGTGGGTGTACTGGTTACACCTCTGCCTACCCCTTCGGGGATTATAGGCGTGAGTGCGTATGTAGATAGACAGACAGAGAGATAGATAGATAGATAGATAGATAGATAGATAGATAGATAGATAGATAGATATACAATTAAAATATGCCAAACCATTACTTACATAGGCCACAATAGTCCATCGGGATGTAATTCTTGTTCTACAAATATTACCCCACGACGCCCCTGGAGGATCAATTTTGTTTAGAATTAGCTATTCCTCGCAGTAACACCCGCGTGCATGTTACAGCAGGACCTCCGGGCCCTAAAACATTTCCGTGATAAATGGTAGCCTTAATTACTAATAAAATCCTAACTCAGCCAATGAATGACAATTTAAGATAGATTCAGACATTTCAGAAATTAGCCCGAACAAATAGACAAAAGTTTGAAAAAAAATATGTAAATTCTGTAACGTGCCAAAACCATAGAAGTTTAAGAAAAATCTTTAAGTGACAGACATACATTTTATTTTGGTTTATATTATTATGTATAGATTTCTAAGAAGAGTACGGTTTGACCGTAAAATCTAAAGTAATAGTTTATTCATTCGCTATTTACTCTTGGGACGGACTTATTTTCTTTGTTGTTATTGCCTGATGTCTGTGGAATACAGTTTGCCGTCTCGTATAATGGATTGGGCGGACTCGTTTTAGGTCTTTAATGCTGCTGTATTTGTTCTTATGTAATGTTATGGCTTTATTATTTATAAACCAGGATTTATACACTACATTACAATAAATGTAATTTCCCTGAAGATATATTTTTTTTTACCTAGTCACAACGAAGTTTTTTTTATTTTTTTTATAGCATAGGTTGGCAAACGAGCAAGTGGGTCACCTGTTCGTAAGTGATCTCCACCGCCTATGTACGCCCACAATATCAAAATAATTATGGGCGCGTTGCTGACCTTAAAGGAAAGGGATAATTAAGCAAACGCAAACGAAACGCAGCAGCAAACTGCTACTTTACGCCGGTTTTCTGTGAGACTGTGGTAACGACCCGGACGAGCCGGCCCACTCATGCTGTAGACCCTTGTCTTGTGGCTCTACCACTCAAGAATGTTGACAGAGTCACCGCACTGCCAGTGAGGAGAGTGTCAATGTCAGAACTATGTCGAAAAAACAATATAAGAAAATATTCCCTTCACATTAAAAATAAATAAGACATGGTAGCACTAGAAAACCGAATTAAATATTAAGTTTAATGTACGAAGTGAGACAGAGGCAGTAAAATAAACTATAAAGACACATAAGTGGTGAATAAAACTGAGTGGGCTGTTAAATGTAAATATAAAAGTTACTTCTAGCACTTTAGTGTAAATCAAATCGGTTCTCGTTGGTTTCTACGCGTTAGGTTAGCTAGCGGAATATTGCAAGTCCAATGTTACTTTTATTTTGTTACTAGGTTTTGCTCATGGCTCCGTCCGTTTGAATCTCTTTTCCGGGACAAATTCCCTTTTCCTGAACAAATAGTACCATATATCCTTTCCCAGGATTAAACCTATCTTCTTATCAAATTTCATTACTCTCTCGCTTCACAGCCTGCTACTCGCCCACTGCGCCACGGAGGCTGTCAATGGAAATGATATATAATCTATTTTATTATTAATTATGATATTTGTGATAATTATTAACAATGCTAATTATTTTTATGAGTATAAGATCGATTATCGGAAGCACAACTTACATTTCATTAGTGTCATTTTATTCAAATCAATATAGAATGTAAAATAATGATGAATTTAATTATAAATTATACTAGTAAAATCACAATACATACATACACAGACTCAAGCCTGTTTCCCATAAAGGTAGGCACAGACAACGGATTTCCACTTGCTACGATCCTTGCATACCTCTTTGGCCTCATTCACTCTCATTAAATTTTTCATACATGCACGTCGGTTTAGGGTACTCCTGACCCAGGCCTTTCTCGAGCATATCTCCAACTTGAACTATGAAAGTTCGCCGAGGCCTTCCCCTCCCAACTGTACATGTATATATATATTTCGTCAATCTTCTTATCATAATACCTAATTAATCAATAACATATAATAATATGACTATACTATCATATTATTCTATGGAATACTATCAATGGAATATAAATATATTCCATGGAATATAAATATATTCCATTCTGCGATTGATAGTTTCTGTACTTTTTAAATACAAACATTTATTCAAGAGTGAATAATATCGTGAGTCTTAGTTTGAAAGACACACTTTAAATATTAAAAGTTATTAACTTTATAAAAACTTAGAATTCTCTTCAGTTTTTCTTGTCCACTGAATTTTCAAGCGAATGAAAGAAAGTTTCCAAAGTTTTTCTAAGTTTCAAACGTAAAAAACAAACTACTCTCTGCAAATTAAAGTTGAGAACTTACAGTGGAAAATGAAACACGGAGCCTTTCTTCACTTTTGTGGGTTTCGTTGAATGTTGATACTTGATGGAATGCAACACGGCAGACAAGTTTTTTTTTAAGAAAAACTCAGGAGACAGAGATACAGGGCAACCTGCCATAGTTTGGATGCCAAGGTTGCACGGAAATTTTCATCTAAAAGTTTTAATAAATAAATTTAAAATTTGAAATTTGAAACAAGCAGGTTGGTCACTTGAGGGTAAGTGATCTCCACTGCCCATAAATGTCTATAAAACCAGAAATATCAAAAAAGCGTTCTCGACCTTAAAGACCTTAAATTGGGAATGGGAGGAGATTTGGGCCTCTAGATGTCTCATTACCGTACGAAACGTAATAACAAGCTGCTTCTTCTTCAAGTAGGTGGTAACATTCTGGTCGAGGCGGCCCATCCGTGCTGTAGAAAAAACTGTGTACAGTGTGTTACCAGTTATATAATGTTTGTGGTAAATAATGATAGTATTAGCCCTGAATAACAATTTTCCAATTCATACCATTGAAATTCTCAGGTATAGGTTATAGGTTACCTCACGATGTATTCTTGCATCATTAAGCTATTTCGTTAATTAAACTATTTCGTTTTATTTCATCATTAAACTTTTTTTATAAGCTTGAACAACGAGACGAGTTGCTCAATAAGCGTCACGCCTGCCCATAAACAGAAGCAACGCCACACAGAACTTTGTATTACAAAGCACTGCTTAGCATTCGACTGCGCTCGTCACCCCGAATCATAAGATGTTAATTCTCGTCATGCTCAGTAATTTCATTGTTTCAATGTACTTCTAAATAAAACACAACAGTAGACAAAGTGGTGGATCAATCCAGGTGGCCTCTCGCATATGAGGGACCTAATTTGACAGCCTCCGTAGCGCAGCGGGCGAGTAGCCGGCTGCGAAGCGAGAGGCCGTGGGTTCGATTCCCGCACCGAGACAAATGTTTGTGTGATCCACAAATATTTGTTTCAGATCTTGGTGTTGTGGGATCGCAAGTACCTCGTAATTCTTGATACCCACGACACAGGTTAACCTAGTGTGGGGTGAGGACTATGTGTGTGACTGTTGGATGTATTTATTATTATGTACAGTACTCTTTATTTTAAAGGTGGTTTACATTTTTAAATATTACATTACTTAAAAAAAAACATTTAAAAATATAAAAAGTATCACCCTCCAATGGCGAGGCCTAAGACCCACCGTCGTGGCGCGGCGGTTAGGGCCCTAGTGTAAGGAACCTCCTCACAATGCGTGCTGTGTCCAATAATACAGCCTTCTGCATCTGACTTTTGATCCAACTACCAATTGAGAGCCTCTGAAGATGTTGGTCGAGACTCTTCGGTATCAACCCATGGACGGAAACGACTATCGGGACAATGATTGTCGAGTCGACATCCCACATGTTAGTAACCTCGTACGCCAGATCTAGATATTTCGAAATTTTATCTTTTTCGGCTTTTACGACGTTCTCATCATGCGGAATAGTGATATCAACAAGCATTGCCCGGCGCGTCAATCGATCTATTACCACAATATCAGGCTTATTATTATTACTTTAAATCCCAAAATCAAAATCTTAAAGCACCATAAAATTCCCCGACTCATTTCAAAATATTTTTTCAGATGAAATTTGTTATCCATTTTTTGCTTAAATGAATATCGCAATCCAAATAAAAAGCACAGTTTTAAAAGACGTCTAGTCACGTACTATCGAGAACAATACGCAATCAATACGCGGCACGCCAAATCATTACGTTTCGCGGACAGCGTAGAGAAATGATGAGAATTTATTCTCTTTATCTCAGATATTTATAATAACGAAAGTTCTGTATTCGTTGTAATATCAGATTTGATTGTCAAAGTCTTTATAAAGAAATGTTTTATAGATATTGAATTTTTTATAGATTTAGTTTTTCTTTTTAGATTATGAAAAAATTTATCTGACTCAAAAAATATAAAAAGCTTGAATAAAGTTAACCTATTTAGAATTGGTGCTATCTCACAATCATTAAACATTTAATTACAATTTGAACTCATAATTTAAGCAGCGATAGCTCAGTGGGGAGTGGTATGGACTGTCGAGGCGAAAGTCGCAGGTTCGAAACCAGTCCCAAGAGCAACACACCTCTGACTTTTCTAAGTTATGTGTGTATTAATTGAAATAAAACTAGTTTATACGGATTTTATCGCGGTTTAATTTTTATTTTTAATAATTAAAAATAAATGTATAATTTTAAAATGAAGGTAGCTATTGTAACATTAACTTTTCGAGACGACCTACACCTCAGTCTCTCCCGTGACCACGAAGGCTGAAAAGCTTTCGAAACGTCGGGACTAACATAAAAATTAAACCGCGATAAAATCCGTATAAACTAGTTTTATTTCAATGTGTAATATTCGCGTAAACCTAAGAAATCACTGTGTATTAATTGTTAATTATCGATTGCTTTAACGGTGAAGGGAACATCGTGAGGAAACCTGCATACCTGAGATGTTCTTCATAAGAATTTCGAAGTATGTGAAGTCTACTAACCAGCATTAGGTCAGCGTAGTGGACTAAGGACTGTTCCCTCTCATTAGGTAGAGGAGGCCCGTGCCCAGCAGTGGGACATGTATAATACAGGGCTAAAAAAATAACTGAAATTAATTATTTAATATTCAACTTTTAGTTTTTTCATTCGGTTTTATTTATGTTATATAATTTTTATTTCATAGGTTTTGAGTGAAATAATCATCTAAATCGACGAATAAATACCTGTTTTAGTCTTTATAGTTTTGTTCCTTTTGATACTCAATGACCGAAATAAAACCTAACCATTAAAATAAATTCGACGTTAATTATAAAACCATTATTAACTTATAAGCGACTGAACAGATTTAAAAAATAAAATTAGTTAAGGCGCTATGATGCCACACAGACACACACAAAGGGCTTAACACACCCCTCTTTTTTGTTGGGGGTTAAAAAGGGAACTGTTATAAAATAAAATATATTTTTAGTATTATATACTCAACTAACTAATAGGGTTTCGAGAATAAACAAATTACTTATCTGTACCCCTTAATAAGGGAAGTCTATAAATAGAAAAAATGTCTGTCTGTCTGTCCTACCATTAGAGGGTACAACGGAAAACCGGTGACGCATGTTTCATTCCGTTCCGTCGTAGGACGACGAAGCTCTAAACCTAGATCAAATATTATTTAATTCCTAATAAAATATGTGACTAGTACATTTCTACGTAACGCTATTTTCATGGCCCGATTCGTATAGACAATGAAGATACGTTTTTTTCAAAGAAACTTTTCATTTCACTATGAATATTCTGTCCTAGATTTTGCAGTCTGTACCATTGTGGACATAAAAACTCACTTTAAAGTAGATTTATTTTACAATCCGAAGTTTAATGTATTTACTTTATGATGAGTTTTACTTATTTTATTGTAAGTAGAGTATTTCTAGACTTTCTTATCTTTAAATAAACTTTCGTTTTGCCTGGTGTTATCCCGACATAATGCCAGGTTCGGTCTTATTGTGTTAGCGTATTCTATTAATATTGGTATATTGAGGGTGTCTGAGAAAACAACGTTGGGTACACTGAAATAATAATGGTGCGATATAGTTGTGGAAGGGTAGTTAAATGGTTTAAAAGAGGTCGTCGCCATAACTGGAGAGCTATTGCCCGCAGTCAGTCGGTCAGCCTCCAGTTCAGTAAGATCAGTGCTCAGTCGATAGTCCGAGTGTTCATTACGCGGTAGCTATGCTGGTTTACTATTCGGTCCTAGTTGTTTGAGTAATAATTAGAGAGCGGTCTATAGAGAATCCTGACATGGGGTTGTGGTCTGTAAAGCAGTGATATTGTAAATATAACAAATAAAATATGACTTAAAGTGATTACTGTGGTTTGGTATTAATAAAATAGTACTCGTTCCACTGAACTTCTAGCAATTGTACCATAGATTTCAGGGTATTTGGTATTACATGGGATGACCCGCCGTCTGACCCCCACAAGCCGCAGTGGGAACCAAGTCTCGCCATTGCCTCGTCGTCCATTGATCAGCATAGTGTACCACGAGCAGGTGAGGTTGGCTTGGGTCTAAGATGTGGGTAGCCCAATTACAGTCCATATACATACACTTACTATCTTTATATACAGCATAATACAGTTTGACAGAATATGCAAAGAACATTGCATCAGGTTTTGGCGTCTTGATTCTGCACTAACCTGGTAAAACATTGCCAATTAAAACCCAAACCCCCTCCCCTTCCCAATCCCGTAATGATCCCTTTCCTTTAAGGTGGCAACGCACCTATGATTCTTTTGGTATTTTGGGCGTACATGAGCGGTGGAGATCACTTACCATCAGACCCACTTGCTCGTTTGCCGGCCTATGCTCCAAAAACAAGTCTCAAGCAAAACTATTAAGCACACTCCTATTATAATCTTATGTAGGCGCAAATTAAACTAAATAATGCATACATTGTTCACAAAACTAATGTCCTCCCATTATGTGACAGGAGCGCTGCAACGAAACTCCCATATTCACTAATTGAACTAAAACTATACCTAATATGAAATGAGCAAAAACATTTTAATATCAAAACACGTTTATATTACGCAAAGCAAAAACTCGAGTGGTAACTTATCTTGAAACTTTGGAACAATAACATTCAAATAGATTTAAAGTTGAAACTGAATAAGACAATCCAATTACTGACAACATTGTTTTGACTTTAATTAGTTGTAGAAGTTTTCAAATTACATCTAGCCGAGTTCGCGAAATGCACTCTTAAGTTTCAATAGCACTTTATAACCTATATAAAATTGGCTTCATACTTTATTATATTTTTCGATTCGAAATATTCGTACGTATTGTAGAATCCCACTACTATTATAAATGTGAAAATGGATGTCCGTTAGTCCATCACGCCGTAACGACTGGACAGATTTGGATGAAATTTGGTACAAAAGTAGATCATGACCTGAGTTAGGACATAGACTTTTTATACCGTTCAGGCGGGAGGAGACGTGAGCAAAAGATAGTATACAAATTAAATCATATTTATATGCAGATTATTTTTCGACCGTGCGATCAACTGAGATTGAAATATACGTAATAGTCACAGAGATAGCAATTGTAGAGTTAGGAACTACTAGGGACTTACGGTCCTACTACATTCAGACTGGAAACTAATATTTGTAGATCACACAAACATTTATCTCGGTGCTGGAATCGAACCCACATCTTCTCGTTTCGCCCGCCACATCATCCTATAATTGTAAAGTCTATAAATCACTCTTTAACATACTTTACGATTCAATGACTCTTAACAACCATTCGATCCACGAGTTTCATAAAAAATATTAACCAACATTCTATCCAGCGTGATTTTACATTGTTTGCTCTCTGTTTTGTTACCAACTGTATCAAGTGGCTTGCAGTCGTTAATGCGCTCCGATGCTCTCTCGAGATCACCACAATAGTGGGGATTTTGTTACTGGATTTCTGAGTTTGTGCTGGTAATTAGAGTAGAAGTTTTCATCCTATAATGTATCTCTTATTTTTATAAGCATTAGAGCCAATCTGCCTCGGTGGCGCAGTTATAATGCGTATGCGTTACAACTGAGGCTGACGCTGAGGTCTTGGGTTCAATCCCCGGGTCGGTTAAAAGTGATATTGTGTTTTTCTATTACGAAATACTCACTATCAGTCTGGAGTCTGGAATTGTGCCCGATATGGCGATAGGCTCGCCCCCTATCACATCATGGGACGGAGATTCGCTCGGCGAAATGTGGGTGTACTGGTTACACCTCTGCCTATTCCTTTGGGGATTACAGGAGTGAGTGCGTATAGTGCCAAGCTCTTTAGATTGATCCCAAGCTCCCCAGAGGTATTGACGTCAGGCAGGCGGCCGGTCGTAAAAACTATAAGCCAAATCTTTCTGTAATGTGTTAAAAATCATGTTGTTCCGTGTCCACTACTAGTGGAATAAGGGCAGGTGGAAGAAGATTAGAGCCACGCTGTGTTGAAGTGTAAGTGAGCCATCAACATCTTAGGCATAAAACCAACCTCACTTGCACGTGGTGCACTCTGCTGATTAACGGACGAGGAAATGGAGAAACTTGGTTCCCGTTGCGGGTTGTGGGGGTCAGACGGCGGGTTGCCTCATATAATACCAAATACCATAAAATCTCAATAGATTTTATAGTACAACTAGCTATTGCCCGCGGCTCCGCCCGCGTGAATGCCTATTTCCAGGATTAAAGTAGCTTAGTGGGCTCCCCAATGAGAAACGCGCTTGACAAAAATACTAATTTCGGTAATAAAAAATAGGGGTTGATCGTAGAGGGTTGAAAATTTAGGGTTGTATGTATTTTTTTATGCTGTATCATAAAGAAATAAAAAATAAATTGTCTAAAAAATAAAAAATAAAATGATGGGTGGACCAGCCTTAACATTTAGGGGGATGAAAAATAGATGTTGGCCGATTCTCAGACCTACCCGATATGCACACAAAATTTCATACAAATCGGTCCAGCCGTTTCGGAGGAGTATGGGAACGAACATTGTGTCACGCGAATTTTATATATTAGATTACTAGAAGGCGAAATCTGGCATTAAGCCAGGATAACTCCAGGCAGGATCTTAGAGCCACACTGTAGATAGTTTTGTCTACAGCATGAATGTAGTAGCTCGACCGGGCTATCTTCACTGTCTTATAGAAAACGTGAAGTACGTGAAGTGGTAACTTAGTATTTGGTTTATATGTTTTTTGTAAAATTAAATTTACTACGAGAACTGAAATATTTTAGTAAAGTAAGTACGAGATTTTATCATAAAAAACTAAGATTGCAACAGAAATCTACGACTAGACGAAGTATTTTATAAATCTAATATTCTGTTCTTCGAACAACAATTTCAAGAATAAAAGAGTGACAAGATAATGTTGACGTTAAATCAGTAGATGTGTGGCCCTCTGGTGCTCCCATGCTCTAGTGCTCCACTTACGGCGTGGCGGCCCAGCCGATCTAATATCCGCGACCGAACGATTCGCGCGACTCATTTCCGTCGCTTCTAGCCGACTACTGGGAGGGTCTTGGTGTAGTTTACGTGGGATATTTCAAGAACTAGAAAAATTATTATTTTGTTTTGCCTGATAATTAAAGACTGGGCTAGCAAGATCTTCAGCTAGAATTATACAATTTTTAAGTCACTTTTGTAAAGTTTTGATAGCTTTCTTAAACTTACTTACTTTACTCGCCCCCTATCACATCATGAGACAGAAATAAGATCGGTGAAATATGGGTGTACTAGTTACACCCATGTTTACGCACTAGTGTGCATATGTATATATGTATGATAGTTTTCTTACCAAACTTCGACCACCTTAAGAGAACAAAGAGTTTATATACTTTTACAAATACTTAGACTCTAATACCGATCCGGAGTATCTTCGACACCGAGAATAGTTGCCAAGAAAGTTAAGTTCTAAAAACCTAAATTATTTCTTAAACTATAACCAGTTCCAAATCGGAAATAGTTTTTAAGTTCGTATTAGAACTTACAATATTATATAAAATATGGGAAGAGTATCTTTCAGACGTTCAAGTGCTGTAACAATAACGAAATAATTAAACTAAATTGAATCATTACAGTCGTTGTAGAGGACCTTGACCCAATAGATATCAGTCCAAATCCAAACCTGTCTCTGAGCCAACTATACTAGTTGCCCTATTTAAATGTAAGCCGATTTGTATGACATAGGCACGGCATAGTTGCTGAAACATCTTCCACTTGAGGATGTGCATGACATATGAGAAACAACGAACCCTTACCTTCTTGGCTTACTTTTAACAATGCCCCAACATCATGTCCTAATGTTGCTCAGCCAGTCACTCAAGAGAAACATTGGAACATATGCGACTAATAGTAAATTATGTACTAATACTTTTCCTGAGGGACTGACCGGGCTTAAGTGGTTGGACTTTGAGTGCATATTCGTACTTATTCATAAAAAAACAATATGTATTCGCTGTATCACAATCTATAAAGAAAAAAAGAAAACATTTATTCATGAAAAGACACACACTAATACATTATAGGAAAGAAGAAACAAGACATAAAACAATAACAAAACAATGATAATCGCCACTGTGTAACTGATTACAACAACATTTGAATGCCTTGAATGATTGAAGTCAAATTCACACCATATATTTTTTGTGCTATATTGTTCAATTGGTTCTGTGATGTAGCTTACTTATAGAACTGTAATTATTGTGCTAGACATAGTGCACGAGAGGAGCGATTTTGTAAGTATGAAGTAATAGAATAAGGCGGCTCAACCGGGTTGGTGCACGCACACAGAAAACAGACGTGAACTGGCAGCGTTTCATACGGTGAGTGAAATTTCCGGAGGCCCAAAATCCTTCCCTTTCCAGTCCCATTCCTTTCCAGCGTGCTATGCTTGGATTTCTCTGGTGGATAGAATTCGGAATGAAGTCATCCGTCAGAGAACCAAAGTCATTGATATTGCTCGCAAAATTAGCACGCTGAAGTGGAAGTGGGCCGGTCATGTCTGCAGACGGACAGATGGTCGGTGGAGCAGACATGTGCTGGAGTGGAGACCGCGCTTAGGCAAACGTAGTATAGGGCGCCCTGCTGCACGGTGGACTGACGATTTGAAAAAGATGGCGGGTAGTGGATGGATGCGGGCTGCTCAAAACTGGGATGGTTGGCGCTCACTTGGGGAGGCTTACGTCCAACAGTGGACGGCAATAAGCTGAGATAGATACGGTGGATTAAGCTGGCAGGTCATGCAAGCATAACCCGCCGACTCCTAACTGTAGTACGATGACCACAGCAAATATAATATCATTAATATTCATCAGGCGCTCCCGGCCCAGCGTCTGACGAGACCAGCAGCGTTGGAATATTCCGTACTTTAATCTCCGCGTAATACCGTACCAAACGGTAGCCTTTCGCTCGTTAACGATTATATCGCAGAATTTTATTTTAAAATTCATTGTAATTTTCATTTAATCGATGATAGTAAGATACGATAATATCATGTTGAAAATATGACTTTATTCAGGTGAGGTCAGTGTCTACAGACACACGGTAATTACCGGAGATGCTCGGTATTTCAAGCCAATTTACGTTAATTTTGTATGACCTTGACTGTGTCAAAATATTTTTTTTATTTATACGCGTATAAATAAAAATTGATTTTGACAGAAGAGGCCGGCAGATAAGTGGGTCACCTGATAATAAGTAATCAGGTGATCTATATCATCCATGAGCATATACAGACAAACTTCTTAAGGTGTCCGGGAATATCATGGACTCTACAAAACTTAACAAGAGCAAAGCTGGTTTACCTGGTTTAGTGAAATAATAATACCACCCCAGCAGGCTGTCGTGATGGTCCATTTATGCTGTACGTAACTAAATTATGCTTGACTCTAGTTCGTTTTCTTTCTAAAAAATATAACGCGCTGCTCTTCCAGCATTCCACGCACGTCGCTCTTCATCAAACGAGGTTTACATTTATATTTCACAGAAGTGCTTATCTAAAATGAAAATGTGTCCATTTGTAACTTGTTCACGTCTTCCTACTTTAATGTCGGCTGGCATGCCAAAAATTACAGGTAGGTATTATTAATTTAACACGTGTCGCTGGGTTGTTTGCCAAAAATTGAGTTTAAAATAGACGAGTAAGTCATCTGATAGTAAGTGATCATTATCGAATATGGACATTCACAATAGGTGGAATCGTGAGTACAATGCATTGACAGGTGGTTGGGGAGGGGGGTAATTTTCAATGTTAAATTTTACATACATACATCTTATATATAAAATTCTCGTGTCACAATGTTCGTTCCCATACTCCTCCGAAACGGCTGGACCGATTTGTATGAAATTTTGTGTGCATATCGGGTATGTCTGAGAATCGGCCAACATCTATTTTTCATCCCCCTAAATGTTAAGGGATGGTCCACCCCTAAATTTATTTTTAAGACAAAAAATTGTTTTTATTTTTTTATGATACAGCATTAAAAATACATACAACCCTAAATTTTCCACCCTCTACGATCAACCCCATTTTTTTAGTAGCGACATTAGTATTTTTGTCAAGCGCGTTTCTCACCGGGGGCGTCCACTAGGCTACTTTAATCCTGGAAATAGGCATTCACGCGGGCGGAGTCGCGGGCAACAGCTAGTAATGTATAAATATTCACAAATAATTGTAACTTTGAAGGCCATATTCCTTGAAGTTCTATAAAACGTTGTTAATATTAAAGCCCTTGCTATATGATCAAAAATGCTTACCAGCACTTGAATTGTTCGTAGTTGACAAACATTTTAGACCTTTTAGAAATAAGAAAAGCTAACTATGTACTAGATACCTAATGCTTTGTAAAAACTTATCTTTTTTCAATAATGCTTGCCCATCTTGATAATTGTTGAGCAAAATTAAAAAAAAACAACGAAATTCAACCTGCCCGTATTTCACCTGTAGTGGGGTCGGCAACACGCTTTTTAAAACATGCTACAGAAAGATTTGGCTTGTAGTTTTAAGACCGGCCGCCTGCCTGACGTTAACCCCTCGGGGGAGAAAACACCCAGACCCGAAACAAATATTTGTGGATCACACAAACATTTTGTCTCAGTGCCGGAATCGAACCCGCGGCCACTCGCTGCGTAGCCGGGCACTTGCCCGCTGTGCCACGGAGGCTGAGACCGTCTCACTGTGTGGTAGCTAAAATTCAAATGAGGGTCCAAATGATTACTTTAACATTGCATCAATCAAGCCACGCCACGTATACTTGTCAAGCCGTAAGTTGGCAATCAACTTTGACAGTGTAGGGAATCTTTAAGATGTGCTCTTTTCGTGCGCCATTTAAAAGTAATATCCAGCGTACATCGTAGCTAAGTACTCCGGCAAATTCCTACATTACTCCCCGTTTTATTTCCAGCAACAGAAAAGACGAAACGTTGCTCGACGCAATCCTAGCCTCAAATATAATAAATTTAAGCCTACATTGGCATTCTACGTAAATCCACTGTTTTATTATAAATCCGTGCTTTTCCCACTGTAGGGCTTTTTATGACGTCAATTCACAAGACATATGTAAGCGGTGGATGCCGTAAAATTTGGCAACTCATGTACTGTACACCTGTGTTTTTAATTTCAACTTTATGTCTTGCTTGCAAGGTGTAAAGTCGGTTGTGTGTCAACACCGTAAATGCTGAAGAAAATATGATCCGCCAGTCTCATTGGAAGCGCCGGATTACTGATATAAGGGGTCGTTAATATGAAGGTTTCGGAATAAAATAAAAGTAATAAAACCCAAGTGGCGGTAGATGCGTGGAAATTCACTAATGAATTGTCAACGAGACAGATCGGTGGGTTTTTTCTCAAAATGGGGAACATGTTTCTATAATATTTTCCATCGTTTCCATGCGGAGCTATAAAAAGAGGCCTGGAACATGTTTCTATACGGTGCAAACGAGGCGTATTAAAGGCGTTCATATTTCCTTTTTTATTTAGTCTACGTTATATTTAAGCCCATAAAGCAAAACCGATGCTTAAATTTTACAAATATGGTGAATTTTAATGTTAATGTATATCACGGTTTTCATATATTTTTTTTGTTATCCATTTTTCACAATATTATGATAATAAGTGCTTTTAATACTACAATAAATCAGCATGCGTAAGGCTACGATTTACCTGTAGCTCGTAGCACGTAGCACGTAGCACCAATGTAACAGAAGCAGGCTTGCTACATAGCAATGCTAAACAAATGATATTACTAAACCTAAGCTACGCTGCCGTCCTTTTTTAAACATAAGGGCCCTAAAGGTAACATTGGAGGTTTTTTTTTTTTTTTTAATCCTGGCTCGGCAAAGTGTCTACGCTACACCTGATGGTAAGTGTAGCGCAATCCATGAATACTGTCGACCAACGATAGACACTGAATCTATCGCAGATCGGCAGAATTATGCTGGCCTGCTTAGTTGCTTCTTCACACTCCGTTTAAAGGATCCCATATTATAGGAAGGAGGAAACACGTGCGCCGGCAAGATATTCCATAGCTTTATGGTCCGACAGAAGTAAGATTTTACGATCCTCTTGGTCCGAGCCGAGATGGAAGAGACCACGAAGCTATGGTTTCGCAAGCCAGCACGCGTGGTTCTGTTAAGGAAAGGTGAGGAAGGAATAAGGTCACACAATTCTTCAGAGCATTCACCATGATACAGACGATAAAAGACGGAAAGCGAGGCAATGTCCCTACGCAGCTGTAGCGGCTCTAAATTTTTTGTGACGTCTGCATCATTCACAATGCGGACAGCCCGTCGCTGCAATCCGTCCAAGGCATCGAGCAAGTACTTTGCGGAACCGTCCCATAGGTGCGAACAGTATTCTGCACCCGGCCGTGCCTGCGCTTTGTATAAGCGGTAAAGCTTACGAAAGTTTGTATGCAGATCCGTACAGCGCCCCTGACGGATTCTATTGGAGCGCCTCGATGGCGTAGTTGTAATGCGTGCGCGTTACGAATGACGCTGACGCTGAGGCCTCGGGTTTGATCCCCGGGTCGGGTAAAAGTGATATTTGGTTTGTCTATTTCGAAATGCTCGGCTCCGGAGTCTGGAATTTGTGCTCGGTATGGCGATTGGCTCGCCCCCTATTACATTATGGGACGGAGATACGTTTGGCGAAATGCGGGTGTACTGGTTACACCTCTGCCTACCCCTTCGGGGATTACAGGCGTGAGTGCATATATATATAAATTATTATTTCTTGTAAAGTATCGAAAATCTCATTCACACTAAGCACGCGGCTATTGGTAGTAAAATATTTTACCGCAAACAACTATGCTAAACACTTCTCAGAACTAATTATTATTTTGTAAGCCCCAGAAGCGAATAGATAAGTAATATAAGTTTGAAACCGTTAGTTATTACTTTTTTATAAGGAATTTTAATATAAAAAGTTTCAGCTATGTTTCAAGAATTGTTCAGCAATTTATAAATTGCAGTCATTTTTTTGGTTGATGTAAGACCTTTCTTTAAAAAAATAAATGTTGTTCCGCCAGCCATAATATATTATTGAACTTTTTTTTTAATAGCTTGAATGACGAGACGAGCAAGTCGCTCGCCTGATGGTAAGCGCCACGCCTACTCATAAACAGAAACAACGCCATACAGAACTTTAAATAACAAAGTACTGCATGACAGTGGACTGCGCTTGCCACCCAAAGACATAAGGTGTTAAGTCTCATAATGTCCAGTAATTTCACTGGCTTCAATGCCCTTCAAGCCGGAACACAACAGTGCTTACACACTGTTGCTTGCCAGCAGAAATAGACAATGCGGTGGTACCAACCCAGCCGGCCTCTCGCATACGAGGGGCCTACCACCTTGTAAATTATACATAATGTGCCGTTTAACTGTAACAATTTAAATTTCATGATAGTCGGGCATAGACCGGGCTATAAATTTATGCGGTACACAACACTACGTACGGGCAATTTGATAAAATAGTGGGGTTCTTTTTATCGAGTATGTAATATTCATAAGCCAGGTTTTGTACTTGTAAGCGTATTTTTATATGTGTAATAATTATGACTGTTACTGCTATCCAAGTTGTACAGTCTGTACTTATTATTAAATATTCATGTTGTATTTTCTATCTGTATGAATACTTGCGGCTAGGGTTTACTGAGAATATTAAATTTTATTTTGTCTTGAAAATGTACAAGTCTTTTTGTTATTCACAGCTTCTCTGGCGCAACGGACGAGTGAGTAGCTGGCTGTGACTCAAGAGTCCGCGGGTTCGTTTCCCACTTCTTTCTACGTGCTGTTATCCCGGCCATTGCCAGGGCCCGCCTTCCCACTAAGACGCCTCCACTTCGCCCGATCTTAAGCATAAGTTCGTTTCCCACTCCGAGACAAAAATGTATGTGATCAAATATTTTGTTTCATGTGTGGGTATCGACACCGAATCTTATATTTCGATGCAACACTCGTATCTTGGTCTGGGGCCAGGACAATATCAATAACTGTTTGGTGTATTTATTTTAATTTATTTATTATTATGCTGTCGAAGTTGTTTCGTTATTTTTATTCAAAGATTTCCACCAGCCCTTATCACACTCGCAGTGGGGTAGGCGCAATATGCTTTTTAAACACAAATTACAGAAAGATTTAGCTTTTAGTTTTTACGAACGGTCACCTGCCTGACGTCAACACCTCTGGGGATATTTTTATTCAACGATCTCCATCAAATATATTACTACAATTCTTGACGTTACTATAATCTGCTCAAACCAACGTCACCTCATTCCCGAAACAAAGGACTGAACAGACGTCATTTTGAGCAGACTGTTCGTTTTCAGATCCCGGCGTTTATGATTCATTAATCCCACGAGCAACAATAGATGATTAAATGGTTCACAGGACGGTGTACTGATTTTGCATAAACCCGTTTCATTAATATCAATAAACTCTGCCAGCCCTTTATTAAATTACCTGTGCAGTGTCATTAATCTGCCTTTAAATCTGGTTTTAATATTGCAAGATATAAAGTTTGTTTACTTCTGACCTTGTTTCTTGTGAATGAAATGATATTCGTGAAAGTTCACGAAACAAAATATAATTTTGGCAGGGATAAAAATCTATAGGAGTGTACTTGGGCTACCAACATCTTAGGCCCAAAGACAGTCTCACCTGCACGTGGTAGACTCTGGACTGGACTGGACCAGGCAATACCGAAACTTAGTTCCCGTTGCGGGTTGTGGGAGTCCGACGCCTTGTAGGTTTTAATCCACTACGCTGGCCTAATGCGGGTTGGCAGACTTCACATACCTTCGAAATTCTTATGAAAAACTTCTCAGGTATGCAGGTTTCCTTAGAAAAATCAGAGGTGTATACTGGTGACGTGCTTCAAATCTGCGACTTTCATCTTGACAGTATGTCCACTCCCCGCTGAGCTATCGCTGATATTTTTGATGCACTATATACGCACTCACGCCTAGTATCTACGAAGGGGTAGGCAGAGGTGTAACTAGTACACCCATATTTTGCTGAGTGTATCTCCGTCCCATGATGTGATAGGGGGCGAGCCTATCGCCATACCGGGCACAATTCCAAACTCCGGACTGATACCGAGCATTTCGTAATAGAAAAACCCAATATCACTTTTACCCGACCGGGGGATCGAACCCGAGACCTCAGCGTTAGCCTCAGTCGTGACGCGTACGCATTACAACTGCGCCATCAAGGCGGTGCATTTTTAACTTATTATTATTTAACTTATAATTACTAAATACATTTTACTTGGACATTTCTGAAATGAAATGGCCTATAAATACTATGTAATCCGTGGATAAAACTGCATACTTATTTTACTTACTTTAATCCTAAATTAGGATTAAACAGCAAAGGTCGTTTTATTTATATTTAATGTGTAGCGGTTTTAATGAATGCCTCGAAGTAGAGACTTTATTTAGGCTTCAGCCGAAAACTGTTTAAATATTATTAAAAAGATCATAGTACATTGTAGATTATTTTAAATGATTACAACATACTAAAGCACTACAATGTTTGGATTAAACTTTTCTAAGGTTGACAATTCAAAAGCTTTTAATTTTACTAAATGCCTAATAAAAAATAGTACTTAAATGAATCGTTTTAAGCATAATATGTCAGTGAATTCTTAGAGCGTAATTATTACAAAGGTGACTTTGTGTTTCAGTACACTATTTAAAATCATAATAATACCTAATATGTATTTTTTTTTTAAATATCATATTTAAAAATGCAGAAATTTCCTTTTAAAATAAAGAGTACTGTACATAATAATAAAGAAAGCAGAAAGCAGTGTTATTGGACACGGCACGCATTGTGAGGAGGTTCTTCACTTAACCACCACCACCGGTGGCTTGGGTCTTAGGCCTCGCCATTTTTATATTCTTAAATGTTTTTTTTTTAAGTAATGTAATATTTAAAAATGTATTAAAAACCTGACTGCCTCGGTGGCGCAGTTGTAATGCGCACGCTCACAATACCAAAAGAATTATGGGTGCGTTGCTGACCTTAAAGGAAAGAGATAATTAAGGGATTGGGAAAGGGATGGGGTTTGGGCCTCCGGATATCTCACTCACCTTACGAAACGCAGCAGCAAGCTGCTACTTTAAGCCGGTTTTCTGTGAGACAGTGGTCACAGACACAAGTGTCTACAGCGTGGCTCTACCACTCAAAACCATTATATTTGGACTGCACTGTCCTTACAACAGATGCAGTATAGTCACTTTGCCAGGATATAAACCTGTCAACCTTTGCAGATATACTTTTTTATACATTCGTTATATGTAAACTGCAGTTGCTAGTAACTGTACACTTTGTGCATATTTTAATAACATTAAAGTGTCCCGGCATGTACAGACGCACTCTCCATCCGTTTTAAAGCTAAAAGCGTCGCTCACGACCGGGAAGCCGTCTTAAGCAAATGGACTCTAGCTTGCCACCCATGGGTTGGGAGGCGAGCGATTGTCTATAATAATATGTAACTCTACTAATTATAGTAGAGTTACATATTATTAAACTTACACTTAAACAGTCATAATTATATGACTGCCTCGGTGGCGCAGTTGTAATGCGTACGCGTTACGATTAAGCTAACGCTTTGGTCTCGGGTTCGATCCCCGCGTCGGGTAGTGTGATATTGAGTTTTTCTATTAGGAAATGCTCAGTATCAGCCCGGAGTCTGGAATTTGTGCCCGGTATGGCGATAGGCTCGCCCCCAATCATATTATGGGACGGAGATACGCTCGGCAAAATGTGGGTGTACTGGTTACACCTCTGCCTACCCCTTCGGGGATTACAGGTGTGAGTGCGTACTATAAATCGAAGTTTTTTTTTCTTTTTTTCCATTTTACTGATCATTAAAAAAATAATAATAAATAAATTTTTATTTTTATTTTATTTTATTGTATAAGGTACAGTTACAGACTACAGACTAGACAGCATTAGATCTATATTATTTAAGAGTTAATTAAGCCTGAAGTCCACTTACAACTATACACAGCATTTAAATATAAAGAATACGCACGAAAATCAGTGTCGTCGATCTATAAAAAAAAAAAATGAATGAAAAAATACGGTTGAATATTTGTATTACAAATTTTGAAGTAGGGATTTTTTGAAAGAAGCAAAACCAATGTTAAAGATGTCGTAGTCCACACAAATATCATTGTACAATTTGCACATTCTAATGAGGGGGTTGTTTTGTGATACATTATTGGTGACATGTGGTATACTGAACAACTGTGGAACTCGCACCGACCGTGTTGGAAACTTAAAATACAATACCGCAAGCAAATCACAATCAAACAGCCCATTAACGATTTTGTAAAGAATACAGAGATCGGATACTTTCCTTCGTTTTTCTAAGGTGACCATATTAAATTTATTTAGTCTGTCACTATATTCAGGTACTTTACGTCTAAGACCATTTTTAGTGCACAATGACCTAACGAATCGACATTGAATAGATTCTATTCTATCGTTGTGCGTATGATATATAGGTGACCATACGGACGAGCAATATTCTAAAATACTTCTGACTAAGCAGGCGTACAGGGTTACCAAAGAGGAAATGTTCCTAAAGGGTTTAGCGGTGCGGAGAATAAATGATAGCATTTTATTGGCCTTACTACAAATATAATCGTAGTGATCCCTGAAAGATAGCCTGGAGTCAAACAAGACGCCAAGGTCTCGGATGGTGTTGACACGGTTTATGGTTACCCCGTTAATTTGGTAGTTGTATAAACACAGGTTCTTATTTTTAGAAAAAGTGATTATATTGCATTTTTTTATATTTAGTTCCATATCGTTGTTGATACACCACTCAGAAATAACGTTGATATCGTGCTGCAGGCCTTCACATTGATTATGGTTGTCGATTATTCTAAAGACCTTGATATCATCCGCATATGCCAAGCATTCACTGTCGATCATGTTCAACAAATCATTGATAAATATTAAAAACAGTAAAGGACCCAGATTAGAACCCTGCGGCACGCCTGAGGTGGCTAAGAATGGCACAGAATCGTAACCGTAGAGTGCCACTAGTTGAGATCTATTTAAAAGATATGATCTTAGCCAACGTTGCAGGTCACCGTGAATCCCAAGGTGATAGGTCTTTTGCAAAAGCACCTTGTGATTGACACGATCAAATGCCTTGGAAAAGTCACTATAAAAAGAGTCCACTTGTCTTTTGTCGTTAAAGGCTTTACATAGAAAGTTAGTGTAGAGTAAGAGGTTCGTATTTGTGGATCTGCCAGAAACAAATCCATGTTGCTTAGGGCTCAGGAGACATTTGATATGATTGTATATATGACGGTAAATCAGACTTTCAAATATCTTAGCAAACCAGCTCAGAATGGAGATGGGACGATAGTTAGTAATATCGTGTGGGTCACCGGACTTGTGTATAGGCGTAATTTTTGCTATTTTCCATAGAGATGGAAAAACTCCTTCACTCAAAGACTTATTGAACACTATCGTCAGCGGTCCGGCCAGTGCGGTAGCACAAAAACGTATAAAGATGGGTGGTATACCATCCGGTCCGGCATTCTTACTAATATCGATATTTTTTAGTTGTAATAGAACCTCATTTTCAAGGATATTTAACTGGTTGATAGCAAATGACGACGAAGGAAAGTTGGGCACATAAGAAGTCTTAATGTCTGCTTTGTAAGTGGAAGAAAAATATTCGGCAAATAGGTTGACTATATCGGACCCAGTTTTAGTCACCTTAGTATTGTAAAACATGGAATTGGGAATTTTATTAGTAACGCGCTTGTTCTTCGTATACCTCCAAAAAGCTTTGATGTTAATTTTAAGACCGACCTCAATGTCGGAAATATATCTTTTAAAACATTCATTCATTAGACTTTTCGCTCTTGACCTAAGCGTAGAGAATGTATCGTAATCACGAGAATTCTGAAAGCGTTTAAACCGAGAATGGTACTTATCCTTACTTCTAAGAATTTTTATTAGACCGCTGGAAAACCATGTGGGGTATCTGTTAGACCTGCGTATAATCTTAGGAGTATATTTATTTATCAAGGTTGTGAGTATGTTATAAAAGAATTGAACGAAGTCATCACAATTAAGATCATTAGCAGATTTGACCCAATCCACCTTAAGAAGATCTTCGACGCATTTTGCGAAATCCGTCTTACGAAAGTTTAGCACTTCAAGCGAAGTGCAAATATTAAGGGGAGGGCTCTCATCAACCAATATAAGTTCAATAGGAGGATGATGAGCGTCTAAACGGCTTATGGGTAATGATTGAATTACACTGGTAATATCTGAGTTAGATGTAAGCACAAGATCAAGTAATCTACTATTTTTATTTAATACAGTATTGATTTGCTTTACTGAAGTAGAATGGCATAAGTCATAAAGAGCGTTAGATTTGTCGCACTTAGAGCTTAACGGGCAACTATAGTCTAACGACCATGTCATATTGCCGAGATTGAAGTCACCTATGATACATGTGATTTGATCCGGGTATTTTTCAATTATTGTTTTACATTTGTGTATATGTTCTGTAAAAATGTGAGAAGGTAAATAATCGGGTAAATATACTGTGCATAAATTGATAGTAGTTTTTCTATTTATTTTTATTTGTATCCATAAGTCCTCTACCAGATCAGACTGCCAGTCAGTCCGAGGTGCGGCTTCGAGCCCTTTCAATACAGCTATGAGAACTCCGCCCCCATGTCGTTTATTAAACATACGCAAGAAGTTTTCACCACGGTCCCTGCGAAAAACAAGATATCTGTTGTCAAATAGTTCGGACGAGGCAATAGTATCATTGAGCCATGTCTCACTAAGACAGATTATATGAAAATTATGACAAAGAACAGTGTTATAAATTTCATTGGTTTTGCTTTTCATTCCCCTGATGTTTTGGTAATAAATAGATGTAGCCATTTATAAATTATTACAAGCCAAGAATATTACATACAAGGAATAATAATAACAGTAGGGATCAGTAAACAGAAAGCAAATTAGGCATTAGCGTATAAGTTTTAAGCAATCACTGTTTTTTATATGGATATATTGCGAGTCGGGATTTTTCCTCACATATATACGACCATTGCGTACCCAGACAAACGTGTAGGCGAGTTCTTTAGCCTTCTTCCGAGCAGCAGCGTGTAGTGATTTATTATTTGGGGAAAGATGTTCGGAAACGTATATTGGTCTCGTTTCGCCTGCTATTCCCAGTAAGGTAGAATTTAGTATGTCGGTGCTGTGGGTCTTATTGTATCTGTAAACTGCTGAATAGAATTCGTCTTTAATCTTTGTACTTTTGAACTTAACAATTATATTTCGTGGAAGTTTGCTCTCTTTATTTAGTTTAGCGACTCTTGTGCAGCTTACTATATTTCCCTCATCGAAGCTGTAGTCGATAACATGCGCACACTGCTGGATTAAATTAGGTAAGTTCTCGTTGCGATACTCGGGAACACCTTGCACTTCTAAATTATTTTCACGAAGATGCTGCTCAATGTAATTGAGACGTTCTGACAATCCGTGGACAGTCGTATTTAAGACCGTGTTTTCGCTTGAGAGATGCTGATTGTCTTTGGAAAGTCTGTCGATCTTATACTTCATTTCATCATGCATCTCACTGAGAAACTCAACGGATTTGCGAAGGTCTTGCAACTCGCTCTTAAAAACGGCGAATTCCTTTTTGATTACTTCGGAGAGTATAGTTGGTAACTCAGCTTTTATTGCCTTGAGAACTTGCTCGGATATAACTGAAGGGAAGCATAAGTCGGTCTGTAATGGAGAAATGGGGTTTGATGTTTCAGGCGAGTTTTGAGACGGCTGTTGTTTCCTACGAAGGGTGATATTTGCACGATCGTGGCTCTCTTCGGCGTCGGTGCTGTCACCGGAGTTACAGGGGACCAGATCTTGGATGGCACCACGCACTGGTGTGTTAATGTTTCCAGTTTTAGGGCGTTTGCTAGCACATTCTTGGCAGATCCATTTCTTCTTGTTTGCGATAGTCATGTTTCGAAATTGTTTTTCCGGGATTTGAGCGCAATCAAGATCAAAAAACTGGGAACATTTGTGACATTGTATGTTTAAAGATGTATTGATACGATTAAAACAACCTGCGCAAGAACCGACACTAGACGCCATCTGTAATGATCACGAGGAACCAATGTGTAATTTAGACAAGTAAGGCCCTATGCGCTTTATCATGTAGTTCAAGAGGGTAGCAATAGATGTCGCTGTACTTGATGTTACGTTGTGTGATGGTTACAACACTAAGTTTTGTCAGGTGCCGTCACTGACTTGTTGGCTCCGAGGTACATCAGCTGACTAAACACACCCAACAGTCACACACATAGCACTGACCACACACGAGGTAAACCTGTATCGTGGGTATCGGGAACTACGAGGGACTTGCGGTCCCACAACACCCAGACCCGAGGCATATATTTGTGTATCAGACAAACATTTGTCTAGGTGCGAGAATCGAACCCACGGCCTCACGCTTTGCAACCGCCTACTCGCCCGTTGCGCCACGGAGGCGGTCAAATTCAGACATAATTCTGTTAAGACATAATTCTATGGCTCGAGGTGACGAACACAGTCCAGTATCATGCATTGCTTTGTAATTCAAAGTTATGAATGCTAAAGCTACTGTTTATGGGCAGGTAGCAAGCTGTTCGTTTCATAATTCAACCTAATTAAGAAATATAATGTAGTAAATAGTAGATGGCGTGACGATCTAGACGCCTACGACACCACGTGGCAAGTAAACGTTCACGGTAGGGAACAGTGGAAGGAAATGGGGGAGTCCTTTGCCCAGCAGTGGGACACAAAAGGTAAAAAAAATTATATATATAGTAAAACTTTTAGGTATACACCCATCGAAAATAACTAGAAGGATAACTCTCATATGAATCTGCCAAAAAATACGGCTCCACTTACTTAGGTAAAATCACAAACAACTCATACACGCAACAAAAATTAATGAATGTTCAAAATCAACTTAATTTCATAAAATTTAATGTCTAAATATTAAATTTCTAGATCGAGATAGGACGTTCTGCACCGTGCAAAAAATAGACGTATCAAGTGTCAACTAGAGATTATTATGGACAGACTTTTACAGCCCCGCCCCCTTGCACAGAGTTATGGTGGGGTCATTTTTTGCTTGAGTTACGTTTCTTGTCATCTTATTTCGATTAATACTACTCTATCTCTTATGACTTAAACCGTGTTATATCCACAAACACAATCCAGTTGCGTTAAAGAGGCGCCAAGCAGCGTGCTGTATATTCTGATATCTTCTTACCGTTTTAAACTCGCTCTGAATTGCTATCGCAGGATTCTGGCCCTCGGCGATATAATTTGCAACTATTTCCATATTAAAATTAAGAGAATCTACCATAGAATAATATACTGCAGCAGGCCTGGAGTGGGTGTTGACCGGTCAGATCCTGAATTTGATGCGCATCGAGAAATTCATGGTACATTTTCTTTATTTTGTACCTCTTCGTATTGGTACTGCATAGCAGCTTCTATGTTTTTTTGCTGGTCGTGTCTGAGTTTAATCTAACGAAATTATCGGTCCACTAAGATAATGTGATTTTTACTTTTCGCAACACATTTTATTCTTTGATCGCGCTGCAATGACCATCAAGTGTAGCGTGGTTACTTTCCGAGCAACGTAAAAAAAACAATCCTGGGAAACTCAGGTGTGATTTGTGGAATAGAAAAAAAACACTCTCACGCTTGTAATCCCCGAAGGGGTAGGCAGAGGTGTAACTAGTACACCCATAATTCGCCGAGCTTATCTCTGACCCATGATGTTACACTCACATTTCGCCGAGCGTATTTCCGTCCCTTATGTGATAGGGGGCGAGCCTATCGCCATAAAGGGCACAAATTCCAGACTCCGGGTTGATACTGAGCATTTTGTAATAGAAAAACCCAATATCACTTTACCCGACCCGAGGATCGAACCCGAGACCTCAGCGTAGACCTCAATCGTACCGCGTACGCATTACAACTACGCCACCGAGGCAGTCAATAGGAATAGAAAAACTCAAATATAAACTGTGATTATCGCAACTGGGGTTTGAACTCAGCACCTCACCGATTTATTTCAGCTTAAGAACGCTGCCACTACACCAATAAGGCGGCCGATGTAACTTTTGCATAAAGATAATAAATTTTAGTCGTAAAGCTCCATAAAATTAGTAAATCTTATTTAAACCTTTGTATATGTTTTACAGTAAAGTTTCTATATTAAATTGAAACTCTTAAGCAAAGTCTATATTTCGAAATATTAAGGTTCTTTGAGCGACTTTAACAGTCATTAGATTAATTGAAAGGAGTAGTATCTAAAAACAATAGTAAAGGTGGTCGATTATTCTTTAATAATTAACTTTACACAAAAAAAATAGTTCGATCTTCGATTGAAGCTTTGATTGAATTTGGAAGCTGGCGACCTATTACGGATCCATATAGAAAGATAAGTAGACAGACAAACGTACGTCGTAGGCTGATTAATAGGGTTTCGTTGGATAACCGTCGTTGTTGTTGGGTTTTTACGAGTGGTAGAGCCACGCTGTAGGCAGGTTTGTCTACAGCATGAATGGGCTCCTCGGGGTCGTTACCACTGTCTCACAAAAAACCGATGTAAAGTAGCAGCTTGCGTTTCGTACGGTGATTGAGTTATCCGGAGGCTCAAATCCCCATCCCCTTCCCAATCCCTTAATTCTCCCTTTCCTTTGAGGTCGGCAACGCGCCCAGGACTCTTTGGTATTTTGGGCATAAATGGGCGGTGGAGATCACTTACCATCAGATGACCCACGTGCTCGTTTGCCTATGCAATAAAAATCAATAAATAAGGAACTCTATAAATCAACAAAATATTAAACTTTAGCGTCATTTCACTTTATTTAATATAAAAGTTTGTGCATTCATTATGAAGATAAATACAAGCAGCAAAGAAACCTCGTTATGTTCATTACCTGCTATTTTAAAAAGAAATCAAGATACGAGAAAATTGCTTGCCGTTGAAATATTGTGAGCGAGATAGCAGTAGTTTTACACGCGTTAGAGCAAGACGGCTGTCAAGTGTTAACTGGGATTAATGTGTTGCAAGAGGAAAAATGCAATTAACGTATAACAATTTTAAAGAAGAAGTCACACTTATAATTTCGCTATGATGCTTTTACTTCTATTTTACTTTAATACCGTATTCTATAGCCTCGGTGGCGCAGTGGGCGAGTAGCCTGCTGTGAAGCGAGAGGGCGTGGGTTCGATTCCCGCACCGAGATAAATGTTTGTGTGATCCACAAGTTTATCGGATCCGGGTGTTGTGGGACCGCAAGTCCCTCGTAGTTCTTGATACCCACGAAACAGGTTTACCTAGTGTGGGGTCAAAATTATGTGTGTGACTGTTGGGTGTATTTATTTATTATTATTTGGGTTGACTGTATAATTAAAGTTGTAGTTTAGACTTCTTCATGATATTTCCTTCACCGTTAAAACAAGCGATAATTATCAGCAAATACATAACTTTCAAAGTTAGAGGTCATGGGTCTAGTTTCGAACCTGTGATTTTGACCTCGACAGTCCGTACCACTCTCCGTTGCGCTATCGCTGCTATTGCTGTCAAAGTAAATAAACTTAAAAAATACTTTACAATATGTAGTTACATTAAATAATATTAACAGTCCTCGCCAAAAGCTCTTTATTCAAAATATAACTGTTTAAATAGAATTTACTACAAATAATATACAAAATTAACCGTAACAATATTCGTTTGCAATTAGCGAGCGCTGATTTAAATTTAAATTGGAAAATTACAATATACAATAGGAGTTGAAATCGCATGTACCCAGCTAAACGGTATTAGCACAGTCTTAAAATCATACAGTCTATCAAATTCGTTTGAAGTCGACGATGAATCCGACGCCAATTACGCTATTTGCCCAATTTAATTTAACTATCTATCTAGGCAATAAAAAAAACATATACATATTTTTAGAGTAGTAATGATAACACAGGCTGAATAACCGTCAGATCCTAGGTTTCATTTCCAGGTCCGGCAACCAAAGGCTTTTGTCTAAGTTTTCGATTCAATCATATAATGGGTTTGCCGGGCTTGGAATTTATGCCCGGTATGGCGATAGCGCAAAGTTAAGAGCAAAAATTGGCGTACAAAGGGTGAGGCCTATGCCCAGCTGTGGGTAGATACAGGCTGATTGCGTTAGGCTCTCCCTCTCACGCCAAATCGTGAGACAAGATTAGCTCGACGAAATGTGGGAGCAGCACTTATCACACCTCTGCCTACCGTTTTGGGGATAAATGTGTTATTGTTACTGTTGCAAGTAATTCGGCCGTGTACCTATCCCATTTGTCCGCACACACGATTATACTCTTTCGATATGCTTTTTATAGCAGCAAATGATCAAATGGATTACTTGGTGATAAGTTATGTGTGAAACAGTGGTTCTACCCCGTTTGAGCTAACCCATTCAAACTGTATATACTGTTATCTAACTAGATGTCTCGCTTGACAGTCTGTTTTTTTATTAGACTGTGATATTAGGCTCTGCAATGCGTCCGTTTGCTATCGCAAAACTTCGCGAAACTTTTAATTTATTTCTAATTGCATTTTTTGAACAGATGAAAAATTTGTTCCCGTGTGCAGAGAGAAAATTAAATGGCTTTGCAGGTAAAAACCAGTAGGTTACACTTCTGCCTACCCCTTCGGAGATTATAGGCGTGAGTGAGTGCGTGCGTGATTATGAATTATTAACATAAATATTTATATTTCCAAACCATTTTGCTAACACGTCTTAACTTTATGTGTAAGAGATTTTAGAACTAAATCAGACAATCTACAATTCCCAGATAAACTCGTAACGCTAATGTTTTATTCTATTTCAAGTTCTAACTTCAACGAAGTTACCATGACAATAATTATAGGTGCGAAGAAACCAACAACAACTTTGACATCAACCTGCGAAGTTTCCCGTTAAGAAAATCCTGGAAAAACTGTGAACGCTGAGTACTTCTGTTTTTCTTTCGAGTAATTTTCTTAATTAACTACGAGTTTGTAATTCTATGTTGTAGGTTGGATTTTGTTCGTCGATGCGTGAAATAAAAACTTTGATGCAGTTTAGATAGTCTCTAGCTAACTCCATTACTACAGTAGTTGATTCCTAAAGAACAGCACACATCTAATCAGTGCAACTTTGCAATGTAACACAGGACAACACTGCACTGCATTCAAGAGATCTACTAAAATTATGTGTACGTTGGGAGTCAAATTGGCAACAAATTCAATTTCAGCTAAATCATGTTTGTGAATTCAACAAGATCAACAAGTCCACCTACAAGATGGACCGATGACCTGACAAGGGTTGCAGGAAGCCGATGGATGCAGGCCGCTTTCAACAGGTCGGCCTGGAAGGCATTAGGGGAGGCCTATGTCTTCATATGTTTGACAACCTCCTTGGCGCAGCGGGGGAGTAGCCGGTTGCGAAGCGTGAGGCCGTGGGTTCGATTCCCGCACCTAGACAAATGTTTGTCTGATTCACAAATATTTGTCTCGGGTCTGGGTGTTGTGGGTGAGTCCCTCGTAGTTCTTGATACCCACGATACAGGTTTACCTAGTGTGGGGTCAGGACTATGTGTATGACTGTTGGGTGTACTTATTTATTTATTTATTTATGTTCAGCAGAGGACGTCTTGTGGCTGATGATGATAATGATGATGATGTTGGTGAAACTATAAACTCAAAGAATTGCCTGACCTGAACTTAACACTATAATCATGATAATATTTTGTATGTATTCTCAACGAGAGATTCGGTCTCAAAATCCAGTCCCGAATTAGATATTTCTGGCTTACGATTGTTCCGTTGTTTGAAGTCACGACCTTACGTTTCACAGCTGGCTACTCACCATTACATCGTATAAACTGTCATCCCCCCTGTTCCTTTTCCGCCAAAATCCCAGGGCCTCAGTTCAACGCCATTCAAGTCCATGAATATTAACGTGCCACGGCAATTACATCGGGAACATTCCAGAATCACCGAAGGGATTTTTGGACGTCGCCCGTGTTTTGAATATTATGGCTCTGATTTACACTTACAATTGAATAAGTTATGCGGGTGTTTAGTATTTTTCATATTTATTCGTAAGAATCACAATTCATATGAAAATTTTTGCAGTTATTGATAGGCAAATGTGATCTTCACTTTTCGACCTTTATGTATCGGCTTTTTGGTTTCGCTCATGTTATAAATTGTGTGCCTTGTGCATGATTTTTGATATTGTCGCATCATTCTTCTAAGAGAATTATATTTGAAATCATTGCATTTCAGATACCATCTACTAGGGCTGCATGAATCTGCACACTTATTATTTCCGTAAATACGGATGGCAGCTATCGAAAAAATCGATCTACTATAATACTGTAAACGCAACTGTTCTAAAATCTGATTTACCACGTGTTGCTGTCAATGACTTGCTATTTAACTTTTTCAATTACATTACTTATCTTCAAATACTAGTATTATTATATATTTATTAATTCTTCAAGTACTTCCAATATCTAGTATCCTAAACTCATAATCAGACTTAGTGAAGCCATTCTAAGGTAATATAAAGATATTATATTTTGTCAACGTGAGAATAAAGCATCCAGTTTATTGGACGTTAAAATTTAAATGTTCAAATTTGAGAGGCCATAACTCAGCGAAATCGGCCCGATGTTACTTTATATTTTGATTGTAATTGTGTGATTGTAATATTCCGTTTCACAAATGCGTCGCGTGTTTTATGATCGCATAAAATATTTACGTTCGTAACATGCCGCAGAAAGATTTACAACTCAACACCCTGTATAGCAGTGACGAACCTTTATCGATATATTACAAGACTGTCGATAATCATTACTATCATAATTCCTTGGTTGACTTACATTAGGACATCTCTAAATGAGCTTGATGAGTGGCACTGTACTCAACGCTCATTGGGTGAGGGTACAGCAGTGACGAACCATCATCGATATATTACAAGACTGTCGATATTTATCATTACTATCTTGATTCCTTGATTGACTTACATTAGGACAACTCGAAACTGGCGTGATGAGTGGTACAGTAGTCAAATGCTCATTGATCATTTCCAATATTCACAGATTATTCTTTATAAGTCTTTACCTATGAAATTGACGTTCTGTACGATTTTTTTTTAAATACTTTCCATTTTTTTCATTTTCCCTTTTCATTTTTATCAATGCCCTTCTTGAACAAATCGGCTGGACGGGAGACAACACACTCTTCATTCAAAGGTATTTTGTAGGTACTTTTTTCAAATTGTTCTAAGGGTAGTTAGTTTTCACTACTAAATTTTTCTTGGGGCATTACAGCAGATATTATAAGTGTCTTCGGATTTAACTGACTGGCATCATTTGTAGTCACTATTTTATGGTACGTTAAAGAGTTGATCATCATACTTTTGTAATATCTAATATCAATAATACCACAACATGGTTTGTAAACACACATTTAAGATTATACGAGTAATTACTTTTCACGACCAGGTTAAACAAATTTGAAATAAAACTAGTTTATACGGATTTTATCGCGGTTTAATTATTATTTTATTTTAGTCCCGACGTTTCGAAAGCTTTTCAGCCTTCGTGGTCACGGGAGAGACTGAGGTGTAGGTCGTCTCGAAAAGTTAATGTTACAATGGCTACCTTCATTTTAAAATTATACATATATTTTCAATTATTTAAAAAAGTTAGTTGACACTAGTCCGATCTACGCAGAAGGAGCTCACGGTATCTTGAGGTCTGGCAGTTGGTCTTTTGGGTTCCGATTTAATTAAATGTATAATTGGATCCCAGGCTTGTGCAAGCTTCCAACCATCTTCTCTATTGAAATTTGGGTGTTTCTTAATTTCAATAGCCTCGCGAATCATCCTAGGTAGGAATCGGTGTTCTTTGGCGAGGATTTGTGGTTTGTCAAATCTAAGGTAATGTTTGGAGCCTTCATCTGAATGTTCAGCAACTGCAGACTTCGTAGAGCGTCGGTGTTTAACATCAGCTATGTGTTCTTTTACGCGGGTCCCTATGCTTCTTTTAGTTCGTCCGATATAGGAGAGTCCACAGGCACAATCTATTTTATATACACCCTGTTCTTGTAGAGGTATGTGACACTTGACAGATGGTAAAAATTGACTAATCTTCTTGGGCGGCTTGAAATAAGTTTTAATAGAAGCACGCTTCAGTATATAGCCAATCTTGTCTGTGACACCTCTAACATATGGTAATACAACAGGGGCACGTTCAACTGTGGCTGGTTTCACTCGGTTTCTGTGACGGCGGCGTGGAATTTGGAGCTTATTGTCTCGCAGTACTCGCTTGACATGCTGTAGCTCAGTAGCCATTTTGATGGGAAAGATGAGAATCATATCTATGTATTCCCAGTTCCCTTCTAGCCCTATATACTGCAATAATACAGAGGTTAGAGGCGAAATGGTAGCGACGTTACCATTGTAATGCTTGCATACTCGGCGTGCAAACCTCCAATATTTACTTTGCTTTATTATTTAAATAAAAATCACACTTTTACAACAACAACAAAAAACTATAGAAGTATTTGAATGTTTCTTGAGAGTACACACATTTTTTATTGTAAAAATATTTCGATAGAAACTGAATGAAATTAATTCAAGCCTTCGACGGGACCGTAAAAATAGGTGTTTTTTAGGAAACTTTACGATTATTTTCTATCGAGTCAGATATCATTAATCGTGTATCGGCGAACATATCCGATTAAATAATTTTGTTAACAATTATTATACATAAAATAATAATATTAATTAAGCCTTTTCAAAGGTCTAGTTTTGAATATTTGTGAGGACGAATCGTCTAATTTGAGGCATATTTCGCCTTAAACAATGTCGAAAAAATATCGATTGCACAAAACAAAATCTAGAGCCAACGCTACCCGTCTGTCATACTTTATAGCGAATAAATTTTTATCGTCTCGAATACAGTGGCAATAAACGCGACCATGCCGATACGAGGCCTTACTCCACCGTTTAATTTTCGACAATTTAGTGTCAGACCGCGGGAACGTCCAACCATTCGTTAATATATTAATATACCATTAATCAATAGTGTGTTGATAAATATAATTGATTTAATTATGATTGAGGACCTCTCCGATCGTGGTTCCGCCTGTATCATATTCAAATAATTTATTTGCAGCAATGTAGATCTGATGCTAAGTGTGGTTATAACATTCTACCATATTTAAATAGTGTTATCATGTATTCCATGTGACTGCCTCGGTGGCGCAGTTGTAATGCGTACGCGTTACGATTGAGGCTGACGCTGAGGTCTCAAGTTCGATCCCCGGGTCGGGTAAAGTGGTATTGGGTTTTTCTATTACGAAATGCTCAGTATCAGCCCGGAGTCTGGAATTTGTGCCCGGTATGGCGATAGGCTCGCCCCCTATCACATTGTGGGACGGAGATACGCTCGGCGAAATGTGGGTGTACTGGTTACACCTCTGCCTACCCCTTCGGGGATTACAGGCGTGAGTGCGTATGTTATCATGTATTCCAGTACATTGTTTCTATATTTATTCTTGAGTAATTAATATTTAAAGTTAACAATATTTATTGCTAATTTTAAGTACATATTTATGCACTCACGCCTGAAAACTCTTTATGTTAACAAGCTAATGCCAATTTCTCAAGAAATACCACTTAAATACACTTTAATAAAAGAGTATACGCAAAAATAAATTAATTTTGGATAGTTTAAGGATCACGTAGCACACATGATACTTTTTAAGTTAATCTTATACTAAAGCCTCTTTGCTTAACGAACTTAATCATATTTACCCATAAATATGTTTACTAAAGACCAATGGAAAATTTCATACGATTTTACGTTTGTTATGCCCGATTTCAGAACGCCTGATTAATGTAAAATTAACTAATCAAATGTCAAATCTCATGTCAAGTCAAGTTGCTAGACGCGTGGTCAACACCTTTGATTGTTAGTTAAAATAACTTTGAAATTAATATGATAAATCGTAGTCAAACGCTACTAAAAAGACATCAAATAATACCTATATATTTTTTCATTGAATAACAACGTTTCAGAAACTCGAATTGATTTGAAAACGGTGTCAAAATCAAAGTTCTGTTAGTTGAATGTTGATAAAATCAGCCTTAACGACAGTAGACACTTGTCTACAGCATGAATAGGCCGGCTCGTCCGGGTTGTTTCCATTGTCTCACAGAAAACCGGCGTAAAGTAGCAGCTCGCTGCTACGTTTCGTATGGTGAGTGAGATATCCGGAGGCCCAAACCCCCTACCCTTCCCAATCCCTTATCCCTTTCCTTTAAGGTCGGCAACGCATCCATAATTCTTTTAGTATTGTGGGTAAACAGCCGGTGGAGATCACTTACTATCAGGTGACCCACTTGCTCGTTTGCCGGCCTATGCTATAAAACCCTCAAACAAGTCTCCACAACGCGATGCAGTATAAAAGCAATCAAAAGTATCTTGTGTGCAGTCACCCTTACACCGAAATGTACCCGAGGTTTTTCGTTAATTTCTAGTAGTTACAGGTTAACGTAGTTTTGGAAAGCACTTAGCTGGAAAATTACATTATCTCGAGAAAAATACTCTCAAAGGACTTTGATTACCAACATGGTAAATTGGTTTTAGGGATATTATATTAAAACCTTATCTCCGAATATAGTGCAGTATGTATGTGACGTTGTCCGTACAATAATAATATTTTCTTTCCCAAATGAATAGTTTTAGAACCTATCACATTACAGGGCAGAAACAAGATTGGCTAATCGTGAGTGGACTAGTTGTTTTACTATTACTACTATTATGTTTTATTACTATTCAAAAACAACAATCTTTAGCCACTTTATGTATGTATGTATGTATGTATGTGGAATATATATGTATGTATTTATGTATACAATATTTATTGTATGTATATATTTTAATCTTAGACGGTATTATATGTTGTCTTTTATGTATGTATTATACACTGCCCTCTCTTACTTCTTCTCTTATCTCCATACTATGGTTGCCTGTAAGAGATTGCCCTGAGCGATAAGGCCGCCAATTGTACTATTATTTGTATTGTTTTTTTTTCTTTACATGTACTTTAAGTGTTGTACAATAAAGAATTATAAATAAATAAAATAAAATAAATAGCCACCGACAAAAAACAGAGGTATTATGTTTGACCCCTTTCTCTTTAACATCTCCCCCTCTCACGCTCTCTCTCTCTCTCTCTCTCTGTCTATGTCTGTGTCTGTGTCTGCGTGTGTGTGTTTGTGTATGCGCGAGCGTGCGTCCGTGTGTCATGTGTGTGTGTGAGTGTGTGTGCGCGTGCGTGTGTGTATGTAACCGTGTACGTTATGTGTTATGTAATATAATTATAATGTGTTTTCCTTTTGTTTGAATTGAGATGATTCTTAGCTATGTTTAAATAATAGGTATTTTTATAATTGATATAGTTGACGAGAGTTTTTTTACGGTTACGTTTAAGGCTTACTGCATGTGACATAAACAGGATTATTCGGTATATTTTGAAAAACATGTTTACAGATCACGAGTGAGACGCGCACATTTCGAATTACATTTCATTTACATTAAGACTATTTTCATCGAAGTGGCGTCGTTAGGAATGTAAATGAGTTGACGGTTATTACTGTTTGGGGCTGCCTTGGGGTTACGAAATAAATGATAAGTTGAAGACCAGAGAACGCAATTTTGACGAAGTCTTTGTACCAGGCGATATGGTGATAGGCTTGCCCCTTAACACATTATGGGGTGGAAATAAACTCGGCGAAACGTGGGTGTAATAGTTTCACTTCTGCCAAATAACAACTTGTAAGGGTTTGAGCCTTTTAAATAAATTCGGATTAAAGTGATTGTTTTTTTTTATGGCATAGGTCGGTAACGAGCAAGTGGTTCACCTGATGGTTAGTGATCTCCATATACGCCCACAATTCCAAAGAATCACGTGCGCGTTGCCGACCTTAAAGGAAAGGGATAAAAAATGGATTGGGAAGGGAAGGGGGATTTGGGCCTCCGGATATCTCACTTACCGTACGAAACGCAGCAGCGAGCTGTTACTTTACGCCGGTTTTCTGTGAGACAGTGGTAACTACCCGGACGAGCCGGCCCATTGATGCTGTAGACAAAGGTGTCTACAGGGTGGCTCTACCACTCACACTCACTTACTCCGGAATTTACTTCCCTCTGCGGTGTTTCCTCAGCGTTACGACATGTTCTTCTTCAAACAAGGCTTGAAAGTATTTCCACGGAAGGCAGCGGCATGCCCCTGACATTGCTAATGTCTATGGGCGACGGGGGCCATATACCATAAGGTGGGCCAGCTCGTTTGCCTTCGAAAGCATATAATAAACAATAGTGAATGATGTAGGGAAAACTGGTAATACGATATTTTTTTCCGTTGAGGCGAGGGTAGGTGCGATAACACATCTCTACCCTGTTTGTACATAAATAAATACACCCAACAGTCACATACATAGTCCTGACCCCACACTAGGTTAACTTGTATAGTGGGATCAAGAACTACGAGGGACTTGCAGTCCCACAACACCCAGACCCGAAACAAATATTTGTTGGTCACACAAACATTTGTCTCGGTGTGGGAATCGAACCCACGGCCTCACGCTTCAAAACCGCCACGGAGACTGTCAAAAACTGTTATGTAATATCATTGAGGAATTTAACAGAAAACATTACATACCAATCCAATATTACAACCGGACCACATCTCTATCAGATGCCTGATAAGAAATATAAACGACCTTTAAAACTCATTAAATTATATTAATAAATTCTTCTGAAAGTATGGGGCCTATTTTAATAATATCTTAATAGCTAGACCCAAGAATTTACATTGTTAATGTGACCTCACTGACTTATACACATTCTGCCACGTGGTGTGGCGTGGCATTTTTTTAACTTTAACTAACATTTTGTAGGCGAATTTTTTTTTCTAGTTTGAGTGACGAAACCAGCAGGTCGCTCGCCTAATGGTAAGCGCCACGCCTACCCATAGACAGAAGCAACACCACACATAACTTTGAATAACAAAGCACAGCATGATATCTGCGTCAACCCGAGCTGTAAGATGTTAAGTCTCATAATGCCCAGTAATTTCCCTAGCTTCAATGTCCTTCAAACCGACACACAAAAATGCTTACACACTGCAGTAAAAATCGATATCGACATTTTACTTATTCGCTAAAAAAGAAAATTCTATAATTACGTCCTATGATGACTTACGAATTTAGTAGTATGGGGGATGAAATATTTATATCGTACATTATATATTGCGTACATTTACACCTTTCTGTAACACGTTGTTTATTGTGTATATTATGTATCATCTCACATAGTTTAAAGTTGGTCCACATAGGGTATAGCTCAAAAGTGGTCCATTTAAATTTGAAGAACGTATGTAACCCCTAAGAGTACTTACATCGGGAATAAAAGGATTTAAAAAAAATAAGCTTAATAAGCTTTTTAATAAAAATAAAACCAACCGAAAAGCTATACTTACTAAAATACGCACTCACGCCTGTAATCCCAGAAGAGGTAGGCAGAGGTGTAATCAGTACACCCACATTTCGCCGAGCGTATCTCTCCATCACATGATGTGATAGGGGGCAAACCTATCGCCATAACGGGCACAAATTCTAGACTCCGCTTTTCGTAATAGAAAAACCCAATATCACTTTTACCCGACCCGGGATCGAGCCCGAGACCTCAGACTCAGCCTCAGTCGTAATGCGTACGCATTACAACTGCGCCACCGAGGCAGACTAGAAATAAGTTTGAGTTGGAGCAGTTCATCATTAAACTACTCATTCAGTGGTCAGTTTGCCATAATGCCAAATGTAATTGTGCGACAAAATGCATTACCCTATACTTAGAATAAACCCTTTACCCTAATTCCCCTTTTATAAAGCACAGACCACAAATACACACAAATTAATAAAATCCACGAGGATTAACATTAATTATGTGACCCGGCCTGCAAAAATCTCTCGCAAAAATATTCTTTGCCAAAGTAAAAAAGCATTTCATAACATTTTTTTACGAGCCAGAAAGACCCTTTGTGTTGCCAAATTAAATAATTTACCGGGATATCCCTGTTATAGATAATTTAATATAACAATGCAGGAAAGGCTGCGGAGAGGACAATTTACAGGGAATTAGTCTATAAAAATTTGATGGCGAGAAAAGCTGAGATTTAAAATGGCCGCCATATAATACGGGTCAAAGAAACAATTTGGACGTTAATTGGATTTCGAATACGTGAAGGTTCGTCACAGTTGAGGAAAACTGTTATTCCAATTCAAATTCAAATTCAAAATGAATGCTGTTTCGTTAGAGAAGAACAGACAAGAAACTCTAACGTCGCTCTTTTCAAAACTGATTTACAATATTGATTACAATTTATTTGAGTTAAAGCAGCTCAGTTTATGCCAAGAAGAACATTATAACAAAATAATGATTGTTGACCATGAGTCCCATGACCACGGTGAATAAATTAGGACCACAGTGTAAAAACACTATAACAATAAATAACAGTTAGAGCAGTTGCAGTTAGAGCCAGTCGTTCAACACTGGACGCGGTAAATTGTGATTTATAGCATATGCCGGCAATCAACCAAGTCACCTGATGGTAAGTGATCTTCACCACCCACAATTAAATACCAGAAGAATAGTTGGCGTGTTGCCGACTTTTAAAGAAAGGGATAATAAAGAGTTTGGGAAGGGGAGCTTGACACATGAACCTGAGATGTCTTGTTAATCTGGCTCGACAAACTGGCTACACTGCACATCACAGTATAACAAATATAATGTCGACACTCGAAAGACATTGCGTCCCCAACAGCCGACAGAATTATACCGACCTGAAGTTACTGAATGTAAACAGACTGACTCTGGGACTCGAATCGCCCGAACGAGCCACGATAGTGGACTTTTAACCATGTTTACGGTGATCGCTATCCATCCATCCAGTCAGACCTAATATTGAAATGAAATAGTTTTATTCATCATGTTGGCAATTAAAATAGCGCTTATGACAAGTCAGTACAAAATAAAGAAACTTATGTAATTACAGAAATCATATCAGCTAATATATACATAACATACATAGCATCGTCAAAATACACTGGGCAACTATAATTTTTACAATATTTTCATAATAAACCAGAATTGTTAAGTACCTATTATTATTATTATTTTTTCTTCTGTTATAAGTATCGATATGGACCATAGGCATTACCGAAACGGCACGTGTTTTAAAACTATCACCAGATCCAAAACGAGCCAGCCTGAGAAGACCCGGCGAAACAAACTCAGTGGGCTTACTTTACCACTGGATTTTACGAGGCCGCGACCCAGTCCTGAGAAGATCCAGCTAGTCCAAATCAGTGGGCTTGTTTTTGGTCCGGTTTATCATACCAAAATAATTAGGGAAATAATTATTGGTTTTATGAGCTTAATACTAGTCCCTGAGGAATTGATATTGAGAGGAGGAGATATCTTTCAACTGACAACGTTATTACACGGAATAAAATGGATTAGCTCGAATTACGTTACGAAAAAGGAAAAAATGGAGGCTTACGTGTTTCTTATTTAATTTAAGGATAAAATCTAATGTCAATTCCACGGAAAAGTACAGGTAAAAGCCGGCTGAAATAAATTACGTGTAGACCTTTTGAGACGTTGCTGAGCCGCTGGTTTTGGTCGTGATTATATGTTTTTTTTATAGTATAGGCCGGTAAACGAGTAAGTGGGCCACCTGATGGTAAGTGATCTCCACCGCCCATGTACGCCCACAATACTAAAATAATCATGGGCGCGTTGCCGACCTTAAAGGAAAAGGATAAGTAAGGGATCTACTCACAAATAAATATAGTTTATTTGTGGTAGAGTCACGCTGTAGACAGTTTTGTCTACAGGATGAATGGGCTGGCTCGTCCGTGTCATTACCAGAAAACCGGTGTAAAGTAGCAGCTTGCTGCTGCGTTTCGTACGGTGAATGAGATATCCGGAGGCCCAAGTTCCCCTGCCCTTCCCAATATCTTCACCACTGTCTCACAGGAAACCGGCGTAAAATAGCAGCTTGCTGCTGCGTTTCGTACGGCGAGTGTGATATCCGGAGCCCCAAATTCCCCTCCACTTCCCAATCCCTTACTTACCCCTTTCCTTTAAGGTCGGCAACGCGCCCATGATTTTTCTGGTATAGTGGGTGTATATGGGCGGTGGAGATCACTTACAAACTATAAATCCCAAAATAGGCGCAGCTCAACCCAAATTTAATACTATAACAAATAAAAAAACCACTATTAGGTAATCTTAATTAACTAGTCTGCGCCTAGATTAACTCGCCCATAGTTAATCCAAAGCAAAAGTTACCATAACTCAGTGTAGTAAGAAGTAATTCCTTTAGTCCCTCCTGAATTACTGCGATAAGCCACCTCCCAAAATTAAGCCTTTCACTGTGTGAAACAATTTTCCATCGCTTTAAGCCATGAATATGACTGTATTAATGTCATTAATATGGGATATTTGATTTTAAACAAAGCACTGACGGCCTCGGTGGCGCAGTTGTAATGCGTACGCCTTACGACTAAGGCCGACGCTGAAGTCACGGGTTCGATTCCCGGGTCAGGAAAAAGTAATATTGGGTTTTTCTGTTACGAATTGCTCAGTATCAGCCCGGAATCTGGAATTGTGCCCGGTATGGCGATAGGCTCAGCACCTATCACATCGTAGGACGGAAATATGCTCGGCGAAATGTGGGTGTACTGTTTGTTTGTGGTCGGTTCGGTTCGTCGGTGGTGATAGATCCCTCGTATGCGAGAGGTCGCCTGAGTTGGTGTCACAGCTTTGTCTATTTCCGCCGCCAAGCAGCAGTGTGTAAGCATTGTTGTGTTCCGGTTTAAAAGACATTGAAGCCAGTGAAATTACTAGGTATTATGAGACATTACATATTATGTCTCGGGGTGACGAGCGCAGTCCAATGCCATGCAATGCTTTGTAATTCAAAGTTCTGTGTGGTGTTGCTTCTGTTTAAGGGCAGGCGTGGCGAATCCCATCAGGCGAGCTACCTGCTAGTTTCAAACTAACTAGACGTTAGTTTGCCGTGAAAACAATATGTACCGAATCTCATACTAGCCCTGAACATTTTTAGGCAATCATAAAAAAACAATACCCGCTACGGGTTCAATTTTACCATCCAGATATGATTAAAAGTTTGATACGAATACAGAATAAATGAAAATTTACATACACGGCGCTAACAAATTCTGAAATCAATTTCCGTTGTAAATGGATAAAACTCGTGTTAACTCTGAAGGTGAGCCGGCTTTGTATACGCACTTCAGCGAAATGGATATGTTATATCCAAACAAAAAGCTCTTGTGTTAACATGTTTTATAAGATTTTTTTAATATTATACTACACTTGAATATTATATTGAAATGAAATGGAATAGTTTTATTAATCATGTAGGCAATTAAAATAGCGGTTATGACAAGTCAGTACAAAATAAAGAAACTTATGTATAGAAATCATATCAACTAATATATACATAACATAAATAGCATCATCAAAATACACTGGGCAACTATAAATTTACATTAGTTTTATTATGAAATAGTCCAGAATTGTTAAGTAATATTATTACTTTTTCATTTGATTTTTTCTTCTTTTTTTATGTGTCGATATGGACCATAGGCAATATTATTACATATATTATACTATATGGAATGCCTCGGTAATAATGGGTATGCGTAACGACTGAGGCTGGCTCTGTGGTGTCGTGTTCGATCCCGGGTTGAGTAAGAGTGATATTGGGTTTTTCTATTACGAAATGCTCAGTATCAGCCCGGAGTCTGGAATTGTGCCTGGCTCGCCCCCTATCTTATCATGGGACGGAGATACGCTTGGCGCAATGTGGGTGTACTGGTTACACCTCTGCTTACATCTTCAAGGATAACACGTGACGTGAGTACGTATGTTGAATATTATAATATGAATAATATTTGGCATTCACGAATGGTTCAGTTTATTTTAAATCATGAGGTTGATAACGTTGTAATTGGGATACCTTATAGTGAGTGATATGCACCGTGCATGATAAAGCACAATACCAGAAAAAAACATACGTTTTTTACGGTGGTCCCTCGTATGCGAGAGGCCGTCTGGATTGGTACCACCGCTTTGTGTATTGCTGGCGCCAAGCAACTGCGTGTAAGTACTGTTTTGAAGGTCATTCAAGCCAGTGAAATTGCTGGGCATTATGAGACTTAACAACTTAAGCCTCTTGGTGAAAAGCGCAGTCTAGTACCATGCAGTGCTTCATAATTCAAAGTTATGTGTAGCATTAATTCTGTTAATGGGAAGGCGTGGCGCTTACCATCAGGTGAGCATCAAAAAAAAGCCATCCAGGTAGGTACCATTGCTTTCTTCTGGTGTACTGTGCCCTTCTGATGTTCGTGGTTGTAAGAGATCGCTTACCATTAGGTGATTCACTTGCATGTGTGATGGCCTTCTGGTACAGAAATTAGAATTTTATACCAGCTAGCTTTATATATTTAAATTAACAAAAATCATACATACTCGTACATACGCACTCGCGCCTGTAATCCCCGAAGGGGTAGGCAGAGGTGTAACCAGTACACCCACATTTCGCCGAGCGTATCTCCGTCCCATAATGTGATAGGGGGCGAGCCTATCGCCATAGCGGGCACAAATTCCAGACTCCGGGCTGATACTAAGCATTTCGTAATAAAAAAAACCCAATACCATTTTCCCGGCCCGGGGATCGAATCCGAGACCTCAGCGTTGACCTCAATCGTAACGCGTACGCATTACAACTGCGCGACCGAGGCAGTCACAAAAATCAAAACCAAATAAATAATTCCAATCCTGATAACGTGAATGAAAACACTTCGCATATTTATGGCACAGCTCCAACAATTGTCGCTCGAATTCCCGAAAATAGCATCGAAAAATAACAGAAATGAACTGATTCAAAATAAACTAAATCAAACATCGATGAATATATTATGTTCGATAAAAGTACCAATAAAGCTGTCACTGACCTTTGTTAAGGCTTGGTTATAAGGCATAGACTGATAAATGAATAAATGTGTCACCTGATGGGAAGTGATCCCACCCATGTAAGCCCACAATACCAGAAAAGTTATGGGCGCGTTGCCGACCTTAAATAAATAATAATAAATAAATACACCCAACAGTCACACACATAGTCCTGACCCCACACTAGGTAAACCTATATCATGGGTATCAATAACTTCGAGGAACTTGCGGTCCCACAAAACCCAAACCCGAAACAAATATTTATAGATCACACAAACATTACCATCGCTTCGCAGCCGGCTACTCACCCACTGCGCCACGAAGGCTGTCAAAGGAGAGGGATTTAAGGAATTGGAAAAGGGAGGGGAATTTGGGCCTCCGGATATCTCTCACAGAAAACGCAGCATTAAGCCATTTCTTTACGTCAATTTCCTGTGAGACAGTGGTAACGACCTGGTCGAGCTGGCCCATTTATGCTGTAGAAAAACTGACTACAACGTGGCTCTACCATTTTAACAAGGTGTATGTAACGACCCATAAATATGACCACACCATTCTGTAACACGTATATTTTTGTTTTCACTCGCCGCTCACCGTTCCCCAATTTACAAATATTGTATGGCTAAGCGAGTCCTATCCGCAGCTCAACAGCGTGTACAGTGTAATCAAGCCATGAGTTCCCACTTCCCAAAGCCGCGCCTTTGCACATCACTTTTAACTTTAATTACTTGCCGCAACTTCAAAATTACAATATCTCGTTTGTTCTTTGTCTAATCTAAGTTGTATTGCTTTGTTTTAACTTCAAAACGCGCAAGAATCATTAAAAGTAGGAATTTTGGGTAATTAATCTGGAAGTTATTCGAAAGCTGTTAAAGTTACTTCCCTATTGGGAGATAAAGTCAACAAAAGTAGCAGCGGAAGTGTGACGTCTTATTTGAATTTATGTTTTTATAGATGTTATAAATTTTAGTATACGCACTCATACATACGCAATCATGCCTGTAATCCCCGAAGGGTTAGGCAGAGGTGTAACCAGTTCACCCACATTTCGCCGAGCGTAACTCCGCCCCTTATGTGATAGGAGGCGAACCTATCGCCATACCGGGCACAAATTCCAGACTCCGGGCTGATACTGAGCATTTCGAAAAACCCAATACCACTTTACCCGACCCGGGGATCAAACCCGAGACCTCAGCGTTGGCCTCAATCGTAACGCGCACGCATTACAACTGCGCCACCGAGGCAGTCAGTAAATTTTAATGTTCATACAATACAATATATCATTGATACAATATAAGCAGAGCAATCGTTCATTTTTTTTGTAAAAATCCATGCACGCTCTCCTCAATTTGTCTATACACAGGTTTTTTTTAAGAAATTCACACATAACTCTACCAAATGTAGATCAATTCAGGTTTACTTCGATGGTTGTACAAACATACATACGCACTCACCCCTGTAATCCTTGAAGGGGTAGGCAGAAGTGTTAGTAGTACACCCACATTTCGCCAAGCTTATTTTCGTCCCATGATGGGATAGGGGCAAGCCACCGAGGCAGTCTTCAGTCATTCCTTCAAACAATGTTTATTATAAATAAGATTCCGACGAATTGAGACACTTCCATAGTTTTTTGAAGTCGGTTAAAAAGGGGGATATGGAGGGCAAGAGGTCGAGAGGAAGGAATCCAATGCGCTGGACTGATCCGATCCGCACCACACTCAATATGGATGTCGCCAAAGCGGTTCATATCGCTGAAAGCAGGAATAGATGGCACAACATCGTACGCCAGAAGTTGGTTCCTTGATGGGTCACGATCCCCAGCATTAGGGAATCGACGCAAGGAGGAGGAAGAAAAAGGGGGAAGGAAATATATCCACCTATTTTTCATTACTTATCACGAGATTTCATTACATAAACAATAAAGGATATTCTAATTTAAATTCATACCCATACTAAAACTAGACCCGTAAAGTTATGGTCTGTTATTCATATAACTTGTCCTTTGTAATTAATGTGATCCTAAAATTCAACCAGCGTGATATTATAGCGTGTACCTTACCTTAACATGTTTATATAATACTTTAAATTTGATATGAGAGATGGCTCCATGGTTAGAGCATGGGGTCTATCCAGTTTTGTCTTCTGCATGGACGAATCGGTTTGGCTAGGTATAGAAACGGTGGTGGGATCAAAATGTTGTGGCCCTAAAATTCAACTAACATAGTGTATATGTCTATTTTAATAATCTTTTTAATATATTTTTGACTTATCTTCGTTTAAGGTGGTTTGAGAAAGATTGTTCTCCTTCAAATACCTGTGCTAATTTTACAATCACACGGACGGCCACAAAAGTACTGGCTTCAAATACTGAAGCCCATTTTTTATTAGATTGAATGACGAGACGGGCATGTCGCTCGCCTGATGGTAAGCGCCACGCTTGCTCATAAACAGAAGCAACGCCACACAGAACTTTAAATAAAGCACTGCATGAAACTGGACTACGCTCGTCACCCCGAGACATAAGGTGTTAAGTTTCATAATGCCCAGTAATTACACTGGCTTCAATGTCCTTCACACCCGAACACAACAGTGCTTACACACTGTTGAAAATTCATAAACAACACTTAAGTGAGCTCTTGGTTAAGTGTAAATGTCTGTATATATGATTGGTCTGTTTCCATTTACCACCAGAAATTAACCTATGACGTTTAGAAACATACTTAGACATTAGAAACATGACTGCCTCGGTGGCGCAGTTGTAATGCATACGCGTTACGATTGCGGTCAACGCTGAGGTCTCGGGTTCGATCCCCGGGTCGGGTAAAGTGGTATTGGGTTTTTCTATTACGAAATGCTCAGTATCAGCCCGGAGTCTGGAATTTGTGCCCGGTATGGCGATAGGCTCGCCCCTATCACATCGTGGGACGGAGATACGCTCGGCGAAATGTGGGTGTACTGGTTACACCTCTGCCTACCCCTTCGGGGATTACAGGCGTGAGTGCGTATGTATGTATGTATGTTTAGAAAAATCTTCACTATGCGTTCGTGCTTCTTATGACGCCTCATAGTGACGTTTATGAATACGGAGGTTATACTCTCTCGACGGTCGCGATTGTATTTTGACTGCACTGTACTTATCACCAGGTGCAGCTGTGTAGTTACTTTGCCGTGTGAAAATAATATCATATATTGTACTAGGTTCTGTTCGTGAACGGTGCCCGCATAAACGGTCTTTTCCGGGATAAAAAGTAACCTATGTCCAAATCCTGGTCATGCAAACATCCAAACTTTCAAATTTATAATAGTAGTAGGATTAGGTATATTCACTTAGTTCTTCCTTTCTAATTCTGTCGGTATAATTACGACAAAGTTGGTCCCGCAGAATCAAGAAAACTGTGGCAGCCCTAGTTCTTATAAAGTGAATATTATAGTTCAGCATTCCCAGATACTTGCCAAGTTTGACTTCTCAGTATCAATAAAGTGTCTCTGTTGATCCTGGTGTACAAAGGTTACAGTAGTAGGTAAAAATCGTATAATAGTATCGTATAATCATATCCGGAGGCCAAAATACCCTCCCCTTCCCATTCCCTTAATTATGCCCTTCCTTTAAGGTCGGCAACGTACCTATCATTGTTTTGGTATTGTGAGCATACATGGGCGATGGAGATCACTTACCATCAGTTGACCCACTCGCTCCGATGGCCCGGCCTTTGCTCTATAAAAAAAAAGGTAAAAATTCTACCAAAAGGTGAACTCCTCCACTGTTATTGTAAAAAAAATGCAAGAAGCGAAGACGAGAGACTTGGAATTACGTATGACACGACATCGGTTTTGTCCAAGAGAACAGTAAATAAAAATTATATTTTTATGTATGTTGAAGAGCTGCAGACTTTAAAACCCGCTCGGCGGCACGTCTGACCTCCACTCCCATGGGAAATATAATTCCGAGTGAAATCATGTTTCTCATACAAAAACCACAACAAAGGATTTCTCGATTTGGGAATCGTCCTGATTGAATTATACGATGAAAATACTAATAACCTAACAGTTGAAAATCTAAAAAAATACATACACACGCAGTAACGCCTGTAATCCCCGAATGGGTAGGCAGAGGTGTAACCAGTACACCCACATTTCACCGAGCGTATCTCCGTCCCACGATGTGATAGGGGGCGAGCCTATCGCCATATCGGGAAAAACAGACTTTCAGACTCCGGGCTGATACTGAGCATTTCGTAATAGAAGAAGTCGGACCAGTAGTTTTTAAGTTTTTTCGTTACATACAAAAATACAAATCTTAATAATATTAGTGTAGATAATATTTGGTTTATAAATATAAATTCATTAATAATGTATTTCTATTTAAACATTTAAATTCCTAATGCCAAAGTGAGTTGGTTCAGAAATGTTAATTGGCATTTACTTAGGTTTCTGTTGGTAGAGTTTCAACCTGTGACCGCGTCAGTATGTACCGCGGTGTGAAACTTCGACATTCTTGGGCTTGAGACGGAGCCTCCACCTCAATTACCCATTTCAACCACAAATAGTTTTGTGACAAATATATTGGTGAAATAGTTAATGACTTAACCCTTTTACCTGTAGACATAGAAGAGGGTTGTCTTTTTTATGTCATACGCCGGCAAACGAGCAAGTGGGTCACCTGATGGTAAGTGATCTCCACCGCCCATGTACGGCCATAATACCAAAAGAATTATGGGCGCGTTGCCGACCTTAAAGAAAAGGGATAATTAAGGGATTGGGAGGCGAGAGGGATTTGGGCCTCCGGATATCTCACTCACCTTACGAAACGCAGCAGCAAGCTGCTACTTTACGTCGGTTTTCTGTGAGACAGTGGTAATGACCCGGGTGAGCTGGCCCGTTCATGCTATAGACAAAAGTGTCTACAGCGTGGCTCGACCACTCTAAGAGTTCAGTTCAGTCGTTATAACAATGTTTTTATTTTCTAAATAGTCGAATGAAAATATTTTCAAACATAGCTAAGAACTATCTCCGTTAAACCAGCTTTTAAATCAAATCAAAACCGCATTCAAATCGATATTTTGAAATAAGCGCTATGACGCCACTGCTACCACCGCTTTGTCTATTTCTGCAGCAGCAGTGTGTAAGTACTGTTGTGTTTCGGGTTGAAAAGCATATAAACAAGTGGAATTACTGGGTATTATGAGACTTATCAACTTATGTCTCGGGGTGATGACCACAATCCAGTGCTGGTCTGTTTGGTGTTACTTCTATTTTATATCTTCTATTATATGGGCAGGCGAAATACTTACCACCAAAAGAGTGGCTGCTCGTTATTTCATTCAGATAGTTAAATGAGTTTTTAATTAAATAAATAAATACCTCAACAGTCACACACATAGTCCTGACCCCACACTAGGTAAACCTGTATCGTGGGTATCAGGAACTACGAGGGACTTGCGGTCCCACAACACCCAGTCCAGAGACAAATATCTGTCAATCAGACAAACATTTGTCTAGGTGTGGGAATCGAACCCACGGCCTCATGCTTCGCAACCGGCTACTTGCCCGCTGCGCCACGGAGACTCAATTGACGTCGGGGTTCTAAAGTTTAGATTATCATAAGTTAAGTAATGCAATCTACAAGTGTGTCTCTAAAGAAATGAACATCACTTAACAATTTCAATTCTCATTGGAGAACCTAGTCTAGACACTGATTACGTGACACGATATCTCAAATTGTAGCAAAATAAAACAAAAAAATAAATTTAAAGGTATGGGTATGGAATCCTTTGTGCACTATGTATGTATGTACTTATAATCTATTATTTCAAAATATTTATTTCAAATAGTTTTTGATAAAATAATTCATCAGTCTAATAATGAATCGTTGTTACATATTTGATACAAATAAAGTACAAACTTTAATATTAAAACGTGTTCTAAAATACACATTTATATAAGAATTTTAAATAACTTTCGTGTCCTCCAGACAACTCTACACACCTCTCATTCTTTTCTACTGTTTAATCATATATCTGTCCTTTTCTAGTATGAACAGTATTTGCCAATCATCGCAATCAATAGAACAGACGAGTTATTAGTCTAATAATTGCGAAATTTTCTGTGTACTGTAAAATGTTTTAAGGACATTTAAATTTTTCAAATACCATTGCTAAGTGGTAGAGTCACGCTTTAGTTAGTTTTGTCAGCAGCATGAATGCTCCGGTTTGACCGGGGTGGTACCGCTATTTCGCACTATTTCTTGAGTTACCCTTGTAGAGCCACGCTGTAGACACTTAAGACTATAACAAGAATGGACCAGCTCGACTGGGTTGTTACCACAGTCTAATAAAACTTACGTGAAGTAGCAGCTAGCTGTTGCGTATAGTGAGTGAGATATCCCAAGGACCCAATCCGACTTTTTGAAAATTTTTGAAGTCTTTTTTGACATTATAATATAGATTTTGGTGTCGATCTGTTCGTCTTGACGGTGCGCGTACGGCTGTGCCGAATATTATATATAGTTATATAATAAATTATTTAATTAAAGACGTTTTTGTCATTTTTTCACATAAAATTGACACATTTCAGTAGTTTTCTTCAAAATTATCAGAGGCTTTGTTGATTTTCCTGCGTCGTTACATCCCCCCCGCCGGCCCCGCCGCTTCGGTGTGGTTTTTGCCGCATCTGAAACATAAAAAACACATATTTTATATTAAATATTTTCAAAATTTACCGTCCCTAAAATCCAAAAACCATTTATTTGTGACCCCCTCTGGGCCCCCGACCCGATCCGTGCGAAAGCGCGCCCAAAATACGCGGGAAAAGTCAAAAAATTGATCCCCACCCTAGTCTCATTTTGGTACATCGACTCGGTACCGGTTATTTACAAATTTTTCTAAATTCTTTTAAAATTAATTTAAACTTAACTCTAACATATTATTACTTTATTAATAAATAAAAATAAAAAATATCTGAGACATTTTTCCCTAAGAAAAAAATATTTTAAATTTTTATTATCTTGACCTTTACTTTGTAAGCTCTATACACTTACAAACTTACATTTTGTGACGCGTACCCCCAATAGTTATGTTCCGGACACCCGCAAAGAGAGGCGCGGCTAAACCACTGTCACCGGAGTCCAGTCCCGAGGAACCGGCTAGAGCATCCGTCGCGCAGGCTCGGCGTAGTATTGAATCGAAGCTGGATAGCTCAGATCCAAGACCCGCCGAGCAGGCGCGACAGATGCCCAAGGCAAAAGGAACATACAAGGACCGGACAACGGAAGCTGCTGCCCGCCTCAATAGGATTAGAATGTCGATAAATATGAGCCGGAACACCAAGACTGAAATTAAGAATGAAATAATCGAATCGGCATTACGTATGATGCAGTTGGTAAAGGATGCGCAGGAAGGAAGAAAGTATAAAAGGATGGAAGATACAAAAGAAACGCAAACAGAGCAAGAAAGGAGTGAAGTAACGGAAACAGAAGTAAGAAAGGGAACAGAAGAAGTAAAATGTGAATTATCAGAAAAGCTCGAAGAACACCTAAAGGCAATGGAAGAAACAAAGAAGGCAATGGAAAAAATGAGTGAGGAAATGAGTAGGCACCGTGAAGATCTGGCCAGCCAAAGAACGTATGCGAGTGCAGTTGCCGGTTCCCCCAAAGTCAAAACGACTGAGGTGGCTACGGCGCTGCACTCAATAGTAGTGACCTCCAATGATGACCTAGAAACGGGAGAGGTAGTAATGGAGAAGATAAGGAAGGCCGTAAAAGCAAAAGAGGAAGGGATAAAAGTGGATAGGATAAGAAAAGCAAAAGATAGGAAAGTTATAGTAGGATGCCAAGATAAATCAGAATTAACAAAAATTAAACAGAATATAAGGAAAAATGAAAAAACTCTAAATATTGAAGATATTAAAAATAAGGACCCTCTAGTCATTTTAAAACATGTCATGAATTGTCACTCTGATGAGGAAATAGTGAAGGCAATAAACATACAGAACAGGCACCTACTGGATAAGATAGGAAAAGAGAAGGAAAGGATAGAGGTCACGTATAGGCGAAGAACCCGAAACCCACTGATGGCCCACATTATCCTGCGAGTGTCGCCCGAAATCTGGAGGACATTCACAGATACCGGCGCAGTGTTTGTGGACGTCCAGAGAGTCAAGGTAGAGGACCAGTCCCCCCTTGTCCAGTGCTCAAAGTGTTTGGGCTATGGACACGGGAGGCGATTCTGCCATGCCTCTCTGGAGGCCTGCAGTCACTGCGGCGGGCCGCACAAAAAGGCCGAGTGTGCGGACTGGCTAGCAGCAGCGCCATCGACCTGCTGTAATTGCCAAAGGGCGAAACTCGCGGACGTGGGCCATAACGCCTATAGTGAGGATTGTCCAGTTAGGAAAAAGTGGGACGCATTGGCTAGATCGTGCATAGGATACTGCTAAAATGAAACCATTAACACCGGATGGCACGGCAAAGGAACGACATGGCCTCAGAAGTATAAGGATAGAAAAAAGGAACCCTATACAACAAAAAAGACTCAAAGGGAAACGGCAAAGTGGTTTTGGCGCTACCTTTTGCAGAGTAGAAAAAATTACGGGATAGAATAGATATGATAGAAGAACATGGAGAAAAAAAAGGAAACGATACATATATAAAAGCTGAACAATAAGTACTAAGATATATAACGTAATGTTATATAAATATAGTACTAGGATACATTGGACATATAAATTTAAAAGATAAAACAAAGAAATAAAAAATTACAGGAAAACTGAGGAAAGGAAGTCGTTGTAGAGAACTTAGGATTGAACAGGCAATTTAGAATTTGAACTTCGAAGACCAGAAGATAGAAGCAGAAACGTAAATTGAAACAGGATAATAATAAATAATTTAAAATACAAGAAGTGAAACACATCGCAAATACAAGACGTAAAACAAAGTGAAGAAAAATTAAAGAAAATTAAAAAACAGCTAAAAATATTTGATGTAAAAAGGCCCTAAAATATAAATTGGGGGTACTAGAGTGGGGACATAAAAAGCCCCACATAAAAAAAAAAAAAAAAAAAAAAAAGGACCCAATCCTCACTCCTCTTTCTAATTACTTGAATATCACTTTTTTTAAGATCGGCAACCCGTCCATGATTTCTGGTATTGTGGGCGTTCATGGTAACCCCAACATTTACCAGCTTTTGCTGCAATAAAAAAACCAATACAACTTTAGATTATCTAACCTGCAGGTTAGACCAAATTAATAAAATTAATTTTAAGAATTTCTTTACTATGGGATCTTCTGTATTCTTTTTATTGACAGTAGCCAATTGTTCTTGGGTAATTTCTTCAAGGAATTGATACTGAAAAATGTTATCATCTTCATCAAAGTATGTTTGTAATATACCCTCTGTCGTTTTTACCTCACTTCAGCGATATCGACTATGCTGTCATTAGACCAACGAAGCGTATACATGACAAACAAGATACATACATACGCACTCACGCCTGTAATCCCCGAAGGGGTAGGCAGAGGTGTAACCAGTACACCCACATTTCGCCGAGCGTATTTCCGTCCCTTATGTGATAGGGGGCGAGCCTATCGCCATACCGGGCACAAATTCCAGACTCCGGGCTGATACTGAGCATTCCGTTATAGAAAAACCCAATACCACTTAACCCGACCCGGGGATCGAACCCGAGACCTCAGCTTTAGCCTCAATCGTAACGCGTACGCATTACAAATGTACGTATGATATGTAAGATATAGTTTCCTCAACTAAAGGAAAATATGCTAACGTAGGTGACCTCTCCAGAGGTTAAAGACTATATAAAATACACAAAGTAGCTTCAACGGACACGTAAATCCCTTTCAGACTGCCCTTTGTTAAAACGTACTTTTTTATCGCGGCTCTGCGTACCCTTCCTTTGTATTTTTATTTGCCCCATCTCATATCCAATCGGCTTAAGTTTCCTTTCCTTACCTTTGATGGATTTGATACGTGCATGTGTAATGTAAGCTCCGCGAATTATTGGATCATAAAATCTATTTGCTTTGAATCTTGGTCGCGGTAAATTGTATAATATTTTTTGTAGAGCCCTGATTTAGACAGTTTTGTCAGCATTAATGGGCTATCTCGGCCGGAATGACCTGATTCATGGCCGTTCCGAATATTCTATCTATGGATAGATTTGCTTACTATCAATAGTATTTTGATAGATCTTCTATGCAAAATGTGTTAAAATTGTACTGCCAGTAAACAATACCAATAACATCTGGAGCTGTATACTATATGGATCTTGTGGAAAGTAGGAAGAATTTCCGTGCTTTCTAGCGTTTTTGCCATACCTATTATTCGAATCAAGTTTAACAGCTCACGTGATAGGACCCACTTAATAACATCCGTGGTGCTTTACATCTGGCTTCTCCAGTTGTAAATGTCCTTGTGCCTGAGGTTAATGCCTCCTTAGTTCATTATTTTGTCTACCGCTTTGCTATGGAGGGAAGTGGACAATTAATATTTCCAACTCCTCCTTAACTTTCTATTTGATATATTCGTTGCGGGACAAAGACAATTTAGCATTTCCAGAGACTCGCTGAGCTTCACTGCTCGGTGTCAACAAAAATGCGTGCCACTGTCGATCCTGGTGCACAGGAGTTACAGTGGCGGGTGTGTAGGCGGGATAGTCTCTCAGTAAATAAACTGTCAATAGACAGAATATTGGTAGCGCCCATTTATCTGTAAGTGTAAGTCGGACTCCCACACCGATTCTTCCGAACCACCACCTAAATTTTTCTGTTTTTTTTATTATTGTTTTCCAATATACTGAGAGCCTCCATGGTGCAGTGGGGGAGTAGCCGGCAATGAAGCAAGAGGCCGTGGGTTCCCACAGCTCGTGGGTGATATTTCCGCACCAAGACTTGCCAATATTTGTGTGAACCACAAATATTTGTTTCAGGTCTGTGTGTTTTCTCGCCAAAGGTAAAAACTAGAAGCCAACTCTTTCTGTAACATGTGTTAAAAGCATGTTGCGCCGATCCCACTGCGAGTAGGATAAGGGCAGCTAGAAGAAGTGTGCCACTATAATAACACATATTTGCTGGAATTTTCACTCAGCTATATGTTACCGTTCAAAATATAGACTCGTTTAAAGACAGGAGACAAACAAAAGGCGTAGACGCAGTAATAAAGTTCACCATTTAGTTACAAAACCCATATAAAATCCTATATATAAAAATCAATGGCTGTTCGTTTGTCTCGCTAAAACTTAAAAACGGTTGGACCAATTTTGATGAAACTTTTTGTGGGTGTTTGAGTAGGTCCCTGGACGGTTTATATTCACAATTGGACCCGGTAGGTGGCGCTGCAAGCGGTAGATGTTGCGGGTGAAACCGCGCGGGACAACTAGTAAAAAATAAAAATTATTCCTTAATTTGACTACTTGATCAACAAACAACAAACAAATGCAATTAGTATTAACACTTTTAATATAAAATAGGTAGAATATTTTCACTTCCGAAATATTACATTGTAATGCATATGCGGTACGACTGCTGTGCTGAAGTCTTAGGTGGATCCCCGGATCGGGTAAAAGTGATATTGGGTTATATCATGACATGTGTGGCACTTGAGTGGTAGAGCCACGCTGTAGACACTTGTGTCTACAGCACGAATGGGCCGGCTCGTCCGGGTCGTTACCACTGTCTCACAGAAAACCGGCGTAAAGTAGCAGCTTGCTGCTGCGTTTCGTACGGTGAGTGAGATATCCGGAGGCCCAAACCCCCTCCCCTTCCCAATCCCTTAATTATCCCTTTCCTTTAAGGTTGGCAACGCACCCATAATTCTTTTAGTATTGTGAGCGTACATGGGCGGTGGAGATCACTTACCATCAGGTGACCCGCTTGCTCGTTTGCCGGCCTATGCTATTAAAAAATGTATAGTATCAGCCCGGAGTCTAGAATTGTGCTCAGTATAGGCTCGACCCCTATCACATCATAGGATGGAAATAAGCTGTGTTGAAATGTGGGTGTAATGATTACAACTTTGCCAACCCCTTGGGGATTACAGGCGTGAGTGTGTATGCAAAACATTACATAGTGTAATCGTTTCTGTTACAAGAATATTTTACCATATATTTCGGTAAAATCTGCCTTAAAAATAGCTGTAACATCGACCTTTTTAAATAAGTTGTTAGAGACCATGACCCAGTGACATTTGGGAGTACAACAACCAAACACCGACCCGCCCCTAATTCTGTTAAAGCATATAATAATAATAATAATACACTCAACAGTCACACACATAGTCCTGACCCCACACTAGGTAAACCTGTATCGTGGGTATCAGGAACTACGAGGGACTTGCGGTCTCACAACACCCAGACCCGAAACAAATTTTTGTGGATCTCACAAACATTTGTCTCAGTGCGGGAATCGACCCACGGCCTCTCGCTTCGCAGCCGGCTACTCGCCCGCTGCGCCATGGAGGCTATAAATGTCGGGCTTATTATCTAAAGAGTCTTATTTTCCTACCGTTTCTAACTTTGCTAGCAATATGTCGTTTGTGGAACTGATATATGCCAATTGCTTGTTATTGTTACGATCCAGTTAAGTAAATTAACAATATATTATTATGACGGGTTCGTATATGCCTCCAAAATTTGTTGTGATATAATCTAACTGGTAAAAGTTTCCGAAATCAATTAGATTAAACAAATAAATAAATACACCCAACAGACACACATTTTAGCCCCCACACTTGGATATTAGGAACTACGAGGGGCTTGCCCACAACACCCAGACCTGAAACAAATATTTGTGGATCATCTGGAAACCAACTATTCATTGAAAGATATTTGATGAGCCCACGATATATATATCTGCTATTAAAAATCGAAATCTTGGTAGCTACAATCGGCTTGGTTACCACTAGTATCTGGAGGCCAATTCTCGTAATTTTAAATGTTCAAAATATCATTCCGATCTAGTCTCAGCGTCAAGAAAGTTGCAAATGGCATTCTCTTAAACCAATAATCAACGACAAATGTGAACATAGATCGTAATAAGATTGAATATAGAATAAAAGTTGACTGAAACCAAAACGGTATAATGCTACTGCTAATGCTAGCTGCATTTGACGTTGATTATTGGTGAGAATGCCATTTGCAACTTTCTTGATGCTGAGACTAGATCGGAATGATATTTTGAACATTTAAAATTACGGGAATTGGCCTTCAGGTCATGGTTACGTAACTAAGAATATTTTCAATTAAATAAATAAAAAAGTACGTCGAATTCATAATCGACATCAATACATTTAGGCACTATGATGCCACAGGATGCCACATACATATAAGCATAGATTTATTTTTCTTGATTGAAAGACAAAATAGTACAATCATAACTCCCCTCTCTTTTTCGCGGGTTCAAAATAAGTTATTTCAAATATCAAAAAGATATAAAGATTTCACAGTTATATAATGTATGTCGAACAGTAAAACTAAATTTAAAATATAAAACGCTATTTAAACTTCGCGATGCCCACAAAATGTACCAACAAATTGATAAATTAAACGTCCATTCCGAGAGGATTCAATCAAAACATCGAGGAACATCGGCTCAACCACTTTTGACTGCAAATATAAAAGCGGAATTTGGTTAAAGGTATTAACGAACGATTTTAAAATACAGCAGAAGTTAAATAAGGCAGGTCACTAACGTAAAGTCGATTGGGTGGTTTTTTTTAATTTATTTTTTGCATCGGCCGGCAAACGAGCCAGTGGGTTACAGACAGACAGTTGCCGACCGTAAAGGAAAGAGATAATTGAGGGATTGGGAAAGGGAGGGGGATTTGGGCCTCCGGATATCTCACTCACCGTACGAAACGCAGCACCAAAGCTGCTGCTTTACGCAAGTTTTCTGTGAGACAGTGGTAACGACCCGGACGAGCCAGCCCATTCATGCTGTAGACAAAACAGTCTACAGCGTGGCCCTACCACTCGTAAAATCTCTCAAAGATGCAATATCTCTCGACAGTCACCATTATTTTTGAACATATATAATGTGTTAATTATACATATATAATGTATAATTTGAACATATATAACACATTGTTATTGTGGGTGTACATGGGCGGTGGAGATCACTTACCATCAGGTGAGCCACTTGATCGTTTGCCGTCCTATACCATAAACAAACTGCATTGTACTTATCATCAGGTTCAGTGTAGTCACTTTATTATACTGGGATAAAAAAATATATTATCGCCGACTGAGCGCAATAGGGTAGTTGACTAGATTTTTTTTATTATATAAATTAATAAGTTACGTTACTCAAAATGTATTGCAGAAAGAATTTTATAAATCGTACCAAAAATCAATAAGTTAGAAGCCATTCAACTCCTGTAGAAGGGGTAATTGTCAAATGACAGACGACGCAAACTTTGACGTCACTGTGTAAAATGTTCATTATGGTGCACGCGTGCAAGCGAGATAGTGAGATATCCCTACTACGCACCCACTTTTCCTCATACCAACATTTAAAGTCATAACCAATTTTGATCGTGTTTTAATAAAAAGGTTTCTTTTGCGTATCATTTTCTGTTGCTTATAAAATAATGTATAAAATTCAATATAGGAAACTACCCTATTGCCTCGACTGCACTTATGTTAGCCTGTAAGAGGATAGCGTGTTATATTTGTTTGTCACATAATAAGTTTTATATGTACACCCATTGGCCATCCAAAATAAATAACATATGCACTCACGCCTGTAATCCCCGAAGGGGTAGGCAGAGGTGTAACCAGTACACCCACATTTCGCCGAGCGTATCTCCGTCCCACGATGTGATAGGGGGCGAGCCTATCACCATTGATAGGGGGCGAACCAAAATAAATAAATAAATGAAAAATTCACTTCGATTATCTGTTAGTGAGCTGCCTTAAAGTTAACACACACAAACCCAGCTAAGTGCCCTGAAATCGAATGATTTCGTTTAAAAATATTCCGATATGTTTTCCGATTCACAAGGTCGTAGGTCTTTCAAATTCAAATTCAAATTCTTTATTGAATCCATAAAATGTTATACATCATTTAGATTCAGTCAAATTTTAACTCTACCGCCAGTTCGGAATGCTGTTTCGCTAGAGAAGAACAGACAAGAAACTCTAACGTTGCTCTTTTCAAAACTGATTTACAATATTAATACTATGTACATTACAATTTATTTGAGTTAAAGCAGCTCAGTTTATGCCAAGAGGAACATTATAACAAAATAATGATTATCGACCATGAGTCCCATGACCACGATGAATAAATTAGGACCACAAAGTAAAAAAACTATAACAATAAATAACAATTTGAGCAGACCAGTCCACACAAGCAGCACCCGTTCACAAGTATGACGCATGTGTCAGCCATCGGCCTCCTCAACCATGTTACAGGGAAGTGACCGACACACACCACCCGGCACACGACGCCGCCGCAAGCACAGACACTTTAGCGAGCATGACATACCCAAACTGAATTTAAATGAATGAATTTAATGAATATAGTTCTCAATTCCCAATGGTTCCCATGGGAGCCATGCTTCTCCAATTCTGGAAAAGGGCGAAAATTCATTTAATAAACATAAAGATCCCAATAATAGCAATAGCTACTTTATAGATTTATTTATAAGATTTCCTGTAATAAATCATTCCCAAGCCTTTCTATCCTCTAGATATTCTGAATATTTGTAATAGGCTTTATTAAATAACTTTTGCTTAATAGTAGCTTTAAAGTTACCGATATTAAGTTATTTAATATCATTGGGAACTTTATTGTAAAAGCGTATACAAAGACCTTTAAAAGAGTTGCTAATTTTGTGGAGCCTGGTTTGACTAACAAGGTTATTTTTATTTCTAGTATTTATTCCATTTCGTATGCGAGAGGCCGTCTGTGTTGGTACAACCGCTTTGTCTATTTCTGCCGCAAAGCATCATTGTATAAGCACTATTGTGATCCGGTTTGAAGGACATTGAAACCAGTAAAGTTACTGGGCATTATGACGTTAAGCATATTATGTCTCGGGGTGACGAGCGCAGTCCGATGCCATGCAGTGCTTTGTTATTTAAAGTTCTGTGTGGCGTTGCTTCTGTTTATGAGCAGGCGTGGCGCTTACCATCAGGCGAACGACCTACTCGTCTCGTCATTCAAGCTAATAAAAAAGAATAAAAACAATACCACCCTCCCTCCTTCCCCCTACCCCTCTCAGTCCCAGGCCTCGCGCGTGGTTGAACCACTCCACGTTGACAGTCATGTAAAATAAATGGACCAGGAACCAAAGCGGACGCGTCGCAAGATTTATTAATACCATATTGTATTCCACTATAATATATTTTAACATTACTTGATACATGCCTTGTATTTCTAGAACCAAAAATAGACTCTGTATGATTAAGGAATATACACATGTAGCTTAAAATGTGTTTGGTATACTTGAGGTACGAAATTCCAAAAGTATTTTTATAGATTGAACTAGCACCCACTGTAAACTCAAACTCTTGTGGTACGTATAGTTTTTAAAATAAATGAAAACTATAACTTTGACTTATGATATTGATTAACCTATAAAAGCATTGACTCGTGATATTGATTAAATGGCGGGGGGGAGGGGCTCCCTACCTTGAAAACTCAGATTTATATTTAGCAATGAGTTCTCTATTAAGTAACATAAAAAATCCTTACTAACCAGAATGCACGGTAGACTGGAATTAATATCTCCATTTCCCGTATTAATATTTTTTTACTAGCCTGAATGGCGCAACGAGCAGGTCGCTCGCCTGATGATGAGCAACATGACTGCCCTTAAACAGAAGCAATAAGTTGTTAAGTGTTATAATGCCCAGTATTTTCTCATACGGGCACTCACATTTTATGAGGAACTTGCCACCTAGTATAAACAATACAAGATAAACAATATCAATTGTTGCAAACTCATAAATCACAGGATCCTAATTTTAAATTTAATTTATCTTTACAATAAATTATAAGAATTGCTCACGACAGAGAAACAGCGCAATATCCTGAGCGTTATAATTTCATTCAAGAGAAATAAATCAGAGATAATTGTTTGAGTAATTCATGAACTGAATTCATTTAGCACAGACCGAGCCAATTAAGAAGGGCCTAATTTAGGTCTGTTTATACTTCCAATGGTCATAATAAGGAGTATTTGAATACGGAAAGTAGATTTACTTTCATTCTTTTTTATTTATAGTAGGCAAACAAGAGTGAGGCCAGGTTTTGAAGTGAAAACTTCTTTAGCATCGTTGTGATTTAAAGTCGATGAAACGAAATAGCGACAGTAAAAGAGACAGATACATAAATTCATAAGATTTAACGTGGGAGAAAATGAGATAGGAAGCATTATACACTTGTGCGCGCATGCGTAGTACAAAGCTTGAGAAAAGGCATCACAACAACCGTGGTTTTTTTTGTATACGTGTAGAGTTTGTAGAGTTTTTTCATCATTTTTATAGCAAAATTCTTCATTGTATAAATTATCGAAAATGTAAGCTGAGTCTAAATAAATCTATGTAATATATACGAATAAAATGTAAAATAATTATCAAACTTTGTATCACTATGATCATTACTAAAACCTACCATTATCCTCTTCCCGAAATTTTACATTCGTCTCATTATCTTGAAGCCAACATTTTTGAAGGTTTCACTTCTACCACGTGTGAATTGCACACATGATTTTAATTTTTTTGTCTTTTTGTATCTTCCTTTATGTTACATACTGGGCAATCTACATAATAATTCTATTCTATATTGTCTTGTGTAATTTTACCATTATATTTTCTGCAGCTGGTCTCGACTGTTGGCTAAATAATGTGCTTTCTTTCTTTCTTCCAGGTAACGCCTAATCGTTAAAAACCAGTGATCACAATAATTAAGGAAATATCTGTAACATTGGAAAAGGCTTTATCTCAGACTCGAGACGGTGGAATACTCATTTAATTATTGTGCACATTGTGTCACATATCCAATGCATTATAATATTCTTCTTAGTATAAATCAAGTATAGCTGTCGATAGTGTGTCATGAAATAAATCAATAAATGGCTGAACAGATTATCTATACATAGCTAAGAACTATCTCGATAAAATCAGCTTTCAGACGAAATAAATGCATCCAAATCGATCAATTCGTTTAGATGCTACGATGCCACGGATACATACACACTCACCGACGACAGACAACAAATTTATATGCCCGGAGTTAAAAAAAATGTTTAAATATGAGTCGTATTTATAACGTCACCAACATACATGGTTTAAATACATTAAATATTACATTTTCTTGAGACGTTGTAAAATACAGCGCAATATTTATTTTCAAAGCTACAAGCTCGTGTCGCGCCGAGATGACAAATTGAATTGTAATTTTCTAGACAATTTCTCGTCAATAATAATGCTTGACTAAACACAAGACGATGGGAATCAATACTTAAAGGATATTATTTTGAGTGTTAATAATAAAATAGACTGCCTCGGCGGCGCAGTTGTAATGCGTACGCGTTACGATTGAGTCCAACGCTGAGGTCTCGAGTTTGATCCCCGGGTCGGGTAAAGTGGTATTGGGATTTTCTATTACGAAATGCTCAGTATCAGCCGGGAGTCTGGAATTTGTGCCCGGTATGGCCATAGGCTCGCCCTATCACACTTTGGGACGGAGATACGCTCGGCGAAAGGTGGGTGTACTGGTGACACCTCTGCCTAGCCCTTCGGGGACTATAGGCGTGAGTGCGTATGACGTATGTTAATAACAAAACCGCCTCATTGGTTTAGTGGTTGTGAAATCGGTTAGAAACTAGGACCGATCCCTGTAACGGACAATAAGAATTTGGTCTTTGAATTCGAATATACTTATTGGTGTCTGGTAGTGGAAGTTTTATGTGGCAGTGTAGGCTCACGAAAAGTAATCTGAATAAAAAAAAATACATCAGCAAATCGTACTACTTGAACACAAAATAGATTACTATTTATCGTGTAACGTCTGACACTAAAGTGGAAATTTTACATAATAAAGTAGAATACAAAAGATCTAAAGGCCGAATTTTCTCGACACAAAATCGAATACGATCCTTTGTAAATGAGATTATTAAGGGACAATAATATCCCGTGTTCTCAAAGATTCCAGCTATCGTCGGCTATCTTTGGGAAAATCACACAATATTTTTTAGCTTTAGTGGAAAATCGCACGAGTTAATAACAATCCTTTTACAAAGTGTTATAGAAAGGTGTGGGTAAATTTAAGCAATATATAGTGTATGTTATAAGTATTTCATCCCCCATAGTACAAAGTCTAATTGCAATGCTAAGACGTAATTATAGAATTTTCTTTTTATAGTATGAGGAACATGTCGATATTGATTTCCAGCTTTGGATAACACCAAATAATAAAAGTGATACTTCAGACCTCCTTTCATTTAAATTTTGTATTACATACATACATACGCACTCACGCCTGTAATCTCCGAAGGGGTAGGCAGAGGTGTAACCAGTACACCCACATTTCGCCGTACATGAAACTTCTCAACGGAAAATAGTACACTCGTCGAGATTGGATAAATTTGTATTGGAATAAACAAAACCTTAAGAATTTTCAGTATTTTTATTTTGAAGTCAGTTTCTAGGTTTTGTTAAAACTATTTTTTTTTTTGTGGTAGTTACAGCAATAGCATGTAAATTCCAATACAATAACTAATCGCGACGAGTGTACTGTTGTTCATTGAGGAGTTTCATTTTTTTACTCCGTACTCCGTCATCAGATCCTAACCAAATTTATATGGGACTACATCGCAGCTAAACTCTATCGAATGAATTTTTTTACAACAAAATCGGTCCACAATTGGCGGAGAAAACGATGTACATACATAAAAATGTAAAAAACAAACGCGCTGAATTGAGTAACTCCTCTTTTTTAAGTCGGTTAAAACATTAAACAGTTGTCAAATGTCAATATTTATTTGACGCAGTCATTTTGGTAATTTCTTAGTTTGTGAAGTATGATATATGTATATTTTTTCGAAAGATGTAGACTACGTTTTGATCTTTTTTGTTAGTTAGCTCTAGTCTAGCTATTTTAATACTCGTCATTGGCGAAAACATCGAAAATCAATGGGGCTACTCTCAAAATAGAATAGAATAGCATGAAGTATGATTACATTATCAATAGTTTCTTCTTATTTCATTGTTTTTGACTTTGTAAAATGTCATGCCTACGCCACGACAAATGAACCTTTAGTTTTGAACCTGAGACTGCGAAAAAAAAGACTATCTTCTCGGCAGTTCGTACTATTCCCCGATATCTATCCCGATTGCTATTGCTGCTTAATTTGAGTAATTTTATTTCATATCTATTATACGTACCAAACGGATGCAAAAACTAATAGTTTTGTTACTACTGCATTTTTTTCTGATTACTATTGCATTAAATCTATGAATTTGCTTTACTAACCCTATACTTACACAACATTTTAAAACTATTAGTTTCAGTTCTCAAATAGTAGGTAGCGTTCTACCGCAATTTAGAACCCAAATTGCAAGTTAAAATGATAATGGCTATGCTATTCAGCTTTACTAATACAAAATTACCTACCTTAGTAGCACTAATTTTATGTGAATTCAAGCTGTAATTTGTATTTTAGGCAATTTCAACTAAATACACCCAAACAGTCCCACAAAATATAAATATTCCTGATCCCACATTAGGTAAACCGTGTAATGTAGGTATCAGGAACTAGGAAGAACTTACGGTCCCACAAAACTTAGACCCGAGACAAATATTTATAGATCACACGAAGTGGCAGGGCCACGATTTAGACAGTTTTGACTATAGCTTAAATGCGCCGGCTCGACCGGCTTGTTACCATTATAATGGAGTCCAGAAATGGGCGCAGTAAATTAAATGCGTAGTCACCAGTTGACAATCAATCTTTTATTAACCCATTATGTTTTCCCGCCAATTCCGCAACTAATCGTTGACAATCATGTTTTATACAAGTGGTTATGAAATGCAAATTAAAAATATACAAACTAAAGTATTATATTTAATACGAATTTACGACAGTTATTTAGTATGAAATATCAAGTATTAATATAAATGTTATATTATTCGATATTAATAAGAATGGATAAATAAGTTATACTATTTAGCCCACAGGTGGCGTTAGCTGCTACAGTAAAACTGGTGGTGAATTGTTACACTATTGTCTCTCAGAAAACCGACGTAAAGTACGTACAGTGAGATATTCGGACGGAAAATCCTCCTTTCCCTTCTTAATCTCATAATCATCACTTTTTTTTAAGGTCGGCAATACGCCTATGATTCTTCTGGTATTATAGGCGTTTACGGGCGGTGGAGGACACTTATCATAAAGTGACCCACTTTCTCGTTTGCCATTCTCTGCTAAAAGGAAACATTTAACTCGGTACAGGAATCTATTCTGGGGATGGATGATAATGAAGAAGACTTGTCGGAAGTTGTTGTTTTTAAGAGCAGAGTGGATTATTACGTTAATATCTTAGTAATTACAAAAAATAACACACAAAGAAATATTATACTTCATAATATACAAAATGACTGCCTCAGTGGCGCAGTTGTAATGCGTACGCGTTACCACTGAAGCTGACGATGAGGTCTCGGGTTCGATTCCCGGGTCGGGTAAAAAATGATATTGGGTTTATGTATTATGAATTGCTCAGTATCAGCCCGGAGTTTGGAATTGGGTCCGGTATGGCAATAGGCTCGCCCCCAATCACATTGTGGGATGGAGATACGCTCGGCGAAATGTGGGTGTACTGGTTACACCTCTGCCTACCCTTCGGAGATTACCGGCGTGAGTGCGTATTTTAATATACGAAATATAACATGAATAAAAATAAACATGTTGACTCAATCAAAAATTATAATGGAAAAAAAACAAATAAACCCAAACCCAATAACCATACGGGAACTAAATTTAAAGTTCCAACCCACTCGAATAATTACAACTGTGTTCCACAAAACACTTCGCTAATAACGATGGTGGTTAATTTTGTTTGTTGTTTCGTGTCGCACACGAGGGAGGGACTCGGGCACGAGGTCGGGCCCTCAAAGCTGCTCATCAAGCCGAGTCATCGCCTTAATATGCTATAATGAAGCTACGCCTTGTGTTGCCGAGGTATATTTTTATTTATTTATTTATTTATAATGCTTTATTCTACATACACAGTAAAAATATTTTACGGCGTATCTGACACGTCATTGAAATGACAAAAACAACAAATTATGATTTTTAACCGACCAAAAAAGAACGGAGGTTCTCAATATATTAAGTACACTCAAACTAGTTTTATTTCAATGTGTAATATTCGCGTAAACCTAAGAAATCACTAATTTTGTTATGTATTATTAATAATTATATTCACGTATAACATTTTTAGTATTATAAATAGTCCCTGATCTAATTTTGGGGTTTAAATTTTGGAATGCAAAACGTGGTATTTTTTGCCAGAAGAGCCAGAGTATTAGTAATATTACTCAGAACTTTGAATGGCACCGCAACCCAGAATTTTGAATTGAATTGCACTACGCTCGTCCGCCCGAGTCATTGTATCTTTAATCTCATAAAACCCAGTAATTTCATTGACTTTAATGTCTAAATAGAATAATATGTTATAAGATATATAATATGTAATATACATACCTACATACGCACTCACGCCTGTAATCCCCAAAGGGGTAACCAGTACACCCACATTTCGCCGAGCGTATCTCCATCCCACGATGTGATAGGGGGCGAGCCTATCGCCATACCCGGCACAAATTCCAGACTCCGGGCTGATACTGAGCCCGGGGATCGAACCCCAGACCTCAGCGTTAGCCTCAATCGTAACGCGTACGAATTACAACTGCGCCACCGAGACAGTGTTAGACTCGTATGTTTTAGTAATATGTTCAAAATAGAATATAACGACACACTACGCAATCAAAACAACTCTTTCATGTAGAAAAACGTTATGAGTAACAAAATCTTCTTATATATCAAATTCTCGTGTCACAATGTTCGTTCCCATACTTCTCCGAAACGGCTGGACCGATTTGTATGAAATTTTATATGCATATTCAGTAGGTCTGAGAATCGGCTACTATCTATTTTTAATCCCCCTAAATGTTAAGGGTGGTCCACCCCTAAATTTTATTTTTTATTTTGTAGACAAAAATGTTGATTTTTATTTTTTTATGATACAGCATTAAAAAATACATACAACCCTAAATTTTCACCCTTTTAACATTAACCCTTATATTTTAATAGTAATTTTAGTATTTTTGTCAAGCGCGTTTCTCACCGGGGGTGCCCACTAGGCTACTTTAATCCTGGAAATAGGCATTCACGCGAGCGGAGCCGCGGGCAACAGCTAAAGTAAGACATCAAAAGAACTTTGTCACCTGTTGCTTGTTCTTGCTTATTGTTACACAAAATTTAACGTGCCGATTAAATTGTTATTTATGGCGTAGACCGACAAACGAGCAAGTGGATCACCTGATGGTTAGTGATCTCCACCGCCCATGTACGCCAACAATATCTGAAGAATCATGGGCGCGTTGCGGACCTTAAAGGAAAGGAGTAATTAAGATATTTTGGATTTGGACCTTCAGATATCTCACAGAAAATCATCTATGAAATGCAGCAGTAAGCCGCTACTTTATGACGAATTTCTGTGAGACAGAAGTAACGATCCTGCCGAGCTGGCCTATTCGTGGTGTAGTCTACAGCGTGGAAAGCTATACTCGGAAAACTCTTGCACTCTTATGAACTTTTCTTTTCCTTTATAAGAGTAAAACATTTCATGGAAAATAACTTAATATAGTTACGATTTGCCAACTTTTATTTTATAGTATTTTTATTTAATTGAAAATAGAATCACAAATTGTGATTTGGACCCAGGAATTTCTTTCGACTTACGCTATTATTAAAACGATTATTTTTGAATTACTTTATTCCATTACCTTACATACTTGTAAAATGTACGCAATAATTCTTTATACTTCTAAATAAAGATCATAGCTTCTCTGTGGTGCGTCTACATTTGTATCATTTCGACGCACCGAGGTTGTGGCTGTTACGTATACTTGCTACGAGTACGTTTAATATTGTGACATAACAAAACATAAAACCAACTCAAAAACTAAAAGGTTTTAAATCGGTACCATTGCAATTCAATGATGGATACAACCGTCTCAAACATGCTTATTTTTATTTATAAATAAAACCTTATTCTTAATTAAAAACTTATTATTTTATGATTATTAATTTAATAAATAAACATCAAAATCGGTTCATAAATATTAAAGTTTATCTTTCATCCTCTTAGGAGCTGTATTTTTTTAATGAAATTGAGACCAGCATAGGGGTAAATCCTATCGAATACTAAAACACTCACATTATACGTGAATATAATTATTAATAATACATAACAAAATTAATATATTGAGAACCTCCATCCTTTTTTGGTCAGTTAAAAATCATCATTTGTTGTTTTTGTCATTTCAATGACGTGTCAGATTCATGACATTAGGGGCCTTCCTTAAAAAAACGTTACATAAGCAGTTATTAGTTAAACCCTCTCTGTCTTGCCTTTATCTGTCAACGTGATTTGTAAAGTGGCTAGAAACAGATGGGAACAATGTTTTAACTATTCATTGCTTAAAAAGTTTATATGTAAGGGCCTGGGTCGTAACATTTGCCAACTGCACACTTCTATTTTGGTCACAAAGTCTCGATGCGTCGAAATGTTACAAATGTAGACGCACTTTTACTTGTGGGAAAGAGAGAAGTGTATTCCATCAAGTTAAACTAATATCGAATGGTTATAAATCTATATCGAATTCCACGAAAGTATCTTTTAGGTCGTAAAAGTCGATGAATAAAGAATTTGACCAAATTTCATCAAATATATTGACTTGGATAAAAGCTAAGAATTCGTAAAAGTAAAAAGAAAACCTTAGTGTAGCTCCTACAACAAATGTCCTGGAGATTTGTCTAAACGAAGCGGTTAATCTAATCCCAGTGTCTTATTCGACTTTTACGAGGAAAATCTTACATAATGGGACGTATTTGAGTTGATAGGGGTAATAAAAAATTATTAAGGTTCTTATATTGTGTCAAAATTAAAATTTAGTGATAACTCTTTGCATACTTAGTAATATATAATAATTGTTGCATCTGTAAGATGTATTTTACCGTGTAATTTTATGAACTGAATATTATATTCCACCATATATTTGTTTTGTAGAGACGATGGTTCATAACTATATAAAATGTGCACGCTACGACCAACGGGAGCGGAGCAGTAACGTGCACGCGGGTCTTTTTATAAAATATTTTAAACTATGTTTGTTTAAGTTTCATATCTACGATTGTTTTACATTGGCGACGCTACCGTGACCATTTCCCTATATTATTCAGGGACATTGTATTAAAAAATATGCCAGCGGAAAAACATTGCCCCTATAGGTAAACAATATTATTTGTACTTGAAAGCCAAATAAGAGATTTATTTATAGCGGTTATACAAAATCTAGTCCTGACCCCATAGTAAGATAATTGTTATAATTATCTTATGTCGTGCATATCAGGAACCACGAGAAACTTTCAGTCGTACAGCACCCACGCCATAAATATTTCCTGATCACACAAACATACATCTCAGTACGGGAATGGAACCCGCAGCATCTCATTTCACAACCGGCTACTCTCCCACTGCACTACGACGGCTGTCAAATGTTGAGGATGAACAAATATTTATAGCATAACTAGCTTTTGCTCGCGGCTCCACCCACGTGAATACACTTTTCCGAAATAAAACCTAGCCTATAACCGTCTCCGGGGTCCCATCTATCTCTACATCAAAATTCATCAAAATCAGTTTAGTGATTTAGGCGTGAAAGCGTAACAAACAAACTAACATTCACATTTATAGTATTAGAATGATAATATTACGCTATTTCCCAATGTCCCAATATATTTGCTCGTTACAGTAACACGAAAAATAATATCTAAACAACAGAGAAGCCTCGCCTTGGTCCCAAGGCGCTTGTTCTTAATACGTCCCCGTCGAAGCCCCTCAGAAATAAAATATAACCTGACAAAATAGAATAAGCTTAACTTGGTGTTGTGTTAATGGTTTTTACAATTTTATTTCCCCTCGTGTACGAGGCTTACAACTTCCAATCCAACCTTGATTAGGGTCGCGACATACTATGATGTAGTCGGTAGTAGACGCTGATGATATTCCATTTTATATTTTAAAATTTTCCATACAAACATTTCAAAATGTAGCATATTGGCTAGTTTTAATTTTAGATTGTTTTTCTTTCTGAGTCGATTTTATTTTTATTAAATATTCTTGGTTTTTATTTCGTTGATTAAAAAAGATACACAATCCCAAATACTGTTCTATAATTAATTACGGCATATGGGCTTTACCTTTAATACTTCTGACTGCCTCGGTGGCGTAGTTGTAATGCGTACGCGTTACGATTGAGGCTAGCCCTGATGTCTCGGGTTCGATCCCCGGGTCGGGTAAAGTAGTATTGGGTTTTTCCATTATGAAATGCTCAGTATCAGCCTGGAGTCTGGAATTGGTGCCCGTTATGGCGATAGGCTATCTCCCTATCACATTGTGGGATGGAGATACGCTCGGCGAAATGTGGGTGTACCGGTTACACCTCTGCCTACCCCTTCGGGGATTATAGGCGTAAGTGCGTATGTATGTAACTTTCAAATACTCTAACGATACTAAAATAAAAATTTTACCACGATAAAATCCGTACAAACTAGTTTTATTTCAATACCCTATCGAATTAAATAATTCTAACAAAGGATACGTACAGAATGTGCAATAATGCCATATTGTACTCGCATGTAGGGTTGCCATAACTCTAAATTGTTTAGCTGGATTACCAATCAATTTAGCTAGACATTTGACTGATATAACCAGTTGAGAAATTTAAGAGTAACAAAGGTAAAAAACGACTCCTTTCTTATAACTGGACAAGTGTACAAAAAGCTTAACTGTGTCTATATCTGAGTGCTTCTTAGTAAGGTCTCTTCTTTTATATAATATATTGTTTAATATTGACTGCTCTATTGGCGCAATATTAGTATTTAAGGCAATACTGACATATTGATTTTTAAAATTTTTATAACATTTATTTAATTTTTTGTTTTTTTTTTTTTGTGAGTGCGAGTGCCAAGTATGTCTGGTATACTCTTGGCCATTTCTTAAAAAGGCCAATCCAGGAATTTCTGTACATTACACTCGCATAATTCTGTAAAACAATGTCTGGACATTAAAAGAGGCCGTAACCCATGAGTTTGTTTCGGCATTTCTTCTCATGGCTAGCCCCGAAATGCCGTCTTAAATATAATGTAGCATAAAAAATGATTGACATGTAAAAGTGATATTTATGATCCAATTTACAGAATAAATGATTTGAATTTGAATTTGAATTTGCTTGGCAACCCTACGCACAGAAATAGTCGGTACAACGAATAATTCAAATTCGTATGCAAATCAAACGCAAAATTTCAAACCCTGATGTCTGATATTATGATAGAGTACATTATAATAACGCGTATCTAATAGACGAATGTACCATAATAATGTTTAGAGGGCTGGATTTAGTAAAGCGCTGAAATAATATAGGCCATTATACGAGAAGAACTATCTACTAAACATACGCACTCACGCCTGTAATCCCCGAAGGGGTAGGCAGAGGTGTAAGCAGTACACCCACATTTCGCCGAGCGTATCTCCGTCCCTTATGTGATAGGGGGCGAGCCTATCGCCATACCGGGCACAAATTCCAGACTCCGGGCTGATACTGAGCATTTCGTAATAGACAAACCCAATAGCACTTTACCCGACCCGGGAATCGAACCCGAGACCTCAGCGTTGACCTCAATCGTAACGCGTACGCATTACAACTGCGCCACCGAGGCAGTCAACTATCTGCTATATTATATATTTTCTGAGTGGTAGAGCTACGCTGTAGACAGTTGCCTACAGCATGTATGGGCCGGCTCGTCCGGGTCATTACCACTGTCTCACAGAAAACCGGCGTAAAGTAACAGCTTGCTGCTGCGTTTCGTACGGTGAGTGAGATATCCGGAGGCCCAAACCCCCTCTCTTTTCCAATCCCTTAATTACCCTTTCCTTTAAGGTCAGCAACGCACCCATGATTCTTTTGGTATTGTGGGCGTACATGGGCGATGGAGATCACTTACCATCAGGTGACTCACTTGCTCGTTTGCCAGCCTATACTATAAAAAAAAACAATATCTTCTGCCGCGAAGCAGCACTGTGTGAACACTGTTATGATCAGTTTTGAAGTATAATTTACTATCAGTAAATTCAGTGGCAAATATTATTTGAAGCGGACCAAAACAGTATTTACCTGGCTGTAGGAATAGACAAAGCCATGGTATCTACCCAGACAGATCGCCGACACAGTCGCATATTTATTACATATTGCATTAACCTATCACTAAGTAAAGTAAGTTTTTTGTTTCACAGCTACTAGGTCACTCGTGCATGAGCACGTCTGGGTGGGTACCACCGCTTTGTCTTTTTCTGCCGCTATCGCAACAATGTGTTTTTAGTTCGCAACTCAACGTAATTGAGCATAGAAGTATATTTATTTAGCTCAAACTAGTATTTTGTGTATTGTAAATCGCAGCAAATTCAATGAAAAAATTGCTTTGCCAAGAAGCATAGTGTAGCACAAAGTTAAATTATATAATTATATTATTATATAAAACTCGTGATCGTATATCCGGATATCTCAATAATCGTACGAAACGCAGCAGCAAGCCGCTCGTTTATGTCGATTTCCCGTGAAACAGTGGTAACAACCCGGTCTGGACTGTCTACACCGTGGCTCTACCAGTTTATTTTACTTACAACTAGGTGATCCACGTGCTTGTTTACCGGACTTCGAGTTTGCCAGCCTTAACTAACATCAAACATTAAAAAAATATCGTCGAACTATGTCTTACGAATTAAGCTGGCCTCAATCCACTAAGACGACGTAAATCCGGTAATAAATAAATTAACAGCTTTAGTGGAAACGATAAAAAGCAATTTAAATAAACATGCTACATTAACACGAAAAAAAGGAAAGTAAAGTAACCCTTAAAATATCCCTGAATCATAAAAACGTAATTTGGTTTAAGCCGACTCATCGTTCAATAAAAGTTTTATTTTTACAAGCCTGAAAGCCTTTATTACATTACAGGCACTTAAACTTGGATTAATGAAAGGATACGTTATCGGTCTGGATATTAAAATTAAATATTTCTGGTTTCTAAGATCTTACTCATCGTTGTTACTTTGATTATTGTTTTAAGAGAATGCCATTTGCAACTTTCTTGACGCTGAGACAAGATCGGAATGATATTTTGAACATTTAAAATTACGAGAATTGGCCTCTTTATCTATGTTCACGATTAATGGTCAAAGAGAATACCATTTGACACTCTTGACACTGAGACTAGATCGCAATGATATTTTGAACCTTTTTAATAATCTGAATTGGCCTCCAGGAGACTCTCCTGCTCTTTGCAATTTCATAAAAAACTACACATTTTACTTTATTAACAGCTTACTAAAGCCTACGCCAACAGAACCCTAGCATTAACAAATGAGATGGACCCATGGTTGTTACAATCGTCCATAACTCACCCGTATCCGGGTAATGCCGCTAATGGCGGTGGATCTCTGCTGTAAATCAGATGCGAGGCTTCTTACTTTATTACTACTGATGGAGGGACTTTGGGTTTAATATACTCAGCTTCTGATAAGATATAGAAATTTTGCATGGAATACACATATTACATTAATTTTAAACTCTGTGGTTCCGCGATGGGTTCCACTTTCAAATTAGTACTCAATTAGGTAAACTATACACTTTGGTAAGGTGGTGATAGGTCGTCTGTCTAGGTACCACCGCTTTCTCTATTTCAGCCTTCAATCAGCAATTGTTTTCCGGTTTGAACGACATTGAAAACAATGCAAGTACTGGGCAGTAAAAGACATGACATCTTATGTCTCGGGATGACGAGCGCAGTCTAATGCCATGCAGTGCTTTGTATTTGAAAGTTCTGTGTGGTGTTGCTTCTGTTTATGGGCAGGCGTGGCGCTTACCATCAGGCGAGCGATCTGATCCTTTCATCATTCAAGTTAATAAAAAAAAAGTAAATGAAAATACTTTTGGTGTCTGATGGCGCAGTTAAACGACGTAGCGCATCTCCAACAGTACCGAAGTATTAACGTGTCACTGCGCTTTGTCTGTAGATTGCATCGAAATAAGATGACAAGAAACGTAACTCAAGCAAAAAAATGACCCTATTAAAACTCTGTGCATAATAATCTCTAGTTGACACTTGATACTCGTACATCTATTTTTTTGCGTGGTGCAGAACGTCGTATCTCGATTTAGAAATTTAATATTAACTATTATGAAATAATGTTGATTTTGAACGTTCATAAATTTTTGTTGCGTGTATAAGTGTTACGTGTGATTTTACTTTGGTATGTGTAAGTAAGTAGAGTCGTATTTATTGGCAGATTCATATGAGAGTTATCATTCTAATTATCTTATTTCGATGGTAGATCGGCTCGCGTTATCACGCATCATTTAACTGCACCATTATACGTTGCAGTATAGCGCGACGCTAGGCATGGTTAGGCTGATAGAAGCAACCCAACGCAAAATTAAAACAGCGAAAAAGCAAGCGTTTCACAGTATTCCAGGGTAGCCGGCGAATCACTTTAAACATAGCGTCGTACATTTTCCAAAAAGGAGACAAACAAACTACGATACAGTAATTTATTCATAACTGGCAAAAGCGGATACAAGAGCTCCAGATCGGGCGGCCTTTATGCACGAACTTTGAGGAATGTTTTATGGATCAGTTGCTACGAACGACTCCTGTTTTGTACAAAGAAATAATGAAAAACTTTTCGAGCGGCAGACTGGATCGATTTTTAGATATACAAGCGCATTTGGCCGGTTGGATTTTTACATTTAATCTTGATTTACAACGGGGTTTTTTTTTAGATTTTTATGGTATATGACGGTGGAGATCAGTGGCTCATTTGCCGGCCTATGCTATAAAAAAAACGAGGAACTAGGTCTCCTGACGGTAAGTGATCTTCACCGTCCATGCACGCCAACATTATCAAAAGAATGATGCAGGACTTGCCAAGTTAAAAGGGAGATGATAATTAAGATATTAAAGAGGTGAAGGGGATTTGGGTATATGGATAGTCGTACGAAACGTATCAACAAGCTACTATTTTACATTTTCTAGCTACTTTTTTGTTTTCTGTGGTAACAACCTGGTGGATCTAATCCATTCATGCTGTAGAAAAAACTGTCCATAACGTGGCTCTACCACTTATAAAATAGTAATATATCGATTGCTTCTAATTTTGTTGACTTCTACGAACACGTTGAATGCTTTTAGCGAACTACCTGTACCCCAAAGGGTTTGGTAAAGTTGTAAAACTAGTACAGGTTCGAAGCTTATTTCCGTCCGATGACGTCCTATAGGTGGCGAGCCTAACGCGATATCGAGTATAAATTACTATTCCGGGCAAGTAAGGTCCGATTTCTGGAATCAAAGACTCAAAGATATATATTGTGACTGCCTGATCTGGTACTTTAACACACGACCACACTCTCTAAGCCTAAGTACACTGCCATTAGACCGATGAGACAGCAATAACTTTTTCATAAAAAAATCTGTATTCATATGTCTAAAGTAGTAAAGTATGTTGAATGTACGTAATTTTCTTATTTTATAAGACCTTTTGAATTTTTTTGCTATAAAACTAAAACGAAATTCAATGTGGTCCACGCACATATTTTTTATTTTATTAGATTAAAAAGAGACTGAAATGAATGTTCGAAATCCAGAATTTAAAATTGTATATGTACTTATAATAAAATTCAGTTAACTATAAAACATATATTCTGGGAACGTTTCCAATTTCTGTTTTATAGAAACACTAGCTTTTGCTCGCGGCTCCGCCCACGTGAATAGACTTTTCCGAAATACAACGTTGCCTATTACCGTCTCCAGGGTCCCATCTATCTCTACATCAAAATTCATCAAAATCAGTTCAGTGATTTAGGCGTGAAAGCGTAACAAACAAAAAGATCATTTTTCTTTTTCACAAAAAGTATCCTATGTTACTTCTTATTCCTCTAATAATATGTGTACAAAGTTTCATGATGATCGGTTAAGTAGTTTTCACGTGAAAGCGTAACAAACAAACTTACATTCACATTTATAATATTAGTATGATTACTTCAATAGATTTATAGAAAGAAATTAAGTGTAGTACTTAAATAATGAAATTATTACTGTATTGGGTAATTATACAATTACAATCTAATACGTTCCACTTACCCTTTGGCCGATGGTCATAAATTACAATATAAAAGTGCTCTAATAGACGTTATGAGGTAAACAACCGAGATAGAAAGAACGCCACGCGTTCGTAAGTCAGTTCATACTGACAAATCCACTTTGTGTGACTACTATACTACTCGGTAGCGTTCCTTAAATAGGCCTCGCTTGAGACACTTTTTTCTACAGCATGAATAGGCCGACCGGGTGTTTACCACTGTTTCACAGAAAAATGAGGTAAAGGGGCAGCTCGCTGATGTGATTTACTGGAAGCCCAAATCGAAAGGATTTCTGATTTCCGCTTCTTAATCCCCTTTCCTTACCTTAGTTAGTGGAGTAACAACGCATCCGGGATTCATCTGGTATTATGGTTGTTCATGGGCGGTGGAGATCATTTACCACCCAGTGACCCACTCCGACTTACAAAAGTAAACAACGACGGTATCAAAACTAACAATCTCTAGAAGTTATTTTGGAGTCGGTGTTGGTGCTACTGTCGGTCAATTGAAATTGCAGCGACTACAAAAATACCCCAAAAAAAAAATATTTTAATTTTGTTTTATTTTTGAAGTCGATTTTTAATTTTCGTTTAAACTTTTTTTTTTTATGTGACATTTAAATTCCAATACAATAACATAATCACGACGGGTATCCGCCGAGGAGTTTCATTTTTTACTTTATAGTTCGTCATGAGATCTAAACGAACTTAACGATCCACAATCGGCGGAGAAATCAATTTACATTCATAAAAAAGCATAGAAAAATGGCCGTATAGAGAAATTTGTCTTTTTTTAAATCGGTTATAAAATCCAGCTAAACTACACAAAAATACTAAATCACTTTCGTTTTAGCCCTGTTCCTAAGTTATATACTTTATGCTAAAGCTGTTCATACTTTATACTATTTCCAGATCGAAATACCGAGTGAAAAGTGCGCTCAAGTTTCACCAAGTTTGTGTCCGTATATTTAATTTCCCGGTCGCACTTGCTGAACTCAGCTAGGTGGATACAAGTTCAATTCCAATTCATATATTGATTTATAGTACTGTGACTGCTACTTTTCATTTGAATGAGAGTTATTTTTTATCGGATTTCACCGTAATAGCATAAGTTTGAAGTTATGCAAATTCAAATTAAAATTCATTTATTTTGCTAGGACCATGGTTACAATGGTGTAAAGGTTAAAATATAGTAGGTACCTACTTAAATCACTTACTAATTGATGTTCACTAAATTAAATTTCATTACAAGTTTTAACATTAATAAATAACATACGCACTCACGCCTGTAATCCCCGAAGGGGTAGGCAGAGGTGTAACGAGTACACCCACATTCCGCCGAGCGTATTAATAAATGACTATAGCTTAGTAATCTTATTTTATCTAATCTATGTATAACATTTTGCAAGCAAAATAAATCTTTGCTTTGTTTGGAGATTTCGTGTTTAATCAATCAATGAGTGGTATTTCGCTTTATATATAGATTACTGCTCCGCTCCCATGGGTCGGAACGTGATGATATATAGTTATAAACCATTGTCTCCACAAAACAAATGTACGGTGTGAATATGACATCAATCGATCAAGTTGTTCAAAAGGTAAAATAAATATTTTCATACTAAGTTCAACCCCCCCTTCCCCCTTTTTGTAAGTGGATTTTTTCAAAAATGTGTACAACGTATAAACCCCTATTTTACCCCCTTAAAATGTGAATTTCCAAAAATCCGTTCTTAGCTGACGTCTACATTACACATACTATCATCTGACGAAATTTCATGATCCTACCTTTGGTAGTTTTTGAGGAATCGTGATTAATCAGTGAGTGAGTGGTATTTCACTTTTATATACATATAGATTTCCAAACTGCACATTAATAAAGAAAGAATATTGTACACTAAGATCTAAACTCCTAAGTAACAATAAGGAAAATAATAATAGCATGGGTTTGCATACATTTAAACTTGGATCTTATGTGATATTTTTAGTATTTTTTCCGAGTTACCAACTTACCCAAATATTCATTGAGATCGTAATTTCCAATAACAAAGATATAACTGCAAGAAATAGCTTTCTGTTTATTAGAACCACCCGATTTATTTGCAAATATATCTTCATTTCCATCGGGTTAAGGCAATACATAGGCCATATACCACACAGCGGTGGCCAGATATTGGCGAAATGGCGACGGGGAACTCTAATAAAACACATATTCTTATTTATGGACAAATAATAACGGGACTGACCGCCTCGGTGGCGCAGTTGTAATGCATACACGTTAATATTAAGCTAACGCTGAGGTCTCGGGGTCGATCCCCGGGTCGGGTAAAGTGGTATTGGGTCCGTGACGCGAACCCATAAGTTTTTTCCCTACCAAAAAGAGCCCAACGCGGCTAAAGAAGTTTTCACTTCAACAATTAAATTTTGAACTGTAACTCGTTGGAATACTACGTGGTACGTCCTTGATATGCGAGTGGCCGTCTGGGTTGGTACTACCACTGTTTGTATTTATATTTATTTGCCAAGTAGCAGTGTGTAAGCTCCATTGTATTTTCGTTTGATTTTGAAGCCAGTTAAATTACTTTAGGAGACTTAACAAATTATTTCTCAGGGTGACGAATGTACCACAATGTCATACAGTGCTTTGTAATCCAAAGTTCTGCGTAGTGTTTCTTCTGTTTATACACTTTATAGGTATGAGAGCGATCTGCTCGATATAATAAAAAAGAACAGACAATATTACATGCATACATATATACGCAGTCACGCCTGTAATCCCCGAAGGGGTAGGCAGAGGTGTAACCAGTACACCCACATTTCGCCGAGCGTATCTCCGTCCCACAATGTGATAGGGGGCGAGCCTATCGCCATATTGGCCACATTTCTAAACTCCGGGCTGATACTAAGCATTTCGTAATAGAAAAACCCAATAACACTTTACCCGACCCGGGGATCGAACCCGAGACCTCAGCGTTGGCCTCAATCGTTACTACTGCGCCACCGAGGCAGTATACAAAATATTATCTGATCTAATAACGTTATTTTTGTTCTTGTTACTCTCTTTACAATACAATAGCAACTATGTTATTTCCTAATTAGGAATGATTTGAAATCCAACGTAACATGTAGCATTTCTTACTTCGGCAAAATATTGTATTATCAAGGGTTCAATTAAATTGTTTCCAGAATTTCCTTAAGGTTTATCAATACTATTATTTATTTTATATTCTATTTATTTTATGTTATTTATATATCAGGGATATAGGAATTACGCCTCAATGGAACACAGGATTCTCTTATAGTTTAACAAATAGCTCAGATTGCTGGTTAAGCACAGATTGGAGAATTTTGGATTAGTAACTAAACTGTAAACAGTTAAATACAGTTGATCAAAAGCGGGAAACTTCGGCTGACGCGGTTCTGAAATATTTAATCAGCGTTTTGTTACTGTTATACCATTATGTACAGTACTCTTTATTTTAAAAGATTTTTTATACATATACATATACGCACTTACGCCTGTAATCCCCGAAGGGGTAGACAGAGGTGTAACCATACACCTACATTTCACCGGGCGTATCTCCGTCCAACAATGTGATAGAGGGCAAGCCTATCGCCATACCGGGCACAAATTCCAGACTCGGGCTGATACTGAGTATATCGTAATAGAAAAACCCAAAATCACTTTTACCTGACCCGGGGATCGAACCCGAGACCTCAGAGTCAGCCTCAGTCGTAACGCGTACGCATTACAACTGCGCCACCGAGGCAATCAGTTAGGCAGTTAATTTAGGTTTATTCATATCGAAATGTTCTTTTTATTTATTATCATTTTACATTTTCTTAAACTTTAAATTACCTATTATAAATAAATTAAATAAAAATAAAAGCGAGATACTACTCACTCACTGATTCTCACGATGTCCCAAAATCTACTAAAACAAGGTTCATTAAATTTGTTTAGGTGTGTGTGAAATTCCCCTACATTTTAAGAAAGGATAAAAGCCCCCGCTAAGAAAGGATTTTTTGTAAATTTACATTTTAAAAGGGAAAAGGGTTGTTCGCGCAAGCGGATATACGGGCAACAGCTAGTAACTAAATAAAATCAAAATTTTATTTAACAGCCTACGCCTATACAAATTGTAAGAAACCCAAAAACGTGATTAATAATTTAAAAACGATTTCTAATCAAGAATCTCATTACACATGTAAACGTAGAAATTACTCGAACCGTGCCGTTTGATATTCGATTGAATGGAATTAAAGTAGGGCGTGATTGGGATTCTGAGGGGCTAGCACGGAAACTTGCGAAAAGTTATTCGAGCTGTCATCGACAACAATTTCTATGAGATTTTAATACAGCGCCTCTATCGTACGTAAAAGAAACTAATATATATGGAATATGGACCAATTAATTATATTTAAGGAATTATCTATCGAGCCCTCGATACCTTTACATTAAGATTTCGATAGTTTTCCGTGCTAGCTCCTCTGAACCCAACGGACGGGTTTCATGAATATAAAGCATTAGAGTAATTAGATCAATACCTATGATATTTAAACCATTTGCTGAATCAGACGAGTTAGTGTAGATTATTTATTTATTTATTTGGAGTTTACAACAGAGAATACACCTGTTACATTTATAGATCACAATATGGCAGTACTTATTAGACAATAACAATAATAATAATAAAGCTTATTTATTCCAACAAACTTGCATGATTACAATTTAGTTATTAAAAGATATTTCATAAATTATATTTAGGTTAATACATTCTAATTGATTTATATTATGATATTATTTAGTAAATTTATAAATTAGTTTTTTTTTTTTAAAGATTGAATAATTAATTTAGTTTTTAATTTATAATTATGATTATAATTTTGGAAATGGATTTATATTTCATTTATTATTATTATTATTATCTCAGCCTGTTGTCGTCCACTGTTGGACGTAAGCCTCCCCAAGTGAGCGCCAACCATCCCGGTCTTGAGCAGCCTGCATTCACCTGCTACCCGCCATCTTTTTCAAGTCGTCGGTCCAACGTGCAGCAGGGCGCCCTACACTACGTTTACCTAACCGTGGTCTCCACTCCAGCACATGTCTGCTCCACCGACCATCCGTCCGTCTGCAGACATGACCGGACCATATTCAGCTTATTATAACTAAATTAAATTAAATTAGTACTTGTCGATAATTATTATATAATGCAGATATCGAAAATAGTTCCCAAATGTAATGACTCCTATTATATAAGTATTTATATTTATCAAAATGGCAGAGCTACGCTGTGGATATTTTTGTCTTCAGCACAAATAGGCCGGCTCGACCAGGTCGTCACCACTGTCTCACAGAAAACCGACGTAAAGTCCAGAAATATGTACGCCCACAATACTAAACTGATCATGGGCGCGTTGCCGACCTTAAAGGAAACGAATGATTAAAGGATTGGGAAGGGGAGGGGTATTAAGGCCTCCGGATATCTCACTCACCGTAAGAAACACAGCAGCAAGTTGCTACTTTACGTCATTTTTCTGTGAGACAGTGGTAACGACCCGGACGAACTGACCCATTCATGCGGTAGACAAAAGTGACTACAGCGTGGCTCTACCACTCGCAAAACAATTAGCCCAGGATAGGAATTTATGGCGGCATGGCGAAAAGCTTGCCACCTATCACAGATGGAAATTAGCGATCTGTGGTTGCAGCACTAATTGCACCTCTGCAGACCTCTTTGGAGATACAGGCGTGAACTTATGTTGATATTGTTAGGCAACATTTGTTAGTTCGCGACACCAGACTTGTTGGGGAATCCCTATTTATCATTTATCGATTGATAATGAAGGTGTCCGAGAATGTAATGCCGGGTAGATTGAAATAATAGCCGTGCAAGTAGTAAACAAGTTGTACGCCTGGTGGGGTGACAGTTGCTTTGTAAGAGAGCGCTCCGTCATTGGGAGCTCATTAGGGCTGGAGTGCCTACAAGCATTCGCCCGAAAGTCCGGTGACGCTGACTAAAGCCGACTCACGGTCAGGCTATCAGCATTCATCCACACCAAAAAAAAAAAAAAAACGGTACGGTGAGTGCTGTGAGTACTGCGAGTGCTCTCAGTTCTCTGGGTTCTGTGTGTTCTTGGTTCTCGGTAATCAGTCACCAGTCTCGAATACATTACTACGTGGTTACGCTGGCTCAGTTGAACTTATTGTTGCCTAGAATCATTCAGTTCATTCAGAGTGCTCATGGGTAATAGTTCTAACAATATGTATTCATAAATCACATGAAGAACACAAGCTTATAGTAGCAGTTGTAAACGAAGAGATGTAGACTGTAGTGAACGTCTATGGCCGCTCAGAGACTATTTATAACAATTTGCGAACCGCGGCCATTAATCAACGCGACACACAGCTTTATTTTATCATAACAAGGTGGTAGGTCCCTCGTTTGCTGGTCCACCGCTTTGTCTATTTCTGCCGCCAAGCAACAGTGTGTAAGCACTGTTGTGTTCCGGTGTGAAGGACATTGAAGCCAGTGTAATTACTGGGCATTATGAGACTTATGTCTCGGGGTGACGAGCGCAGTCCAGTGTCATGCAGAGCTTTATTTAAAGTTCTGTGTGGCGTTGCTTCTGTTTATGAGCAGGCGTGGCGCTTACCATCAGGTGAGCGACCTGCTCGTCTCGTCATTCAATGTAATAAAAAATAATAATAATAATAATATCATTATTTCATTTTCACCAGGAGGCCAATTCTCGTAATTTTAAATGCTCAAAATATCATTCGATCTAGTCTCAGCGTCAATAAAGTTGCGAATGGCATTCTCTTAAACCAATAATCAACGTCAAATATACCTAGCATTAGTAGTAGCATTATACCGTTTTGGCTTCAGTCAACTTTTATTCTACATTCAATCTCAGTACGATATAATATGTTTACATTTGACGTTGATTATTGGTTTAAGAGAATGCCATTTGCAACTTTCTTGACGCTGAGACTAGATCGGAATGATATTTTGAACATTTAAAATTACGAGAATTGGCCTCCTGATCTCCCGCGGGAGCGTCTCTCAATGACAGTCAAGTAAGCGATGAGTATTTATTTTCATTATCGGTTTGATTAAATATATTTTTATTTTTGATAATATATAATAATACTAGCCCTGTATTATACATGTCCCACTGCTGGGCACGGGCCTCCTCTACTGAATGAGAGGGGTTAGGCCTTAGTCCACCACGCTGGCCTAATGCCGGGTTGGCAGACTTGACATACCTTCAAAATTCTTATAAAGAACTTCTCAGGTATGCAGGTTTCATCAGAATATTTCCTTCGCCGTTAAAGCAAAGCGACAATTTAACAATCAATACACACATGACTTAGAAAAGTCAGAGGTGTATGCTCTTGAGCCTGGTTTGGAACCTGCTACTTTCGTCTCGACAGTCCGTACCACTGAGCTATTGCTGCATTAATTTTTGATAATATAATTGAACACAATGCGTTCGGGAATACTATGACACCTCAGAGTAATGTATAATATGGGGGTAAGACCAGAAACCCACACCCTCTCATTTAATAGACTATTCGCTCTCTGTGGGTATTACATAAAAAAACCAACACCCTCAAAATCTCACAAAAATCCCCAAAATAAAAGAAAATCCAAATATAAATATTGTTATCATGCATGAACTAACCCTGTAACCTGCGGTGCTAAGGCCTCTGAGTTTGACCGCAACTCAACACCGGTTCTACTTAGTAAAGCGACACAAAACGCGCGAAAACCTCCGCCGCTCTCGAATGCCAATGTCGACACTCTTTACATCCTACGATGAGACTTAATATGATTCCTTTTTTTTATAGTATAGGCCGGCAAACGAGCAAGTACGCCCACAATACCAAAAGAATCATGGGTGCGTTGCCGACCTTAAAGGAAAGGGATAATTAAGGGATTGGGAAGGGGAGGGGGTTTGGGCCTCCGGATATCTCACTCACCGTACGAAACGCAGCAGCAAGCTGCTACTTTACGCCGGTTTTCTGTGAGACAGTGGTAATGACCCAGTGTGGCTCTACCACTCAACTATTCCTATTTAATTTGATTATACTTGCTCGGGCATTTCGTAGCCGGATTATTCCCTTTAAAAGAATATTCTGAAATTGGTTTTGTAGATTTGCATGGTGATCTTGATATTCTGTCTAATCACAAGTTCAATCTGTAATTCGATCCTGTAATTTTGTTAGAAATCTGAGGAAAAGTAGCCATTAGGAGCTGGAATTAATTTTGTTTTTTTTTCTTAGACCAGCTTACTTTAAGGGACTAATAAAGCCGCCGGTCATTATCGGCAGTGTACCTGAAAAAAGCCAGTAAAAGCTGACTTCAGATAGTCAGACGACCTGGCGTCATCTACAAGAGACCTATCTGAGACCAGATGCACGGCATCACTGAAATGAAATTTATTAAGGTGTTAACAGACAGGACCGTCACGGACGCCGGCAACTAACGCTTGCCACAAGCATTGGAAGTCTGTCTTTTTGAGGAATGGGACCGAGTAAGAGACTGTGACGCAAGGCAGAGGATAGCAATATGTCCGCATTATATGAAAAATGGTATTCATACTTTAAACAATCCTTCAGACTGCCAAGCTAGCAAAGTTTTATTGTGACCATCTTTATTGTAATTTAAAATGATAAATCACAAACGTAACTAAAATAACTCGTCACCTTATAGATGAAATTTTCAACGAAATTTCCAAAACCATCGTACAGTGTAAAGAGTAGCCACATTCATGATCCGAACTCGGTGTTTGGACAACAAATGTTTGCGGCGCACAAACATACCTCCAACATCGCGACTATTCAGGGATTCTCCGCCGGGACACATTTCTACCTCAAAAACTTTAAACCGTACTCGATTTGCGTTTGAAATTTCCATCATGTGCTACATTCAATGCTGCTTTAATATGCTAAATGTAAACGAATATTTAAGGAGAATTAGAAATGGATGCGCTACAGATTTTTACGTTTGTAATTCTGCTTTCGTAATTGAATAATGTGGGAGATATGAAAGATTTCTGTCATATCATTTGAATATCATCATTGCTGGAAAGTGATTGCCATTAAAATAAGTGTTACGTTTCTTATTATTAAACATGCAGAACAACGAGCAAGTAGGTCTCCTGATGGTAAGCTATCACCATCGCCCGTGAAATTTCGTAGAGGGATCGTGGGTACGTTGCCGATATTTGTCACAAGATATAGGAATTGGGTATGGCGCAGAGGGGGGATTATTGGTCTTCTCCCTCCATAGAGTTACCAGACCGCCTTTTTAAACGAGCCGAGATATGTGACCTAAAATAATTTTAATGTTTGTGATACTATAGTGTCATAGAATTACACTTGCCAGAGACATTGCTCTTACGGTAGCATAATTAGTTTAAAAACAGGTAAGATCATGGGTTCAAATCTCATTTCGAGCCATAATTTGTATTTTCATTTCAGATTTCTAAAATTACATGAGTTGCCTATGATTGGACTTCTGCAATTTTTTAAAAGGGCACGTCAATCTGGCTATTACTTCTGTCTCACAGAAAAGTGACGTAAAGGCTTGCTGCTGCGTTTCGTACGGTGATTGAGATAGCCGGCGGCCCAAATCTCTATTCCCAATGCATTAATTAACCCTTTTGTTTAGGTTAATGATTCTTCTGGTATTATGGGTGTTAATGGGAGGTGGAGATCACTTACCACCAGTTGACCCACTTGGTAGCTTGCTGTCCTATACTAAACATATTTTTTTGCCAAAAGTGGGTGTACTTGTTACAAATCTACTTACCTTCGAGGATGCAGGCGTGAGCTTATGTTAGATGTCATTGAATTACACCTGTTCAACTGGATTATAATATTCTTGTTCCAATATTTTAAGTTTTTTATATATAAATGTTATTACTACATTGCTACAACACCTGAATCATAAATTATTATTAAAATAAAGCGCTTTGTTATTGTTATTATAATAAAATGATTTCACTACATGAAAACACAAAACACACCATTGCTTTTATAATAACAAGTTAAGGTGTAGAATACTCAGAAAAACTAACGAAGATTCAATGAAGACTATGCAAATTTATAAAATCAATCATAAAAAATTTACACCTGGTTTCTGAAAGGCTGATTGATTTGATCATTCAACTAACAGAAATTTAATTTGACATCGCTGTCAAGTCAATTCGAGTTGCTGAAACGTTATTTAGTAATAAAATAATATTATTTGGTCTCTCTTTAGTACCGTTTGACATACGATTTTTCATATTAATTTGAAAGTTATGTTAACTACCATGTATTTCAAATCAAAGGTGTTGATTACGCTTCTAGCATCTCGATTTAGACTTGACATGAGATTTGACTAGTTAATTTAACATTGATCAGCCTTTCAGAAACCGGGCGTTAGACTATCTTAATCTGATCATAAAAATCACGCAGCGCTGCAGCGCTGTACTGTAGCGCACTTCTGAATATCCTATCACCATCAGGTGACCTATTGGCTCGTTTGCTGTCCTCATCTATAAAAAATATATATTTTGCTATATTGTAACAATCTATATAGGTATATTAGTTTTATATATTCCATTATTAAATTATTTTTATTTCTTTTATAATTCCTATGTAAAATGAACTTAAGCTGACACTTTATAACCTTTTCCAAACTATGGTTATTTTTGAATAATTTGTGATGATCATAAATTATTATCCAGTAACTCGAAATATCTACAACAACTGGATTAAAGATAATTGACGGCCTCCGTGGCGTAGCATGGGGGGTAACAAAGGCTGTGGGTTCGATCCTCGCACGGAGACCAAATGTTTGTGTAATCCACAAATATTTATTTCGAGTCTCTCTTTCAGACTATCATTTTGTCGGAATTTCTAAAAACAACGATATAACACTAATATCTTAGTATGAATGTAGGAGTATATAGAATTGTTAGATGTTGAAAAAGACTTTTATCCCGTGATTCAGTTAATGTATATCTCTTCTCCTTAACTATAGCCCTAAAACAATTTCTGACGCAACTCAGCCATAAAACAGAGCGTCTACAAAACTTATGACAAAAGATATTTCAAGGTACTAAACAAAGACTCAGAGATTTAAACTCGCCTTTTATATATCGTAAAGAATTTTATATGCACCGGCAATATTTTACGTTGCTCACACCGGCTGTAAACGGGTTGACGTCTTTGCCTTAAATATGTAGCAATGTTTCTGGCAATATTGTTTATACGTTGTGTAATTAACATTGGCTTAGTTCATGTTTTATGAATAAATGTTTGCGCAATTCCTCTTTATGTAACTTTTATGCTTTAAATCAATTTCATTAATTTTAATTCCTTTAATCTAACTTTATTGTAATTAAGCCATGGAACTGATTATGTTTCTTAGATTAGATAAGTACATGTATTTCACAGAGGCCGGCAAGATTCATAGATGCACGGTCGACCATAAAGAAGTGAAATGGGGATTAGGATTAGTAGATTTGGGCCTCCGGGAATCTCACTACGAAACTCAACAGCAAGCTGCCATTTCATGCCGGTTTTATTTATTTATTTATTTATTTAGATTAGGATTGCAAACGGAGTTAACAATAATTATTATTATTCAAAATTCTACACATACATTAATAACAAAAACTAATTGCAACTCTAGATAAATGCAACCACCGCATGTGCCACAGTATATAACAAAATCAAATATTAGATAAATATTAAACTTCAAACTAAAATTAAACAGAAATCAATTACAAATAAAAACAAAACAATAAAGTACGACATAATTAACTAAACAATATATATATTATAAATATTGTTAGTTAAAAACTATACCAAACTCAAAGTTCAGCCTTACATATTATTTTATTTTTAAAATGTGACAATTTGTCTCCAACTTTTCAATTTTTCAGACACCCTTGTCGAGCGGGCCCATTCATACTGTAGGCAAATTTGTCTACCACTCACAAAGTATTTTTTTTTATAGTATAGGCCGGCAAACGAGCAAGTGGGTCACCTGATGGTAAGCGATCTCCACCGCCCATGTATGCCCACAATACAAAAGATTATGGGCGCGTTGCCGACCTTAAAGGAAAGGGATAATAAGGGATTGGGAAGGGGAGGGGGATTTGGGCCTCCGGATATCTCACTCACCGTACGAAACGCAGCAGCAAGCTGCTACTTTACGCCGGTTTTCTGTGAGACAGTGGTAACGACCCGGACGAGCCGGCCCATTCATGCTGTAGACAAAATTGTCTACAGCGTGGCCCTACCACTCGTTATTTGAGTCATCAATTAAAACTACATTTATTGGTCTATTTTTTATCAGAGTGAGGTTTAAAAAACCTTTAACACCGCTACACTAGCATATTTCTATGTAATTTATTATGTACGCAATGTTAAAAGCTGAATATTAATAATACTGTACGAACCAAGTAAATATACATATTTTATGCCTCGAAAGCAGCTCTTTCAAAATTATTTGAATTCAGCATTTTATTTGTAAATCACATGCGATTGAAAATAAATATTTGATTTCTTTTAGATATTTATTCTGCAAAAATACTCATGTATTTTAAGATTCCATAAAATTGCTTGAACCATATGCATCTATTGGTCTTCGAAGGTAATGTATTATTTGAGGATATATTTACCGTAATAGTTTTGACTTCACAAGTTCAGTTTCATACAATCGGTTATCATACTAATACTATAAATGTGAATGTAAGTTAGAGACCTTAGCGTTAGCTTAATCGTAACGCGTACGCATTAGAACTGCGCCACCGAGGCAGTCATCATAAAGAAGTATGATTGATATTATCAACTTTTTATTTTTAAATTCTCGTACTATACCGTGGACAGCCTTAAAACTCTGGCCTGACGTATGTGTTACTCGTAAAAGGAGACATGAGAGTTTCGGAGGATGATCAAGATCGAGCGAAGTGGAAGCGTCTAATAGGAAACCCAACCCTGGCTCTAGGTCAGGTTATCGCCAGGCAGATAACATACTAATATTATAAATGTGAATGTAAGTTTGTTTGTTACGCTTTCACGCGAAAACTACTTAACCGATCATCATGAAACTTTGTACACATATTCTTTGAGGTATAAGAAGTAACATAGGATACTTTTTATGAGAAAAAAAAATATTTGTTTGTTATGGTTTCACGCCTAAATCACTGAACCGATTTTGATGGATTTTGATGTAGAGATAGATGGGACCTTGGAAACGGTTATAGGATACGTTTTATTTTCACGCGGACGGAGCCACGGGCAACAGCTAGTAATTTATAAATTGAGATATATCTCCCATCATCGCGTCAAGCGTCAGACGGACGTGTCATTTATGTCGTAGTTAGTTATCAGCGTCGCTAGCGTCAAACTTATGCGCAAAATAACTTGGCCGTGCTGAAGTTAGACACTTTACCCGCTCATGACACCGTTTAGGCTTTTAAAACAATATCCGTGACGTCACTCGTGACTAACTTCAGGCCGGCCAAGTTATTGTATGCATATTGTACTTACGTAGTGCGTAGTGCAAACGCACTGACTGTAGTATTAGCTGCAGCCGGCAGCATTGACGCTACGTCATTGACGCGTACGACTGACGCTAGAAGCGATTATCATAAGTCTATTTTTAATTCTCCCGTAGTTTTTAATTCCTAGCATCACCATACCATGTGTGTCTGTATTAGATCGACTTGAGCGATAAAGCTGCCAATTTAACTACGCTTAAATTAATTAATTTTTAATTAGCTTGAATAACGAGACGAGCAGGTCGCTCGCCTGATGGTAAGCGCTACGCCTGCTCATAAACAGAAGCAATACTACACAGAACTTTAAATAAAAAAGCACTGCATGACACTGGACTGCGCTCGTCACCCCGAGACATAAGGTGTTAAGTCTCATAATGCCCTGTAATTTCACTGGCTTCAATGTCCTTCAAACCGGAACACAACAGTGCTTACACACTGTTGCTTAGCGGCAGAAATAGACCAAGCGGTGGTACCAACCCAGCCGGCCTCTCGCAAACGAGGGACCTACCTACCTTGCTTAAATGTATAAAGTATTTTTTATTTATCTCTGGATTTGCTTAAAGTACTATTAAACATTATAAATTAATAAATATTTATAATTATTATGCCCTTATTTATTTTATACTGTTGTTTATATTTAAAATGTAAGCTGGCTGGCGTCCGTACGTCACATAAGGTGACCACTGAAAATCAGCGCTGTGTTGTGGTTCACGCCACAGCACAGCAACACGCTGAGTGGTCACCTACCTGTCACAGTCACGACGCGCAATTGTCAAAACCTTTTTGATGGTGTTTAGTTAGTATTGTTTTACTGTAATTTTTTTGTGATCTGTGACAAATAAATTGTCTTTCTTTCTTTCTTTCTTTCTTTCTAAATAAAATTTTATTTGGTATCCAATATGAAGTGACTGACCTATATCTAAAAAAAGATTAGACATTTTAGACACTACGTTTTATGTTCATACTTAAGCGATTTAGTCGCAAATTCTGCGCGCTTTTCGCTACTACGTCTACTATTAGCACTAGAAAATAATAAAAGAACAAAGAGTCTTCTTACAAAGAAGTACGTGACAACATGCAAGAGTAGAGAATCACCTAGAGCGTATAGATATTGCATCCGTGCACTTTAATATGCAACTATATGAGATTCCTTCACATACGTGGCCGACAAGATATTCCCGTTCAGAATTCGTAGAATTTTTCATATTGGCACATTAGCGTGGTGTGGGTCCCGCGACACGACACAGAGCTGGGAGCGTGACTACACGCTGATTAAGGTTGAGTTGCATGTAAAATTCTTAAATGGGATAAGCATTATACAACATGTAACAAAAACCCTGTTGGTGCTTTTACCTGTGTTATGAGAATGTATTAATTGTTAATTATCACTTGCTTTAAGGGTGAAGGAAACATCGTGAGGAAACCTGCATACCTGAGAAGTTCTGCATAAGAATTTCGAAGGTATGTGAAGTCTTCCAACCCGCATTAGGCCAGCGTGGTGGACTAAGGCCTAACCCCTCTCATTCAGTAGAGGAGGCCCGTGCCCAGCACTGGGACGTATCTAATACAGGGCTAGTATTATTATTTTATTATTATGAGAATCGATATTCAAATATAAGGAAATATCTTGACAGCCTCCGTGGCGCAGCAGGCGAGTAGCCGGTTGCGAAGCGTGAGGTCGTGGGTTCGATTCCCGCACCTAGACAAATGTTTGTCTGATTCACAAATATTTGTCTCGGGTCTGGGTGTTATGGGACCGCAAGTCCCTCGTAGTTTCTGATACCCACGATACAGGTTTACCTAGTGTGGGGTGAGGACTATGTGTGTGACTGTTGGGTGTATTTATTATTTTTATTTATCTCTAATGAGACAAATCTACCATAAAAATGGGACAGATGGTGGGCCTGCAGCTCAATGAAAGTGGTATTTTAAATTAAATACTACTAAAACTATAATTTTATGTGTTTTACGCGCGGATTAGTAAAGCGGCGACTCGCTGTAATAGTAAAAAGGTGCCGTATCGAGTAACTACCACTTTTAATAAACCACCGAATGATCGCCAATGGTTATTGTATGGTAGAACTTTCTTTATTGAGATATTTTTTTACGTTCAAATAACGATTTTGAGAACGTGGTTAAAAGGAACAACAGGGTTTTTGTTACATTTAACGGTACATTTTGAAGGTCGTGTCAAAGGCAAAAGACCGCGATGTGTCATACGAGTCAAGTTTCAATGCGTTGCTTTGAGGTCACATTACGCTTGTGTCAGAAATCATGAAATTGCAAACCCCTAAATATGAATAATAATAATAAATACACCCAACAGTCACACACATAGTCCTGACCCCAAACTAGATTAACCTATATTGTGGATCTCAGGAACTACGAGGGACTTGCGGTCCTACAACACCCAGTCCTAAAATATATTTGTAGGTCACACATTTGTCTCGGTGCGGGAATCGAACCCACGGCCTCACGCTTCGCAGCCGGCTACTCGCCCACTGCGCCACGGAGACTGTCGAATGCATTGCCTTATTACAGCGCTGACAGTGGAGCTACGTCGATCACAACACGCGCTATGCTAGCTGTGCATAAGAATGTTGCGTTAACTCAACGCAAGAATACCATCTAGCAGTATAAATAATGATACAAGGCAGGTGGTAGGTGTCTCGTATGCGTTGGAGGGGTTTCGGCGTGTTTTTGTTGGAGTTCCCGAAACCCTTCCATAGTGCAGATGTCGACAACCATGGGGTTTTTAGCCGGTAAAAATCGGGCATACCGCGTACTTTTTATGGTATACGCCGGCAAACGAGCAAGTGGGTCACCTAATGGTAAGTGATCTCCACCGCCAATGTACGCTCACAATACCAAAAGAATCATGGGTGCGTTGCCGATCTTAAAGGAAAGGGTTACTTAAGGGATTGGGACGGGGAGGGGTATTTGGGTGTCCGGATATCTCACTCACCGTACGAAACGCAGCAGTGAGCTGCTATTTACACCAGTTTTTTGTGAGACAGTGGTAACGACCCGGACGAGCCGGCTCATTCATGCTGTAGACAAAAGTGTCTACAGCGTGGCTCTACCACTCATGTTTGTTAAAAGCTATTGATTATTACCCAAATAGCTCATAGCTTGTATGGAAATATAATGCAATCATGACCAGCCAGGGTTGCCAACTCGCAATAATAGGAGCTATTGAATTACTACGCTATTAGTATCCGGGTGACCTCGTGCAACAAGTATGGCTGTAAACATGCTCCTTGCAATATGTCGGGGTCAAGTTCTTAGGGCAAGTTGATATTGGAAATGTGAAATGCGATTCGATTGTACACTGTATAGTGTATTTAAAGTTCAAATTATGAGGCCGAGTGTGAAGTTTGTTTGATTAATAAACTTACAAAGATTTATTTATTTATTTAATTTATAAACTCTATTGTACTCGTACATGTTAAACAAGAAAATAAGAAACAAAATTACAGACGAACTCAAAAAATTATAGCGAAGTACAATTGGCGATCTTATCGCTAACTGCGATTCCTTCCAGACAACTTTTATGTTATTAAATAGAATCCTTTAATTGCAATTAGACGAGCAACCAGACGAGCAGGTCACTCGTCTGATTGCAATTGTCCTCCGCGCATGCCCAGGCAACACTACTCAGAATTTTGAATTACAAAGTACTTTCTCTGATTTTGTGTTCACTTACTGCCAAATGATTCACTAGCTGAATTGCCGGCATACTGCTATAAATAAAATGTCTTTATTTCAGACAAAAGGACCCATACTACAAAGAAACCATTTAGAAGTAATAAAATAAAATCATTTTCATTTCATTTAATTTTTTTCTTAAAAAGCTAAACGTGCATAATATATCAGAAACCTGAAATCAACTACACCATAAATTCTTTATAGGAGATAAAAACGATATTGGTACCGGAATACCGTCCACTAAAAAATAAACGTAACCTGTAATATGTAGGTATGTATGTATGTACCTGTAACCTATATTCTTTTATAAAAAAAAAATCCACGCCGCCGGCGTTCGAGGAAACACAATTTGGTACCCAATTATAAAGGCAAAAGTATTACGTTTCGCGGGACCTCTCACCCGGAACAACGAATGAAACAATTGGTTTATGTCATGTGGTATATATACGAACGAGATCTGCTGTAATTAAGTTTTAAAACACTTCTTTTTATGGCATAGGTCAGTAACGAGCAAGTGGGTCACCTGATGGTAAGTGATGTCCACCGCCTATGTACGACTTCAATACCAAAAGCATCATGGGTGCCTTGACGACCTTAACGGAAAGGGATAATTAAAGGATTGGGAAGGTTTGAGCCTCCGGACATTTCGGTCACCGTACGAAACGCGTTTACGTCGGTTTTCTATGAGACAGTGGTAAAGCGACAGTGGACGAGCCGGCCCATTCATGCTGTACACAAAAGTGTCTACAGCGAGGCTCTACCATTCAACTCTACGTAATAATATCAATATAAATTTCATCCTAATTCACCCCTCCATTTCTTTCTTTCATCCTGTTTAACGGTATGAAGTTAATACGATTCTAATATGTATACGTAATGAGTACATCTGGGAAGCCTTAGTGTCCGCGACGATGTGGCAAGAACTTCTCTTCGGGTGGTTTAGTCACAGTTTGAGGAAACCATAGGAGTACTTTGCCGTCAAGCAACAGTGTGTAAGCACTGTTGTTGGTTTGAAGGAAATTGAAGCCAGTGAAATTAATATCTTATGACTCGGGATGACGAGCGCAGTTCAGTACCATGCAGTGTTCTGTAATGCAGAGTTCACCTCTGCCTACCCCTTCGGGGATTACGAACGTGAGTGCGAATATATGCAATTATCTTTTGAAAACAACAAAATTTTAACGAACAACATTTAAAATATTATTGGCTGCTTCATCTCTCGACTCACGTATAAGGAAGTTTTTTTTTGTTGTTGTTCTCACAGCAGCTAAATCAAGTGTCTACGAGGGTGTCTTTGTAATACCCTCTCCAGTTTGTTTTGGAGAGGCGCTAACTTTTTAAGAAAAACATATAAAATGCTATATGAGTGTTAAAATTCTGGTAAGGGGATTAATATACATAAACTCACGCCTGTACCCAAAATAGGGTAAGCAGAACTAGTAAATTTATTTTTATTGTATGCGATGGAGTGAGCCTATCGCCATACAGGGAATATATTCCAATCTCAGCTACTCATGTGTTTTGCTAAGAAATTTGAATCTAAGAAATCTTTCCCGATCTGAGATTCGAACTCAGGACCTTTCCGATTTCATAGACTATGTGCGCTGCTTTTTAATCTACTTAAAAAAGGAGGAATTTCTCAATTTGGTGCGAATTTTTTTTATTTTATTTTAGACCATTAGATGATAAAAAGAGGGTGCAGCACTGCTGCAGAAATATAATTTACCAATGTAATTTCACAATCTTCTTCTTCTTAACCCTTATCCCACTCACAGTGGGGTTAGCGCAACATAATTTTAACACATGTTACAGAAAGATTTGGCTTGTAGTTTTTATGACCGACCGCCTGCCTGACGTCAACCCCTCTGTGGAACGTAATTTCACAGTGTTCATTAAAATTATTCTTAATGTGCTTTGTGGCAGATTTTACCGCTTTTGTATTATAAATCCAGTCAAAAGTTAAATGAATGGTAAAAAGTTCAATATAGGTTAATTCTGTCGGCAATAAAAGAAATAAGAATTGGACTAACAACATGAAATTAAACTAAATCCAAAGTCAAAGTAAATAATTTTAGTGTTCAGTGCCTCAACCATGAGTTTGTCTTAGTAAAATCGCTAGCGACGACGTAAGAATATCTGTATCACAAAATTTAGTTTCTCACGTATCCGCTAGAGGCGCCACTGAGTTTTTCATATAAATATCTTAGTCGTCGCTAGCGCTTTTACCGTGACTCATGGTTAGCCTGCAGAACTTCATTGTGCTAATGTCGCCAGAGCTCGTTGGACGCCTTAATCCCGCGTAATATACTTAGAATTCCAAACATAACTTCCATTTTTGTTTTAGCTTTTCATTCTGAAAATTGCTTCCACATACAGAGAAAAATCGTAATTATGTTCTGTAAAAAATGAAAAAAGGAAACGGATTCAGTGATCATTTTTTCCGTCACGTATAAATTGAATTTAAAAATACGAATTTACGAGTTACATATTAAATTGGATCGTTCTGACTCGTTAACAGACAAAAATAGTTTGCGCTGTGCGAATTACTTACAACGGTGTTAATAACATTTATCATTATTTTCTTACTAGAAATAATTAAGGAATTTATTTATAAACTGGTCTCAACGCAGTAAATACGTTTCTATTAACTGCCTATATTACTTCGCATCTCGTTCCCTTGCTACTAATATTGCACTATATATATATATATTTTTTTTATAGTTCCATAAGTGAGTTCGTAAGTGGTACAGTCTGTCGAGACTAAAGGCACTGGTTTAAAACCACGAGACCAATTATTATTGTCTTAAGAGAATGCCATTTGCATCTTCTTGTCGCTGAGACTAGATCGGAATGATATTTTGAACATTTATAATTACGAGAATTGCCCTCCTGGCTCACGGCACACACATGTGACTTTCAATTTAATCGTAGAATAGGGTCGGAAATCTATTACTAATAACGTCGTCTGTCTGTCTGCCCCTACTTTACAGGGCTATATATACTGATTGTAGCGGTCTGAATTTATCACATAGTTATTACAACCGATACCTCATAAAAAAACATTTAAGGGGGTGATACAGATTCTTAATGCCGAAGGACGATTCACACTTGGCTGAGTTCTATAGCATTTCAAGAGCCATCTGCTTCAGAGTCCATTACAATGTCATCCATCATACTGCAATTTTTCATCAGTTTTTAGAATAAGACAGCCTTTATATTTTGGGTTCGCGCCAAAACCATTTTTGAAGTAAAACGTGTGCTGTCATCACTTCATATTACAACATTCATCAAACACTCAGAAAGTAGGTAGCGAATAATAAGAAAATTTAACTTTTCATACCCTTACTTATATTTTTAAATGGAATTGTTATAAGTGGATGTTAATTTTAGGCCGTACTATTTTTTTTTTATAGTATGGGCCGGCAAACGAGCAAGTGGGTCACCTGATGGTAAGTACGCCCATGTACGCCCACAATTCTGAAATAAGTATGGGACCTTAAAGGAAAGGGATTGGGAAGGGAAGGGGAATTTGGGCCTCCGGATATCTCACTCACAGTACGAAACGCAGCAGCAAGCTGCTACTTTACGCCGGTTTTCTGTGAGACAGTGGTAACGACCCGGACGAGCCAGCCCATTCATGCTGTAGACAATTGTTTACAGCGTGGCTCTACCACTCATAATAATTAATAAATTTGAGTCCATATTTTTAAAACCATTTTAATCTCTCATATTTTCTTCCTCTGTTTATGAATGATACCACTAAATATTATGCCAATGTTTAAATAGAAAAGCATTTTATCATCAGACACAATTTCCAATTACCTCTTTATTCCCAACCTTGAAAACTAAAACATGAAAAATAATAGTGGAAAACAAACAATCTGTGTGGATTTAAGGAAACCCACAGATTGTTTATTTGCCACTAGAAACAGAAATGGGGGTATAAACCAGAGTAATGCGGTAAGAAACAAGCCGGCGATGTTGCGGCAATCCCAGTTCTTCATTACCATGATGAGAAAAGTTCACAAGTTGTTACACACGGCTTTGCAAGTTTACGACTCGCAGGGACCGTGTCGTATGTTACCGTGATTTTGCTTGGTATGTTTGGTATTTGACAATCGGTTTGAATTATTGCTTATGTGTTTATGTTTTGTTGTAAAATACAGTCTGACACCCTCCGTGGCGCAGTGGGCTAGTAGCCGGTTGCGAAGCGTGAGGCCGTGGGCTCGATTCCCGCATCGAGACAGATGTTTGTGTGATCCACAAATATTTGTCTCGGGTCTGGGTGTTGTGGGACCGCAAGTCCCTCGTAGTTCTTGATACCGACGATACAGGTTTACCTAGTGTGGGGTCAGGACTATGCGTGTGACTGTTGGGTGTATTTATTGACATACATAAGCTAACGTATTGCCGAAAAGACAGGTAAAGATGTGACTGGTATGGTACTACGTTTCCGAACTTATTTCTGTTCCATAATGTGATAGAGAGCGTGCTTATTATATCTATACCTGACACAAATTATAATCCCGGGCAACCCGTATTATGAAGGTTTTATACAGCACTATTCTATTATATATTGAATTATTAGTAATGGCCAAAATAGTGGCAGTTTTCGAGCGACTTGAAGACCTCCAACATAGCTTAATGACTACTGTCAGTTGATAACGAGTGGTAGAGCCACGCTGTAGACAATTTTGTCTACAGCATGAATGGGCCGGCTCGTCCGGGTCGTTACCACTGTCTCACAGAAAACCGACGTAAAGTAGCAGCTTGCTGCTGCGTTTCGTACGGTGAGTGAGATATCCGGAGGCCCAAATCCCCCTCCCCTTCCCAATCCCTTAATTATCCCTTTCTTTTAAGGTCGGCAACGCACCCATGACTCTTTTGGTATTGTGGGCGTACATGGGCGGTGGAGATCACTTACCATCAGGTGACCCACTTGCTCGTTTGCCGGCCTATGCAATAAAAAAAATTAAAAAAAAATAACAGCCGGGACCGATTTAACGTGCCCTTGAAAGCACGGAGATGCAGTCGAAATACCACAAGTGGTCACCCATCCATAGGGTTGCTTAACTCAGTAATTGTTTACCAATTAGTGAGTACTACGATTTCAATTACACGATTTGGTAATTCTCGGCTATTTTGGAAATATTGACGCGGATGATGACCTAATATAGGTCTTGTAAAAACTTACATTATGTTCTTACTGATGATGGGGTTGGCATATATATACTGGATAAAAACCCCTAAATAAAAATAGATAAACAAATATTCTTACTGTGTACTGTTATTTTTTTGCTTGAGTGATTGAGCAGGCGTGAATAATTGGTTGCATATTCGTACTAATTCGTTAAAAACGAAAATTGACGAAGTATTGTCAGTAATACTGTATACTTAATACTCCTAATAAAATTATATAAATATGGCTTTTCAGGGGACTTTTTGTGTCAGATTGTCACCACACCGGCGCAACGCGGATGTTGTACGACGCATACAGTTATTTTTTTGCATTCAGTTGACGCGATAAAATAGTAGCACGACGCCCGCACCGCATACGCACGGTGTCGGTGGAAATCCAACACGAAACGTCTAAATTGAAACCACCTCAATGAACGGAAAATCTAGTCTTTTCGTACAGAAAATCTGGATTTCCAGCAGACGCGTTTTCTGTCAACAAACACCAAAACAACTCAAAGAACATTCCAAGAAGCCACTTCAAAATAATGATGTCAAGATTGTAGTATTCAAATTTCCGCCGATCATTTTACAGCCGAGCACATGTCGCGGCAAAGTTTTCTCATTAAGGATATGAGTACTCGGTCTACATTCAGAGGCCCAGTTTTTGCTTGATTCATGGGACTCGGAAGGTATAGCTTTCTTTGAGGTTTCCGTAGCTCAAGAAATCTGAATGTGTATAATAGTATCCTAATTCTGACGAATTACATATAAAACTAAAGTCTTCAATAAATACGATAAATCGTGGAACAGAGGCCTAGCGGAGGCCCGTGTGAGAGTGAGCGAGATAGTGTCAAATATACTGCTGATATTAAAAAGCCTCAGGGCACGTTCCACGGCAATACTGATAACACTATCACATAAGGGACAGAAATACGCTCGTCGAAATGTGGGTGTACTGGTTACACCTCTGCCTACCCCTTCGGGGATTATAGGCGTGAGTGCGTATGTATGTATGAAATGCTTAGTATCAACCCGGAGTCTGGAATTGTGCCCGATATGGCGATAGGCTCGCCCCCTATCACATCATGGGACGGAGATGCGCTCGGCGAAGTGTGGGTGTACTAGTTACGCCTCTGCCTACCCCTTCGGGGAATACAGGCGTGAGTGCGTATGTATGTTAAAACTTATCCCCCCGTATGCCGCTGCCATCTCTATTTCTGTTCTTAACCAGCTCTTCTGGATTTGGAATCCAAGAAAAAAAAGATTGTACTCCGAGTGAAGCGAAACGAATGAATCTATAGTGACATAAAAAAAATTGAAGAAAAATGTGCACCGAATATAATTTTTAAAAGTAGTTTAGTATTCCTTAAAAATATGTCGAATTCCCGGAAATTTTACTAGTGTTCACCAGCCTAACATTAAATTTGTTTTAAACCTTGGAAAACCTCGATTCCCACCGACAACTCGCAGATGCAATTATGAACTTATTTTATTGTTTTTAAAATCATAGTCAGATCTCGTCTTAATGAGCAATATTATCATCATTTACTGGCTCGATTAGCCATTAAAATATTTTAAAAGAAAGGGTGAAAAATTGTGAAATGACAATAAAGAATAGATTAATGAATTGATCGACTGTAAAGTGATATCTAAAGAATTGGTGGGTGAAAAATTGATGTCGAATAAAGGGTCGATAGTGACAGATTGATGAACGTAAATGACAGAGAGTTTATCAAAGATAAAAAACAATGAATAAAAATGGTTTTTAGTACTTTCATAAAGTTTAAAGATATTTTTATACTTTAGGTATCTAGACATCGGTGGCGCAGTTGTAATGCGTACGCGTTACGATTGAGGTCAACGCTGAGGTTTCGGGTTCGATCCCCGGGTCGGGTAGTGTTGTTGGGGTTTTCTATTACGAAATACCCCAGTATGAGCCCGGAGTCTGGAATTTGTGCCCGGTATGGCGATAGGCTCGCCCCCTATCACATTATGGGACGGAGATGCGCTCGGCGAAATGTGGGTGTACTGGTTACACCTCTGCCTAAGTATGTATGTAATTTAGGTATGTAAACGACTAAATCGGTCACCTAAGGGTAAGAGATCACCATCACCCGTGAACACTTTTAAAACTTTGTAAGACAAGAAATGAGGATTGGGGAAAAATTGTTGGGCCTCCGGTAATCTCACTGACGTTACATAACCAAGCTTACTGTTCGGTTGGTGGTAAAATTAAATTATACGCTACGACCCTGGAACGCGGCTCACCTGAATGCGACACTATGGTGGGTTCGCGCCATATTTTTACAAGGTGGTAGGTCCCTCGTTTGCGAGAGGCCGGCTGGGTTGGTACCACCGCTTTGTCTATTTCAGCCGCCAAGCAACAGTGTGTAAACACTGTTGTGTTTCGGTCTGAAGGACATTGAAGCCAGTGAAATTACTGGGCATTATGAGACTTAACACCGGGGTGACGAGCGCAGTCCAGTGTCATGCAGTGCTTTGTTATTTAAAGTTCTGTGTGGCGTTGCTTCTGTTTGTGAGCAGGCGTGGCGCTTGCCATCAGGCGAGCGACCTGAGGGCCAATTCTCGTAATTTTAATTGTTCAAAATATCATTCCGATCTAATCTCAGCGACAAGAAAGTTGCAAATGGTATTCTGCTAAACCAATATTCAAGAACTTTGAACGCAATGATATCGAAAGTAGAATACAAGTTGACTGAACCAAAACGGTATTCTGGTAACAATTTTGACACTTAACTATATAAAATGCATTTCGTCTATAGACAAACGTCAAAATATTAGTTGAGAACGAAATGTGACTGAAGGTGAAGCAGTGTTGCCAAGTGCACTGTAATTACAGCAGATCTGCCGTATTTTCATGTTATCTACTGGACACCGTATTTTTATAAATACCGTATATGGAGACACAGTATTTTTTTACAGTCAATATTTCGTATTATTATTGTATACTACTAGACAGGTTATTTAGAAGTAAAACTGCGTCACATAACGCGGGAGTTTGACAGTTCACAAACAGGGAGCGCAATAGGGGTTCTAATTGAGAGTAAGCGAGATGATAATATTGAGTTACGGTCAATTGACTGCAACTTAGTAATACAACTAATTTACTATACTACAATTTAATTAATTTATTAAACTACAATTTCTATGTACCGCGCAGCTTGTCTAGTAGTATACATAAAACTCTTTGATTAAACACATTAAAAAAACTAAACCGATATCATCATCATCGCAGCCACCCATTTCTGCAGCGATCGATATATACAAATAAAATGTTAAGTTAGTTTAGGATATAAAGTTTAAAATAAATTTATATTTTACTTAATAATTTAATTATTTCCTTTTTGGTACGACATTTTATTGCACTGTAAAATACACTGTATTTTTCCCATCAAGCACTGTATTTTTGGCGCAAATACCGTATTTTAATATGGACACCACGGTACTTTCAAAAATCTGACTCTGCAACAATGAGGTGAAGTGACTGTGAGTTAAATAAATAAATAAATACACCCAACAGTCACACACATAGTCCTGGCCCCACACTAGGTAAACCTGTATCGTGGGTATCAAGAACTACGAGGGACTTGCGGTCCCACAACACCCAGACCCGATACAAATATTTGTGAATCAGACAAACATTTGTCTCGGTGCGGGAATCGAACCCACGGCCTCACGCTTCGCAACCGGCTACTCGCCCGCTGCGCCACGAAGGCTGTCATAATTGCAGATAAATTCTTAACTTTATTCTCTTTTACTGCAAGCAACTAAAAGTAGTCACAATTGTTCGACTTTGTGTACTCGTTATTTCAGTAAAGTATTAGAAATGAGTTTACAGCCTATGTTACTCAGTGATAAAGTAGCTTTTTAACGGTTTAGTTAGTTTATTTGTTACATACAAAATTACAAAAAAATCTTTCCTCTCTAGAATATTAGTGTAGATTAAATTATGAGACCAATCGCACTGTCAAAATTCCCGCCAAAACTCTCGCACAATTCATAATTATTATAAATATGTCCTCAGCAGTGTTGCAAAACCGTAATTCGGTAGAATCTCAAATTTCAATAAATTAATCGCGATTGTGGTTATTTCCGGAAAGGACTGCCTCAGTGGTGCTGTTGTGCCGTTTTCCTTCAGTTATGCCATGGAATAGATAAATTAATTAAATAAATAAAATACATGGAATTAGTCAAATCAATTAATTAAAAAATCATAACCTCCAGTTACGTCATTTTTTAATCACTGAAATTAGTCATATTGTGGGTATTTTATTGTGAGTTGGTAACATTGATTTTGTCGCTTAGGTCATTTTTAATTTCTACACTTTAGTCTATGGCAGCTGATACGTAAAATTCGGTAAAATACTTGTCATTGGCGAAATGCATATTAATGCGAAGCCATAATTTCAACAAAAGAAAGACATTGAAAGTTGATCGAATTGACAGTTTAAATGCAATTTAACTGAGATGATATCGAATTTTTAAAGGAGCAGAATGCCATATTTTTAATTAATTCAAAATGTAATCTCAGTTCGGTTAAAATTCCTTCGCAGTGTCAGTTAAAATAGCAGAATTGGCCCTCTGCTCGTCTCGTCATTCAAGCTAATAAAATAAATATGCAAGGTGGTTGCTAGTATCCAGTCTGATACAATGTCAGGTTTCTGTGAGACGGTAGTTCCGTTTTTGTCGGCCTTTTCATGCAGTAGATCAAACTAGGCTACATTTTTTAGACTGGTAGAGCCACTGTAGACAGGTTTGTCTACAGCATGAATGGGCCAGCTCGCTCGATTCGTTATCATTGTCTCACAGAAACTGGCGTAAATTAGTAGCTTGCTGCTGCGTTTCTTACGGTGAGTGAGATATCCGGAAGCCCAAATCCCCTCCCCTTGCCAATCTCTTAATTATCCCTTTTCCTTTAAGGTCGGCAACGCGCCCAAGATTCTTTTCGTATTGTAGGTGTACATGGGCGGTGGAGATCACTTACCATCAGGTGACCCTCTGGCTCGTTTGCCGACCTATGTAATATAAAAAAAATTGCTAAAGCGTGACTACCATTCATAAACCCTTTACTGATCTGATCTTTAAATTATATGACCTTGGTCTTCAACAACTTCGCGTACGGAATGTCAAAGTGAACCGCCTTTTTGGCAACATTCCGAACCCCAATTACATTATAACTTAACAAATTTGGAAGGGCCTGCAAATTTTATGAGCCATCATATAATCCCGGAGACGTTCACGAAGTTATGGCTCCCTTATTAATTCTATTTTAAAAGTTTCACGTGGTTCTACATCGTTTTAACGTTATATTATTGCTATTTGCAACCGTCTCTTTTATTTTCAGTGAAAGGATAAAAATCGATAAATAAATATTGAAGGTTTAGTCTTTCATCTGAGATTATGCGACAATAAATTATAGAACCACACTCGGAGTAAATCGGTCCACATTTGGCGGAGTTATGCGATAACAGTCATAAAAAAATATAAAAACGAATTAAGTAAGTGTACCTCATCCATTTTTATAATATAAATATTGCATAGCACTGGACTGCGTTCATCACCCCATACCCAGTAATTTCATTGGCTTCAAACCCTTCAAGTAATAACACAAAATATTTACACAGCCATAAATAGACATACAGACGGACAGATAAAATAAAAGGTCATTTTCGATAAGACGATCCACTAGACTCATGCAGCATGCATCTTTAAAAGTTTAGTTAATTCAAACTAAAAATAGCTATATATTTTTAAATCCCCATCCCATCAAAGGAGGAAGATAAGTGGCTCGTTTCGATGGCTTTGTAGCGAAACAATTACAAAGGATTTTGTATTGAATGGCCCGTAATCGAGCCGAGGCTTTGTTCCGGTTCTAACGACAGTGCTCGTGAGCTCGCCTCGCTGCATTTGAATCGATTTGTAGTATTTTAAAAGTATATAATTTTGTCTATAAAAGGCTACTCTGTTTTTAGAATATATTTTATATTGCTATATCAAAATATAATAAGACTGCCTCGGTGGCGCAGTTCTAATGCATACGCGTTACGACTGAGGCTGACGCTGAGGTCTCGGGTTCGATCCCCGGGTCGGGTAAAGTAGTATTGGGTTTTTTCTATTACGAAATGCTCAGTATCAGCCCGGAGACTAGAATTTGTGCCCGGTATGGCGATAGGCCCCTATCACATCGTGGGACGGAGATACGCTCGGCGAAATGTGGGTGTACTGGTTACACCTCTGCCTACCCCTTCGGGGATTACAGGCGTGAGTGCGTATATATGTACATTTATATAAAATATAATAATAAATATAATAATCTAGACGTTAGAATACTCAAGGTTAATTACAAAGGCCGCTGTAACTTTAAAAGAGAGAGAAATAAGGATAAAACTTACAACATACCTATTTTTGTCTGAGTTTAATATCCCAATCCCCCTCCCCCAAAATAGTTATAGAAACTCCTACGATTTTTGGTCGATTAAAAATTGTGGTACCATGGATGAAAATATATTTTACAGTATCCACGAAAAGAGATGAATGCTGCCGCTGTGTAATATGCTGGGCAGAAAGATGTCTGATACATATTTGTACACGACTGGATATCGAATTCTGTCTTCTCATCATGAAAAACCTGTCATAGTGGTTCGTTGTTGGGAGCCGTGTTCATAGTTGGAGTTTGCCATTTTCTATCTAGTGCCTTCAGGCAGGGATAATTCTGCGACCGTCGTCGCAACACATATTATGCGTTATATTTAGACTGCATTGCACTAACTCAGGTGCAGTTACTTTGGTATAGAATAAAAGGAGCGATAAAAATAAATATGACAAACAATTTTAAACAAATACAAAGAGCCCAAAACAATAATGTATAGCCGAGCACACAACGTCACAAATCTCGACTCGAGTAATTGCCTCGTTAATATGGCTGGGCGGCTCTATTCAAAATAATCACGACTCCATTCGCTCACATCCACAAAGAAGCCCTTATTTAACTTTTATTCCGTTCTTTTGAAACGTATCCCTAATTATTCCGAACTGTATTCGCGTTCACGTAATGTTTTCGTGGGCGGCCAGCGTTGGGCGGTAGGGCGCCTGATAATTAATTTATATTACGCGATCCGCAATAAACAAAAGCTCAAATGGCCGAATAAAACGAGAGCTCAGCTAATTGTCCCATGAAGCTATTGATTGTGCTTTCTATGCCTTTTTATTAATATTCAAGCATTATATGGCTATTAACAGATACGAGCTGTTGTGCCATTGTCGTTTCCATGGGGATTCTTATAATATGATGTTATGATTTAATTAAAAACCTTATATTTGAATAATAATATATATTTAGAATGTTAGGCATTCATATATAGCAACAAAACAAAAAAACACAATAAAAATATAAAGTGTTTTAATATTCCAAAGACGCTGAACTGTAGGTCAAAACAAATTAAATGAAATGCTTTATTAAGTAATTAGGTCGCCAGGGGCACTTTTACACGTCAAGTTCAGAATCTACCGGTGCTTCGGAAATGCTCACTGGTCTGAGAAGGAGCACCAATAATACTTAATTACTAGACAGGCTCTGTGGCGCAGCGGGCGAGTAGCCGGTTGCGAAGCGTGAGGTCTTGGGTTCGATTCCCGCACCTTGACAACTGTTTGTCTGATTGACAAATATTTGTCTCGGGTCTGGGTGTTGTCATAAAAAACATCCCCTAAAGGTGTAAAATGGGTGATGTAAATTTGTATAGAGAAAATAATATGCAACTACGTATTTCGCGATATCTCTAAAATCATCAACTTAGAGGTGAAATGCTTTAAAAGGATTAGCATTAGCAACAACGGATCTTGTGAAGCCGAGGTTCGCAGAAGAATTGGAATGGCCAAAACAGCAATGTCTCAACTCGATAGGATATGGAAAGATCGGAACATTAGTAATACGACAAAAATGACACTCGTCAGCACACTAGTCTTCTCCATCTTCCTATACGGAGCGGAAACGTGGACACTGAAAGCTAGAGACCGCCAATGCATAGATGCTTTCGAAATGTGGTGCTGGAGAAAGATGCTTCGGATTCCCTGGACGGCGCTTAGAACCAACAAATCGGTCCTCGAGGAACTCAAACGTGACAAGATGCCGCGGCTCTCCAACATATGCCTGCGAAGGATTTTTGAGTTCTTCAGACACATCGCCCGCAGGCCCGATGGTAATCTCCAAAAGCTGATCGTCACTGGGAAAATGGAGGGCAAGAGGTCGAGGGGAAGGAATCCAATGCGCTGGACTGATCAGATCCGCACCACACTCAACATGGATGTCTTCAAAGCGGTTCATATAGCTGAAAGCAGGAGCAGGTGGCACAACATAGTACGCAAGATGTTGGTTCCGTGATGGGTCACGACCCCCAGCATTGGGGAATCGACGCAAGGAGGAGGCTTTAAAAGGACGGTGGTTGTTCCGGATAAAGACATTCACGCGGGTGGAGCCGCCAGTAAAAGCTAGTCACTTTTTTGATCACACAATATATGTGGAAATGTATTTTAAAATATGAGTATTTAAAATACAAATCATAAAATACATCAGCGCCAAGCATTTGAAATATCAATTATCTTCTATTGTAGGGAGTAATTTGAAATACGTATTTGTAATTCTAATACGTTTTTCAAGTGCAGTTAATTTTAATACTGCGCAGCCCTGCATTCAGGTAAACTGTGGATCCATTTCCACTTACTCTTTCTTCTTTCTGCCTGGCGTTATCCTGACTTAATGGTAGGATCTGCCTTTCCAACATCATTTTATGGTAATTGATATTATATAAGGTGACTCGCCGTTTGACCTCCACAAGCCACTTTTTTTTTATCAGCTTGATTGACAAAACGAACAGGTCGCCTTATGGTAAGCGTCACACCTGTCCATAAACAGAAGCAACACCATACAGAACTTTGTATTACAAAGCACTCATGGCATTGGACTGCGCTCGTCACCCACAGAAATCAGTTGTTAAGTCTCATAAAGCCCAGTAATTTCACTGGCTTCAATACCCTTCAAACTGGAAAACAACATTGCTCACACAGTGCTGGTTAGCGGCAGAAATAATAGACAAAGCGGTGGTATTAACACAGACGGCCTCTCGCATACGAGGCACCTACCACCTTATATTCTGAATACTCTATCGAGGATTAAAATAGATATACGTAATACAACGCACCCATCAAGTAAATAAAGATCTATAGAACAAGAAAGTCCGTAGTTTCGCAAAAATGTAGAGTTCCAACGTGTTTCACATTCCACATACCCACACGCAGAGTCGCTTTACATTTGCAACTAGATAAGTCTGGAATTCCAGAGCCTGGTGTATTTTTGTCTTTTGTCGAGTTTTTAATTACTTGGATTCTTGTCGCGTTCAAATTATTATCTTGTTTTATAGAGTCTTTATAAGTTTCTTTCTTATTATTATTATTGAGCTGACTGCCTCGGTGGCGCAGTTGTAATGCGTACGCGTTCCGATTAAGGCTGACGGTGACGTCTCGGGTTCGATCCTCGGGTCGGGTCAAGTGGTATTGGGTTTTTCTATTACGAAATGCTCAGTATCAGCCCGGAGTCTGGAATTGTGTCCGGTATAGCGATAGGCTCGCCCCCTATCACATAAGGGATGGAGATACGCTCGGCGAAATGTCGGTGTACTGGTTACACCTCTGCCTACCCCTTCGGGGATTACAGGCGTGAGTGCGTATGTATGTAGTGCGTATGTAATCTTACTATGTTTGTGAGGTTGGATGTTTGTGAGTTTGTGTAATTGGATGTTTACAATGATCGGATTTGGATAAAATTAAGCACACAGATCGATGATATCCTGAATTAGGGTGTAGGATATTTTAATAGTAGCAGATTTATAATACTTTTATGGTAGTACCGTAGAATAATATTAACGTTCTTTTAAACTACGAAAAAGACATTTCCACATGAATGGAACCACGAGCAAAAGCACTTTATAATTTTGCCATTTCCGAAAACACTTCAAACACACTTCTAAGAAAAGCAATAAATACTGAACACATAGCACACACACCACGTCAACTAACACGCGCAATAAACGAGAGCAATGTAAATTCCGCTAGTTGACAGCACAACTGTCTACTTAATTAAGCACCATACGATCTCGCCGTGCACTTGATTCATAAAACGGGGACTGAATACGCCTATTAACGTGTAAGACAGAGCATAAAACATGTGAAATTACGCGCCCGTGGCGTTACGTGTTCTGTGACAAGTTTTCATAATGAAATTGGCTTTGGCAAAGGAAATTAATTCTTGGTATATACTCGCTTCCAAGGTTAGCTTCTGTAGGTAATATTTGCTGGTATAGCTATTAGATATAGATATAGGCACCGTACACATGGACAAAACCCGCCATAGTGATACGTTCAGGCGAGTCGCGTTCCGGGCTCAGCCAGTGTATATCTATTTACTACATCATCATCAGCCTGCATTCGTCCACTGCTTGACATAGGCCTTTCCAAGTTGGCGCCACCCTTGACGGTCCTCCGCCTTCCTCATCCAGCCGCTTCCCGCTACGTGTATCAGGTCATCGGTCCAGCGAGCTCGAGGTCGGCCTACACTACGCTTGGATAGACGTGGTCTCCACTCTAGCACCTTTCAACCCCAACGGCCATCGTTGCGGCGACAAATGTGACCAGCCCACTGCCACTTCAACTTGCTAATTCGGCGGGCTATGTCGGTTACTTTAGTTCTCTGACGGATCTCCGTATTCCGGATTTTATCCGTCAGAGAGATACCAAGCATAACCCGCTCCATAGCTCGTTGAGCGACCTTAAAGTGGTGGATTAAGCCTTTTGTTAGAGTCCACGTCTCTGCGCCGTACGTCATAACAGGCAGGACGCACTGGTCGAACAGTTTGGTCTTTAGGCACTGCTGTATTGTCGACGTAAATATGTGACGCAACTTTCCAAATGCCGCCCAACCCAAGCAAATTCTTCTGTCAGCCTCGGCATCGGCATTTACTACAGGCAAGGATAATTCTACCGACCATCGATGGACGCAATTTCTCTCAAAGGCTGTTAAAATAATATTTGGATTTGGATATATACCATTCATAGCTCAGCGGGGAGTGGTATGGACTGTCGAGACGAAAGTCGCAGGTTCGAAACCAGCCCCAAGTGAATACACCTCTGACTTTTCTAAGTTATGTGTGTTGTTAATTATCACTTGCTTTAACTGTGAAGGAAACATCGTTAGGAAACCTGCATACCTGAAAAGTTCTTCATAAGAATTTCGAAGGTATGTGAAGTCTTCCAACCTGCATTCGGCCAGCATGGTCTAAGGCCTACCCCCTCTCATTCAGTAGAGGAGGCCCGTGCCCAGCAGTGGGACGTATATAATACAGGGCTAGTATTATTATTATTATCTTTATATCTATAAAATTCTCGTGTCACAATGTTCGTTCCCATACTCCTCCGAAACGGCTTGACCGATTTGTATGAAATTTTGTGTGCATATCGGGTAAGTCTGAGAATCGGCCAACATCTATTTTTCATCCCCCTAAATGGTAAGGGTGGTCCATCCCTAATATTTTTTTTTATTTTTTAAACAAAAATTTTTGTTTTTATTTTTTTTATGATACAGCATTAAAAAATACATACAACCCTAAATTTTCAACCCTCAACGATCAACCCCTATTTTTAATAGTCATTTTAGTATTTTTGTCAAGCACGTTTCTCACCGGGACTCGCTTGATGCGATCACCCTCCACGCTAGGCTACTTTAATCCTGGAAACAGGCATTCACGCGGGTGGAGCCGCTGGCAAAAGCTAGTTATATATATATACCATTAGGTACAATATGTTATGTGCTTTATTATGCCAAGTAAAATAAAAAATCTTATTATCTGAGAATGTATTTTTTTATTGCTGAGGTAGACAGACGAGCGTGCGGCCTGCCTGATGGTAAGCAGGCACCACCGTCCATGAACTTCAAGCAATACCTGGTATTGCAAAGCCAAGCCACTGCCTACCCCTATTTTTTTTATTAGCTTGAATGACGAATCGAGCCGGTCGCTCGCCTTATATTAAGCGCAACGCCTACCCATGAACAAAAATAACACCACATAGAACTTTAAATTACAAAGCACTACATGGCACTATCAGCCTATTTCTGTGTAGCGTCGTTGCACTGCTTTGAAATATTTTAAGTGTTAGAGTCAACTATGTCTAAGCATAGGTCGGTGAAAATGGACATACATCTAATGTAAAACCGTCCGAATTGAATATTAAGTATTTAATAGAAAATGTCTGCTCAAATACCTAATTGAGAAAAAAATACAATTAAATTACCATCAAATATTTACGATTGTTATTCTGAATCTACTAAATAAAAGCTGCGTACAATAATTAATAATCCGTCGGATTCTCCGCCCATCACAAATGAAAAAACCAATTAGTTTTGATATAATAATTAATGAGGATAGATTTAATTTAATCATTCATAATTAATCATGACCATTTAGCTTCTTCAACCTTTGAAATAAGATATTAGTAATATCTAAGGATGGAATATGACTTAATATATTTTATTTACATTTACAGTCTATATATATAAAAATCAATTGCTGTTCGTTAGTCTCGCTAAAACTCGAGAACGGCTGAACGGATTTATCTTATCTTGGTCTTGAAATGTTCGTGGAGGTCTAGGGAAGGTTTAAGGTATAATTGAAGGTATAATTGCCGGGACAACCCTAAAAACAGCCCTTTTCTTTTTCCCATGTAAACGTTTTCTTAATAAAATGTAGAGTCAAATTAAACTTTATTGCTATTCAATAAAGTTCATATTAAATTATAATCACTCATTGTTGTCTAAGAAATGTAGGTGTGTTCCTAACTTAAAAGAGTCAATTTGAAATTTATTAACGCTGCACAAAGTTCAAATTCAATCATATCTATCAAAATGGTCTTCGCGTGCGCGCTGCAGGATCTAATGTCGCGTTCTGAAACTCAACAAAAGTGATAATATCGCGAATGCGACCAAATTGTATACTCACAAAATGTAATAAATCATTTATTATAGATATTTTAGTTAACTTCAGTTGTTAATCTATCAGGTTATTTTGTTTTATAGATTGATAAATACTAAGTTTTGTCACAAATTAAACCCCATTCCAAAGAAGACTTGGATTTAAATAACCAAATTTAAAGTCCAATAAAATACAAAAAATTATAAATTGAATTCGTAATCAGTTTATTTTCACACTTATCTAATTTTGTAATCTATCATCCTAGTAAGGAAACTTGAAAGGAACCTCTATTTACAACGAACGTTATATTCAGTGAAAGAAATGTTGATCTAGTTCAAGGCATTCATATCAAAATGATGAAAGCGCCTGCCTTATGAAACTGAGTGGCCATTGTAACCGATCCTCAATGCCAATTAGTCTATAATTGAGAGGTACTCCTGACCTATTGGAATATAGAACGGTTAAATGACATAATAGCGTAGTTGACTAGATTTTTTTTATTATTTAAATCAATAAGTTACGTTACTCAAAATCTATTGCAGAAAGAATTTTATAAATCGGACCAAAAAAAAAATAAGATAGAAGCCATTGAAATCCTGTAGAAGGGGTAATTGTCAAATGACAGGCGATGCAACCTTTCTATACTGTAATCTGGTACCTGTATTGTGATTGCCTATATTAGGATATCAATATACGCAATCATAATTATCTTGGTGAGGTTGGTGCTGAGGTTAGTTTATTGCTTGCATCGGTATTGTGTATTTTTTTTGTGTTTTGTTGTTATTTCCAATAAAGTAGCTTACATGTTTAGTTTAACTGTTAATGTAAGTGAATGCTATATATTTAAATAAATAAATAAATAAATAAATAGACCTTTGACGTCACTGTGTAAAATGTTCATTATAGTGCACGCGTGCAAGCGAGATAGTGCGATATCCCTACTACGCACCCACTTTTCCTCATACTAACATTTAAAGTCATAACTGCGGGCACATTTCTGAACCAATTATGATTGTGTTTTAATAAAAGGGTTTCTTTTGCGTATCATTTTCTGTTGCTTATAAAATAATGTATAAAATTCAATATAGGAAACTACCCTATTACGTCATACGTACAAATAGATCATATTATTAAATAGAGGCTGGCAAACATCCATAATACCAGAAGAACGTTGAAGCATTGTCGACATTGTTGACAGCCTCCGTGGTGCAGCGGGCGAGTAGCCGGCTGCGAAGCAAGAGGCCGTGGGTTCGATTTCCGCACCGAGACAAATGTTTGTGTGATCCTACAATTATTTTTTTCGGGTCTGGGTGTTGTGGGACCGCAAGTCCCTCGTAGTTCCTGATACCTACGACACAGGTTTACCTAGTGTGGGGTCAGGACTATTTGTGTGACTGTTGGGTGTATTTATTTATTTATGTTGGTAACAACTCGGTTTGAATACAATGACTGCTTATAAATATGTAAAGGACGACAAGAGCAGAGCAAATCAAAACTACTAGCTCAGGCATACATAGCGCCGCGCGTATAAAAATACATTGGTACGTTATGAAGGACTGTTTTTAACACTCTACGGAAGGGTGTTTTAGTTGACCGCTTTGTCCATATGTGCGTGTGTGTGTACGTGCATGCATGTTTGTGTTTGATGTCATAGGGCTTAAACTAATGTACTTGAATGGAATTGAATGCGGTATAATCGAGATGCTTGAAAGAAAAAAAAGCAATAAGAAACGGTTTATTGTAACAGGTACACATGCAACCATAACAACTTATAAATTAAATAAAAATATATAAACTAAGCAAATTCTGCTCACCTACACCTACGCTACGACCTTACCTTACCTTACTTTGTTAGATATGTTGAAATAAAATACTTTATAGGGATTTTATCGCGGTTTAATTTTTGTTTTAGTCCCGACGTTTCGAAAGCTTTTCAGCCTTCGTGGCCACGGGAGAGACTGAGGTACAGTCGTCTCGAAAAGTTAATGTTACATTGGCTGCCTTCATTATAAAATTGTACATTTATTTTATAATTATTGAAAAAGTTAGTTGACACTAGTCCGATCTACGCAGAAAGAGGACATGGTGTCCTGAGGTCGGGACTAAAATAAAAATTAAACCGCGATAAAATCCGTATAAACTAGTTTTATTTCAATTTGTAGTATTCGCGTAAACCTAAGAAATCACTTTGTTAGCTATGTTTAAAGAAAATTTGTTCAGTCAGTTGGAAGTAGCAGATGCTTTTTCTAATTGATGTTAGCTTGATTATACTTATACTTATACGCACTCACGCCTGTAATCCCCGAAGGGGTAGGCAGAGGTGTAACTAGTACACCCACATGTCGCCGAGCGTATCTCCGTCCCACGATGTGATAGGGGGCGAGCCTATCGCCATACCGGGCACAAATTCCAGACTCCGGGCTCATACTGAGCATTTCATAATAGAAAAACCTAATATCACTTTACCCGTCCCGGGGATCGAACCCAAGACCTCAGCGTTGGCCTCAATCGTAACGCGTACGCCTTACAACTGCGCCACCGAGGCAGTCGAGTTAGCTTGATTACTGAGTTACTTATACGTTTGAAAACTTCCACTCGAAGTTCTCTAGCAGCCGATCGACCGGGCCAGTCGTTTAAAATTTCCAATATAGATTCGGGTTGGATACAGCCATTCAGAAGATTGTTATTCTTCGATTACATCGTTTGTTCACGGATTGTTCCTGGTATTTACGTGAAAGGGATTCGCTCAAGGGATTGGATAAAAGTAACTTACAACTTATAAGAAATTCGTGTCGCCTTATTGAAAATGACATGTTCCGAATTATTTACCGGAGAATTTATTTTCCGAAGCAAGTTTATTTTCGGATAAAATGACATAGCCATCGAACAGTTTTGTTGACAAGGTTATGTGATAAAAGGATAGCTAAGATTTTATATCATTTTTTATAATAATAATAAATAAATAAATACACCCAACGGTTACACACATAGTCCCGACCCCACACTAGGTTAACCTGTATCGTGGGTATCAGGAACTACGAGGGACTTGCGGTCCCACAACACCCAGACCCGAAACAAATATTTGTGGATTAGACAAACATTTGTCACGGTGTGGGAATCGAACCCACGGCCTCACGCTTCGCAGCCGGCTACTCGCCCACTGCGCCACGGAGGCTGTCAATTTATGATGTAAATATTACCTCTGTTCAAAGGATATACACCCGATATGATATTACGGATATATTTCTTGACTGTGGAAAACATCGATATTTATCTAAAGTTATTATTGTTAATTATATAGGTATGTGTTTATTAGATTAATGTAGGTAAACTCTTGCCTACCCTTACTTTCTGCTCTCATTATCTACGGCATTCTTTCACAAATTTTAGTCTTCTAAGCTGTATAAAATCGGTCAATTCTGTCTACAATTGTCTGAAAATAACATGGTTTCCTACAATAGGTGAGATTTATAGAGGTTGAAAGATCCTTAAATCCATAACTTTCCACAAAGGTCGGCAACGCACCTCTGATTCTTTTTTATTACAGGGCGAAAATTGATACTGTATCAGCTGGTAAATGCAATGCAATCTAAATATAATGCCAACTGCCAGAATTTTGCCAGCCAGGTACAACTGGATTTACAGCCGCTGACCTCGGACCACGCCTCGTCTGAACGTGCAACTATGACAGGTTTTTCAACATTTGTACGGTCTTCGCTATCCAGTGTTCTTCTTCTTCCACCTGCCCTTATCCCACTCGCAGTGGGGTCAGCTCAACATACTTTTTAACACATGTTACAGAAATATTTAGCCTGTAGTTTTTAAGACTGGCCACCTGCCTGATATCAACCCCTCTGAAGAAAAAATACCCAGATCCAAAACAAATATTTATGAATCACACAAACAGTTTTAGCTCGGTGCGGGAATCGAACCTGTGGCCTCTCGTTTAAGAGCCAGCTACTCTCCCACTGCGCCACGGAAGTTGTGTTCGCTACCCATTCTGGTACAAAAATCATGACGATATCTCGTCTTCTATTATTATGAGCCGGTTCGTTTGCTGGCATTATGCTATAATTATAACAATTTAGTTGAAATAAAGAAGACAACCCAACTATATGACAAAAGATGGTATGGTGACAGCCTCCGTGGCGCAGCGGGCGAGTAGCTGGCTGCGAAGCGAGAGGCCGTGGGTTCGATTCCCACACTGAGACAAATGTTTGTGTGATCCACAAAAATTTGTTTCGGGTCTGGGTGTTGTGGCACCGCAAGTCCCTCGTAGTTCCTGATACCCACGATACAGGTTTACCTAGTGTGGGGTCAGGACTATGTGTGTGACTGTTGGGTGTATTTATTTATTATTACTATAAACGATAAATATTTACATGAGTTGAGTTTATGAGTGGTAGAGCCATGCTGTACAGCACGAATACAGTACTCGCGTCTACAGCACGAATGGGCCGGCTCGTCCGGATCGTTAACACTATCTCACAGAAAACCAGCGTAAAGTAGCAGCTTACTGCTGCGTTTAGTACGGTGAGTGAGATATCCGGAGGCCCAAACCCCCTCCCCTTCCCAATCCCTTAATTATCCCTTTCCTTTAAGGTCGGCAACGCACCCATAATTCTTTTAGTATTGTGGGCGTACATGGGCGGTGGAGATCACTTACCATCAGGTGACCCACTTGCTCGTTTGCCGGCCTATGCTATAAAAAAAAATTACCGATGCAGCGTGCTGTGTACATTCCGTGTAGAACTTGGCACATGAAGTACCAACACGGGTTGACGCCTATATCGCACGAGTGATAATTAGGTAAGAGAGCCAACTTCAGACCAACGGTTAATATTTAACAAACTCACACACATAACATAAGCTCACGTATGTATCCTCAAAGGGGTAAGCAGAAAAGAAACTAATCACTAGTGCAGCTACGGTTCGTCGTTTATTTTCCGTCTCTTGATGAGATAGGTAGCGAGCCTGTGTAATACAATGTCTATTACAATGTCAAGTAACAATTTGTAATCCTGAGCAGCATCTGAGATTTTTTTAATCGAATAGCTCAAACAAAGATTTTAATTGCTCAACCTAGGTTTTGACCTACCAGGCCCAGAACCTACCGTTCCACTGCGTTGTCACTAGACTGTACCACAAACCAAATAAAATTTCTATATTTTAATTTCAGAATAGTATTGTAAACATCGTGACTAGAGGAAATACAAGGTCACGATGACCTACTAATCTACATTGTACTAGCTTGGTAGGGATACGGTCTAAACTCCAGATCAGAGTGTTACCGCACTGCACCCAATCCGAATCCGAGATTATATACGAAGTTGGAATATTCTTCACTTCAGAGAACGGAATTCGGCTCTAGTGCGCAATCCCTAACACAAACAGAACTACGGATAGTTCGGATCAACATATCTGGAAGTCAGATCGGATAGAGAGCTTAACTTTCAGAAAAGGAGGTCTTTTCCCAGTAATGGAACAGTGAAGCTGATTTGGAAGTTACTAGATTCACTAGCAATTTTTCAAGGCTCCAGCGGCGTCAATGTAATTTCCGGGATAACCCTTCTATCCCCTTCTTCTTCTAATCAGTTGTGTGCTAAATTTCATCGAAACCTGTTCTTTAGGCTGAATTGTGTAATTGATTAATAAGCATCCAAATTCACATACTCAGAAACTATCCAATTTCTAAAATTAATAGGATACAGCTTGATTTTGAATTGTTACGATTGAATTATTTTGCGGAGAAAAAATCTAATTCAAAACTACAACAAACAATAATGGCAAATTAGAAAAATTCTTAAAAGCAAAAACAGTAGTTTTCAAACAAACTCGAAGGTAAACTAACAAACACGCAAACTTCCAATCCGGCGACTCAATTATCGACAAACTAAGTCCGCCGTTGAATCCAAAAGTTTCACTCCAATTCAGTTTATAAAAGATCTGAGATGTAATTGAGCTGGAGCTGGGAGAGTTGACGCGAGTGCTTTGTGTCGCCAACAATGCAACTCCTTAATCCGCTGAGAGTGTTCCGCTAATGAAAACCTGCGTTTTGTTCGCTGAGGACTCTGGGGACGAAGGCGAAAGAGGGCAGGGTGCAGACGTCTCGGAGTAATCTGCGCTGATTGTAACGTGAAAGCAAATGAGATGGAAAGGCTTTGTGCGGTCTGCTATCAAGACGCATACGTCTTAAGCAACATATTGCTTAAGAACATGAATGAGAATTTGTTTGAAATGTGAAATATTTTTTATTTGCTTGCGCTTACCTTATAGTAAGCGACCTGCTAGTGTTGGAACTCAAGCTAACAAATTCTACATGGTTCACTGACTCCTTCAAACCGAATAACAACAGTGCTTTCACACATTGCTGCTTGTCAGCGGAAACAGAAAAAATGGTGGTAACAGAGGGTACACAGAAAACCGACGTCAAGTAGCAGCTTGCTGTTGCGTTTCGTACTGTGAGTGAGATATCTGGAGAACCAAATCCCCTCCCCTTCCCAATCCATTAAAAATCCCTGCCCCGCCCATAGAGTCAGCGTGGCTCTATCACTCAATAAACCGGTTGCCTTCTCTAAAATAAAAACGTTAACCTTCAACTCGTTTGCTGAACTCTGTAAAAAATATATCTTTCGTAGGCTGCATTACAAAACGCAGTCACGTTACAGTCTTAGATTACAAAATTATTTGCAAATAAAAATAATCTTACATCGTAAAACTGGTACATTGGTGACTGTATACAATTTCATAAATTGTCTTTATTAATTTATAAATACTAAAATCCGGAAAATTGCGTTCAATTAGAGAGGTTGTCATACCACGTGGTAACTCACCACATTTTATTTCACGTGAGTTTTATTTGCAGTATGATAGGCATAATCTTACATTACACAAACGCTTCACACTAAACGCCCATTACGAATTATATTACGAAGAGTTCAAACTATATGCCAGTGAACCCATTTTTATCACAGTAAATTTAAATAAGACTTTTCGACTTCGAAATTCCTGTTTTTTTAAATCGCTGGAAAACAACTGATTTGCTTGGTATATGATCACCGTTGCCAACATACTTTTATTAGTAGAAATTAAATTAGATCCAAATTAAAGAGACCCATTTATTTCCTTTTTTCGGATATCGACTTTTTTCATTCATGATTTCTCCTTAGAATTATATTTTATTCTAAACAGACATAAACGCCAAATGACGTCATTTATACGGCGTAACAGTGACTATGCCTTTGCTTTGTCTTTAAAAAAAAGGTAATATTATGCTATTCCGAGTTCGTGGTGTTTTTAAAATAAGACATTATACTCTATTGTTAACCTTTCGACAAAGGACAAATATCATTGAGCCGTATATGTGACATCATCGCACGTTTTTAGTTTGTTTTTTTTTTCTTCGAAATTAACTAGTAATAAAAAATTTATGATCATACTTAGGATAGCAAAACAAAGAATTTTTGTTTTGGGCAAGTTTGAAATTTGTAATGAGTTTCAATTGCAGAGCAATAGTGGTTGCTGTAGTGTTCCGTGTCTGTCGTGTATGTAACTGGGCTCCTCCGTAATATTAAAAACGAGTCATAAACACGTAATATTCCAAGTAATATATAGTAATACTAGCTGTTACCCGCGGCTCCCCCCGCGTGAATGCCTATTTCCAGGATTAAAGTAGCCTAGTGGGCGCCTCCGGTGAGAAACGCGCTTGACAAAAATACTGATGACGCTATTAAAAATAGGGGTTAATCGTAGAGGGTTGAAAATTTAGGGTTGTATGTATTTTTTAATGCTGTATCATAAAAAAAATAAAAACAAAAAATGTTGTCAAAAAAATAAAAAATAAAAATTAGGGGTGGACCACCCTTAACATTTAGGGGGATGAAAAATAAATGTTGGCCGATTCTCAGACTTACCCGATATGCACACAAAATTTCATACAAATCGGTCCAGCCGTTTCGGAGGAGTATGGGAACGAACATTGAGACACGAGAATTTTATATATTAGAAGATATAATATACAGTTCAAGTAGTGGTACCACGATAACTATCAAACTGGGACCATACACTACTGGACACGGGCCTACTTTATCTCTGTGAAATCCCTAAACAATTTCTAAAAACTCCCAACACGTCTAGGGATTTCATGAAAAATACATTGTTACAATAAGAAATCCACTAATATGGAACTCGCTCGGAGACTGCTAATAACAAAGCTCAGGCACCTCACGGCAATGCGACGGTGTTCCACGTCGCTGGAACACCCGGATTATGTCCCAGATTTGTGAACTTATCTTAGGGAATGGCAAGTCTTGCTTTAGGGATTTAGTTCTTGTGTATTTTTCGTTTTTATTTGGGTCTTTAAAATAATCATTCTTTTTTTACTAGTGTGAGGAGTTACGTGTGATGAGTATTATTAAATAAACCAAAACGGTGATATTCACTTTGACTCATAGTTTATTCGTCACTTAAATGTTACTGCTTTACAGAACACAACCAAATGTCAGGATTATTCTCTAGATACCGTTCTCTAATTATTTACAACTAAGACTGAACTAAGCCTGGATGTAAACCAGCAGAGCTACCGCGTAATGAATACTTGGAATATCGACTGAGGGTCGTGAGAGCGAGACTGGGCGACTGGAGGTTCCAACGATGGTGACGACCTCTTTTATCCGATATATCCAACCTTCTACTACTATACCGCACCATTATAATTTTTTATGTACCCATCTTTATTTTTCTTAGACACCCTCAATTAGCTAATAAAAATGAATTACTCCTAATACTAGCTTTTGCTGGCACCTTTTTCAGGATAAAAAGCTTATGTCATAATCCAGGTCATGGTCTACCTGTGTGCCAAATTCTATCCAAAACCGTTCAGCGGTTAAGGCGCGATTATCTAACAAACATCCAGATTCATTTATAATAGTAGTAGAAAGTAGGATTAAGCCCCATTTATCTAGAATCTAGATGGAGAGAGTTTGTTAAATGTACGATAATATAATAGAAAACTCTTAGTTAAGAACTCACGTCATACAGTTTGAATAAGAATCGTATGAAGTGACCTCGTGAATCTCTGTTTTCTGTTTATTTCTTAGAGATATCGCGTAACATACATATAAATGTACAGAAGTATTTTTAAATGACACGTATAATGCTAATTGTATTGCATCATACTAAGGTGCGACCTTACTTCAGTGACATTTCGCCACACCGTGTGGAGCGACTGTCACATGTACTTGTGACACTAATGTGGACGGGCTTAGTAACATGCATTGTAATTGTTCCGATTCTTAAAACATTTGAGTATTTAACCATTCAAAGCTAAAAACAAAAATTGCAAAACCTTATATGGCATATCATGGTTAAATATATGGGGTCTAAGAACGGATTGCCTTGTAGCTTTAGGTCGTAACATTTGACAAATGTCAACATTCGAGAGTTTATCACAGTCATGCCTCTCCGTACCTCAATGTGTTACAACTGGAGACGCAATAAAATATCCGCTATCTAATCAACGGAATAGTTATATTTATTAAAATAAATAGGTAATATCTCTTCATAATGTAATTTAAAATATATCTTTCAAAACATAATATAAATACAATACTAATACCAGCCCTGTATTATACACGTCACACTGCTGGAAACGGGCCTCCTCTACTGAATGAGAGTTATTGGCCTAAGTCCATCACGCTGGCCTAATGCGGGTTGGCCGAATTCACATATCTTCGAAATTCTTATGGAGACCTTCTCAGGTATGCAGGTTTCCTCACGATGTTCCTTCAGCGTTAAAGCAAGCGATAATTAACAATGAATACATATATAACATAGAAAAGTCAGAGGTGTTTGCTCTTGGGCCTAGTTTCGAACCTGTGACTTTCATCTCGATCGCTAGCTACTTAAACATAATATTTTGATTTAATAAGATTATCATGGATTTTCCACAGATGACAAGAAAATAAACGCTATAAATTCGGCAGGTACCATTTACAATATTTTATCCTCGAGTAAATATAGTCAAGGATAAAACATTCACGTTATGAAGCTTTATCTCGAAGAAATTAATCCGATTTTGGCTACTTAAATGAAGAAAAATATTTTCGTCAAAATTCCGGATCAAAAAATAAGATGGTCTTTCATTAATTTGATTAATTGGTTTCCAATATTCTTTATGTAATTTAATTGATTGTCATAAGCATTTATCCGATTAATTTACAATTTTTTTTACTTTTTTGAAAATATTCTTTGCAGCGTTACTCCGTAAATTGTTCTGAAGGCAAATTATAATTTGAATAAGGTGCAAACCTCCGGATATGGAGGCGTGGCTTATTGTGACGTCAGAGTAGCTGGGGAAGGATGGAAGGGGAGCAAAGCGGCGCGCGCGCAATATTTAGCCATTTAGTTTGGAACTTCTGTAATAAACGGTCGTTGTAATATCGAGTGTCGAATCTCTACTTATTTCTAAATTACATACATACTCACTCACGCCTGTATTCCCCGAAGGGGTAGGCAGAGGTGTAACCAGTACACCCAAATTTCACCGATCTTATTTCCTTCCCATGATATGATACGGAGCGAGCCATCGCTATACCAGGCATAATACCAGACTCTGCGTTGATACAAAGCATTTCTTGATAGAAAATTAGTAATAGAATAATGTTAACTTTGTTATTAAAATAGTTTTGTTTATTTCTTTTTTTAGATAAAATTGAGTACTTACTTCAAAAACGAATCGCAATGCACTTGCTGTTATTTATTAACGAGTTCCCATTTTTACTCCTACTCCGTCATCAGACCTTCAAATTCAAGCTTGCATATCCTTGAATCATCAAGTTCTGTGACAAGTGTCTGTAGCGTGGCTCAACCACTCAAAAGGCGTTATTAACCGTTATTTTATTATTTCTCATGATATTTACGTTATAGCGAAAACCATTATAATCCCTGTAACCAAACAACCACTATAACCATACCATAAAAAAATATCACTGAAAATCTGTACACATCATAAACGAGGGACTCCGGAGTACCACTCAGAGGCATCTTCGTTTCGAAACGGTCCCAGGGGTGTCGTTTGGACCACTACAACTCTCAATTAAGGCTTACCTTCATTAAAGCCCCTATGATTATAATGTGGATACTGCCGGCATAATGTCGGAAGTTATGAGAATTCTCATATTTATTTAGGCGTCAAGTGTAACTGTAATGTGGATATTTAGTTTGTGGTTTTGCGGATTATGATGTAATGGGTGTACAATATTATTTATTTATTTTATTTTATTTTATAATACATAATACAGATTACAATTACTGCAAAGATATGAGATAAAATTACACAGTTATGAACTAGATTGTAGTCCAAAAAATATGTGTACATAGAAAAGTGATCTAGAAGAGTGTCAGACGTTACAAATATTTAGAATTACATGAAAACAGATTAAGTTACCAATAAAGAAATTGCTAATTGATGTGTTTATAGAATTGTTTACGAGTTACGAGATACTCGCCGGTCGCTTCATTAGTATATTGGCTTACTTAGACTGAGAAACTGATGAAGTCCAGAGGTTAAATCTAGGTCGGGAAATCACAATATATTTGAAATCTCGATTCGGTTTCACATGAGTCGTCTCAGACGGGAATTTGTGATAGACTCGACCATCTGCCTCTCCTGGCCCAATGCCCTGGGAAATACAGCCTTGGGTACCTACCTAGTAGCTCGTATATACCTATATACGAGCTACTGAACGCAGAGTAAACAGCTTCTACTATTATTAACTCGCAAGCATGACTTACATCGTCAGGTTATACAATGATGAATTGGTTATTATGAACGTGAACCACTGCGACAGCAAGCTACTTAGGGTACATTACCTAGTGCGTTTAACAAAGCAACTGAACAGAAGGCCAATTCTCGTAATTTTAAACGTTCAAAATATCATTCCCATCTAATCTCAGCGTCAAGAAAGCTGCAAATGGCATTCTCACGTCAAATGCACCTAGCATTAGCAGTAGCATTATACCGTTTTGGCTTTTGTCAACTTTTATTCTACATTCAATCTCATTACGATTTATGTTCACATTTGACGTTGATTATTGGTTTAAGAGAATGCCATTTGCAACTTTCTTGACGCTGAGACTAGATCGGAATGATATTTTCAATGTTTAAAATTACGAGAATTGGCCTTCAGATTAAACTAAGGAATAGACGCGTGTTATTAGAGTAATAGCCGCAGTACTCGGGCAAATACTGCGTTTTTAAAGCACGTTTACCAATTCGAATGCACTCTGAAGGTTCGTTGTGAGGAGCGCTACCGAGACAAGAGACCGCGACATGTGACGACAGCGACGAGTTCGGTTTCTATGCAATTGTAATTTTTTTTTAGTTTGAGTGACGAAACGAGCAGGTCGCTCGCCTGATGGTAAGCACCACGTCTGTCCATAAACAGAAGCAATACCACACAGAACTTTGAACTGCAAAGCACTGCATGGCATTGGACTGCGCTCGTCACCCCGAAACATAAGATGTTAAGTATCATAATGCCCAGTAATTTTACTGGCTTTAATGTTCTTCAAACCGGAACACAACAGAGCTTACACAATGCTGATTGGCGGCAGAAATACACAAAGCGGTGGAAGTAACCCAGACGACCTCTCGCATACGAGGAATCTACCACCTTGCAAGGGCGAACATTTAAATACAATTTCCATCGTAAATTTCATACAAAACGAACATAATACTATCGCCTGACTTGCGTCACGCGTTTCGGTTTCCTATCTCAGTCGTGTACCTCAAAACGTGCCTTAGCTTAGCGACTTAGCTATCTAAACTACTAACCCAGTTCACTTTAAAGAAATAAGAAACCGTGAAAAAGCAATCTCATTTGTTTAAAATAGGAATGTTGGGGGTGTATACAGCGGTAGAGTGTTAAAATTGTATTAACAGTAGAGTCTCCGGCGCGGCGGGGTTAACGGTGAACACGACGGAATAATTGAACGACATGTAAATGTAGACGGCTCGACAGTAGTACCAACCTAATAACTCACTTTATCTATTCGTTGAGTAGCTATTTTTGTAGTAGGTATATATTTTACTCGACTGACACCGACATCTCTCTGAAAAGAATTCTTTTGACTAATTTATTGAAGTGAAAACTTCTTTAGCATCGGTGTGATTTGAAAATCGATGAAACAAAAAAGCGATGAAATGAAAAAGAGACAGACACATAAATTCATAAGAATTAACGTGGGAGAAAATGAGATAGGAAGCATTATACAGTTATGCGCGCATGCGTAGTACAAAGCTTGAGAAAAGGCATCACAACAACCGTGGTGTTTTGTATACGTGTACACAGTAAGAAGAGACAGACATATAAATTCATAAGATTTAACGTCGGAGAAAATGAGATAGGAAGCAATAAGCATTTTCCGAAATTTTACATTCGTCTCATTATCTTGAAGCCAAACTTTTTGAAAGTCATCGCCGAGCGCATCTCCGTCCCATGACGTGATAGAGGGCGAGGATATCGCCATACCGGGCACAATTGTAGACTCCGGACTGATACTGAACATTTCGTTATAGAAAAACCCAATATCACTTTTACCGACCCGGGGATCGAATCCGAGACCTCGGAGTCAGCCTCAATTGTAACGCGTACATATTACATCTGCATCACCGAGGCAGTCTAATAATATAAGAAATAGGCTCAAGTTATTGTTGACCTAAAGCATACTGTCGATTGGTATTCAAAGTAAGTTCTGAGTATGGTAGCACTGCATCAAAGCCTGATGCCTAATCCTATTACATCTTCAGAATAAAATTTGCCTTATAAAACGCGTTCGGGGAATAAAGCGGCTTCCCTTCCCTTTGATTGAATTTCGGAGTATTTTGACTAAAAAAATATTTTAATTCAATCTGCTTCTGAGAAATGGTGATATGTGGGGCGAGGAGAAGACGTGAAAGAATTGATTAGGGTGAATTTTAATTATTTATCATCCATATGTTATACTGTCTCAACGCTGACCACGAACCTCCCCTATTAATAAAATAAATAAAAATAAAATAAAAATAGTCTTTATTTTACTCTGACCTTTCATATAAAATACCGAATTTTTAAAACTAGTGAACTTAATATTTATTAAATCTACTTTTTTTTCTTTTACTGTTTTTCATCAGCTACCAGGTCAGTCTGTCTTGTGACATAGGCCTCCTCTAATTCCCTCCACTTATTACGGTCCAGTGCTATTCTTCTCCAACCCTTTGGCAGATCACCTTCCCACCTTTTAATCTGTCTCCCTCTGCGCCTTTTCCCGTTCCTCGCTCCCCTATTAATAAGAAGGTTTAAAACTGTATGGAGTGTAAGTGAGCCACCAACATCTAGGCCCAAAGCCAAACCCTCTGCACCTGGTACACTCTGATGATTAACGAACGAGACAATGGCGAAACTTGATTCCCGTTACGGGTTATGGGGTCAGACGATGGATCGCTCTATAGAATATGAAATACCGTCAAATCTATAATACGAAAAGGCAGACCTTGGTATTAATCCAGGATAACGCCAGGCTGAAAGAAAGAAAGTCTTTATTCCAAGACGCTAGTACAATGTGGGTTGGTATACTTTACATATCGTCGAAATTCTAATAAGAATTCTCAGGAATGCAGGACTCTGCATGTTTCACACACGTAACTTTTTCAAAACTCAGAGGCGTATGATTTAGAACCTGAGACATCCGTCTCGCTAGGCCAAACCACTCTTCGCTAGGTTATTGCTAATTTTAAGTTTCTATACATAGAAGGTGCCAACGGAATCCTATTAGTGATTCTACGGCGCAGTGTTTATATATCTTTTTTGCCGGGGGAAAAATCCATCTAACGAATACATCCCGGGGGTGGAGGGATAGTTATGTCGGGCTCACCAGCCTTTCGATCTAGTTGTTCAAAATCTTGCAGTAGCCTCCTTCCGGTAGTTCCGTGGGTTCCTGGTATACCTGGATTGCTGCTTTGTGACCTGTCTCCTTTGGGGCTTGTGAGTTCCGTCATAATCAGAACGTCTTTGGTGTCTGTGAGGTTTTCACCCTGCCGTCAGTCTAAGGTTGGCCTTTATATGTCTGCCAATACTGCCTATAAAGGAAGACATATCTTTTTTTTCCTATCTTTGAACAGAGGTAGGCAACTGACTGGAATTTTTACAGAAAATGTATGACTGCCTCGGTGGCGCAGTGGTAATGCGCGTGCGCGTTACGATTAATCTAACGCTGAGGTCTCGGGTTCGATCCCCGGGTCGGGTTAAGTGGTTTTGAGTTTTTCTATTACGAAATGCTCAGTATCAGCCCGGAGTCTGGAATTTGTGTCCGGTATGGCTATAGGCTCGCCCCCATATATCAGATCGTGGGACGGAGATACGCTCGGCAAAATGTGGGTGTACTAGTTACACCTCTGCCTGCCCCTTCGGGGATTACAGGCGTGAGTGCGTATGTTTTATGTATATGAAATTTTAGGCCGTGGATACAGAACCTTTGGTTTGAATTCAATTCACACTTGATAGGTTTTTTCGGCTTTCTGCTACAAAAAGTACGATTTTCGTTTTTTTCCTTTAATGTTATACTCTTTTCGTAGAATATATTTCTTGATACGTATAGGTACATAGAACCACCTGGGATTAGATTAAATGGAAATTGTACGCTCCATTCCGTTCTTTTTCCGCTTGGAAAATGGTTTGAATTAAATATTTTGTTCAGATTATTGTTATTTTGCTACCAAAAGAAACTTACAAATTGCTTTTTTTATTTGAATGACGAGACGTGCAGGTCCCTCGAGTAATATGAAATCTTGTTGTTTAAGGTTTAGTACATACATACGCACTCACGCCTGTAATCCACGAAGGGGTAGGCAGAGGTGTAACCAGTACACCCACATTTCGCCGACCGTATCTCCGTCCCATAATGTGATAGGGGGCGAGCCTATCGCCATACCGGACACAAATTCCAGACTCCGGGCTGTCACTGAGCATTCCGTAACAGAAAAACCCAATACCACTTTACCCGACCCGGGAATCGAACCCGAGACCTCAGAGTTGGCCCCAATCGTAACGCGTACGCATTACAACTGCGCCACTGTAGCAGTCAGCAGCAGTTAACGTTGTCAGCTCGTAATGATGGAAGATGATGCGCTACTCATGTGCGTTTTATTAGTGGTAGGACCACGCTGTCGATAACAATGTGATAAATGGGTCAGTACGACCAGCAGGCCAATTCTCGTAATTTTAAAAGTTCAAAATATCATTCCGATCTAGTCTCAGCGCCAAGAAAGTTGCAAATGGCATTCTCTTAAACCAATAATCAACGTCTAATGTGAACATAGATCATAATGAGATTGAATTTATAATAAAAGTTGACAGAAGCCAAAACGGTATAATGCTACTGCTAATGCTAGGTGCATTTGGCGTTGATTATTGGTTTAAGATAATGCCATTTGCAACTTTTTTGACGCTGAGACTAAAGCGGAATGATATTTTGAACATTTAAAATTACGAGAATTGGTCTTCAGGTTATTACTACCGTCTCACAGAAAACCAACCGACAGTAACGGTTTGCTGCTGATGTTTCTTACGGCAAGTGAAATCCGGAGGTCCAAATCCACCTCCCATTCTCAATCCCTTGATAACCCTTTCCGTTAAGATCTCCAGTGCGTGTATGATTATTCTGGTATTGTAAGCGTTCATGGGTGGTGAAGATTACTTACTGTTTTTATTACATGAATGACGAGACGAGCAGGTCGTTCGCCTGACGCAGAAGCAACGCCACACATAACTTTAAATAACAAAGCACTGCATGACACTAGACTGAGCTCGTCACCCCGAGACATAAGGTGTTAAGTCTCATAATGCCCAGTAATTTCACTGGCTTCAATGTCCTTCAAACCGGAACACAACAGGGCTTACACACTGTTGCTTGGCGGCAGAAATAGACAAAGTGGTGGTACCAACCCAGCCGACCTCTTGCATACGAGGGACCTACCACCTTGTTACTATCAGGTGACCCATCTACTCATTTGCCAGCCTATGCTTGAAAATAACAAAAGTGTGCTATTAATTTTAAACCGCCGACAACACAGGCGAAGAGTCTTAAAGAAATGTATAAAAATGTTTTTACGATCCGTACCGGAGGTGATAGAACGTTAATTGCGCCTTTTGTTGGGCACCATCCAAAGACCCTCGTAAAAATTTGTGGCTACCTTTGTACCGACAACTGGGCATTAGAGACATTACTGCCATAAGTGATTTTTCTCTACATTGAACATGAAGGACGGTGGAGTGACGTTCAAGGAGCTTCCATGCAGCGTTGGGTTCTGTGGATATTTGAACCAGGATATCTTCGTATCTACTGCAGATATTTTTTCCTTGTTTAACTTGAAAAGTATGCCACTCGTGAAAGATCTTGACCAATCTCCAGTTGATCAAATAAAAACGATGATTCCATCCTATTTATAGTTGTAGGAGCCACACTTTTGTCTACAGCATGAATGAGCCGGCTCGTCCGGGTCGTTACTACTATCTCACAGAAAATCGAGTAGCAGCTTGCTGCTGCGTTTCGTACGGTGATTAAGATATCCGAAGGCCCAAATCCCCGTCCCCTTCCCAATCCCTTACTTATCCCTTTCCTTTAAGGTCGGCAACGCGTCTATGATTATTTTAGTATTGTGCGCGTAGATGGGCGGTGGATCACTTACCATCAGGTGACCCACCTGCTCGTTTCCGACCTATGCAATAAAAAAAACATTTTCCTAATCCCTTAAATATCCCTGCCCGTTCAGGTACTCTTTCACATGATTCTTCTACTGTGGGATTTTATGGCCGAGGTATCACTTAGGATCAGGTGCCTCTCTTGCTCCTTTACCGCGCTCTATGAAATAGAACTATGCTAGGTTATTCACCATGTATAGGGAGGTCTTTGTCCAGTTAGACACAAACATGTATCAGATATACAAGCTTCACCCTATTTGTTTGATGACTAAGGAACGTTCTACTAAGCTTATCCTGTATCTTGTCTTATCAGGTTACCTCCACGTTAGTTACAATAGATATATCTGAGTCACACACAATGTAAAGCACTCTCTACCCTCGCCCACGTGTTTAGTTGTAAAAGCCATCTTGCTCAAATACCTATAATATCCTATATACTTTGTTTAGTTATCACCTCTTTATTTTATTAATATTACCTCTTTATTGTACACCCCGTCTATTGCTTTCATATTATTTCTCTCCATGCAATGGTTGCCTCGAAGAGATCACTTTTAGTGATAAGACCGCTACTTGTGGCACATTCATTATTAAGCTGTTTTCTGTTTTTGTTGTTGCTGTGTATCTACAATAAAGAATTACTATCTATCTATCTCTTTGTTCTACATACGATGAACTTATGATGCCGATCATCGCCCACGTCAATGGCGCAGCGTCAGTGTCGCTGGATCTGCTTGTTTATATTGTGCACTATGTACAACAACGGAAGATCGTTCTGGGTGGTGTCGTTTGTTTATGGACAGGCTATTGACATTAGGCCCGGAGGACCAAATTCCCCTCCCCTTCCTAATCCCTTACTTATCCCTTTGCTTTAAGGTCGGCAATGCGTCCATGATTATTTTAGTATTGTGCTCCTACATGGGCGGTGGAGATCACTCACCATCATAAGTGACACAATTGCTCGTTTGCGGCCTATACTATAAAAAAAATTAGCGATCAACCTGCTCGTCTCTTTATTCAGATGATGAAACTTATCACTCTACAAAATTACACTAGTAAAAACATAAGCCTCCTTATACTGTGGTCGTTAAGTTATATGATAAGAACCATTATCAGCGGATTTCCCGCGAGTCAAGTTTTAAGAACAGCTGGTGTATCGTAACTGTGGGCCGGTATAAACCTTGTACGAGTAAATAGTATTTTCCACATAACGCAGATCGTGTGAGGTTACGATGGACTAACTGAATCTGAATTCCATATGAAAAAATCACACATTTTTCTATTTGCTTGAATGACGAGACGAGCAGGTCGTTCGCCTGATGTTAAACGTCAAGCCTGCCCATAAACAGAAGCAACATCACACAGAACTCTGTATTACAAAACACTGCATGGCACTGAACTCGCTCGTGATCCCGAGCACTGCTGCTTAGCGGCAGAAATAGACAAAGCGGTGGGACCAACCCAGGCGGCCTCTCGCCCTACCACCTTGTTGCCCATAAATGCGTTGCCCGGGATTATAATTTGAGTCCGTTATGGCAATAGGACTCAATAGGCGCGCCACCTACATTGTAGAATGGAAATAACCTTAGCATTTTTTTTTTTTACACCCAACAGTCACACACATAGTCCTGACCCCACACTAGGTTAAACCTGTATCGTGGGTATCAGGAACTACGAGGGACTTGCGGTCCCACAACACCCAGACCCGAGACAAATATTTGTGGATCAGACAAACATTTGTCAAGGTGCGGGAATCGAACCCAGGGCCTCACGCTTCGCAACAGGCTACTCGCCCGCTAAAAAAAAAAAAACCTTAGCATATCATGTGTGTACTAACACCTCTGCTCACCTCTTCGGGGATTTCGGCGAGCCTATGGCTCTATCGGAAGACATTTAAAATCGAAAACTCGAGTACAATTTGTGATTGACCTACCGGGGGTTTGAATCCAGGACCTACTGGTTTCTCAACCTAAGTACGCTGCTACTAAACTGCGATCATGATATTCCAGCACTATAACAATTGATATACATACGCACTCATGCTTGTATTCTCAGAAGGGATAAGCAGAGGTGTAACCAGTACACCCACATTTCGCCGAGACTATTTCCGTCCCATGATATGATAGGGGCGAGCCTATCGCCATACCGAGCACAAGTCCACACTCCAAACTGATACTGAGCATTTCGAAATAGACAAACCTAATATAAATTTTCCCCGACCTGGGGAGCAAACCCGAAATCTCAGCATAACAGTCGTACCGCGTACGCATTACAACTGCGCTACCACGGCAATCAATGCAGTAAATTTATATCAATACCTAATAAAATATTGAAATGAAATGAAATAGTTTTATTAATCATGTAGGCAATTAAAATAGCGCTTATGACAAGTCAGTACAGAATAAAGAAACTTATGTATAAAAATCATATCAACTAATGTATACATAACATACATAGCATCGTCAAATACACTAGGCAATTACACTTAATTGTTTATTTGTTGTCTTTTTATTTTACATTTTACATTATTTGTAATATGGAAACGTCCATTATTAATTATTAAATATTTTGAGTCGGTATGGACCACTGCATTTACCGAAACGGCACGAGTTTTAAAACTACCACCGGATCCAAAACGACCCAGCTTGAGAAGACCCGGCGAAAAAAGCGAAATATTGCAAGGCGCGCCTCAGCGATCCCCATCATGCGAATACGCATTAGAATTTCCGCGACTATCACGTACAATGTCGAGGCTTCGAAATAAAACCACCCGTTGTATGAATATCAAGTATTATAACAAGGTATCGGGTGCGAATGTAAAATCAAATGACTTGAGTTGTTATTGAGAGTTTTATTTGTTACTAGCTTTTGCTCGCGGCTCCGCCCGCGTGAATAGACTTTTCCGAAATAAAACGTAGCCTATAACCGTCTCCAGGGTTTCATCAAAATCGGTTCAGTGATTTAGGCGTGAAGCGTAACAAATAGTTTTTTTAATCATAAAAAGTATCCTATGTTATTATTACCACAATAATTTGTATATTGTACCTATTGAATAGTATAAGTGGTATTCATACCGTTCTATTCAAATAAATAAATAAATGTTACTTCTTATACCTCCAAGAATATGTGCACAAAGTTTCATGATGATCGGTTAAGTAGTTTTCGCGTGAAAGCGTAACAAACAAACTTACATTCACATTTATAATATTAGTATGATGTACAGTTTATTCACTATCAAACTGATGCGTGGATTTAGATACATTTATTTTGGTAGAGCCACGCTGTAGACTGTTTTGTCTACAGCATGAATGGGCCGGCTCGTCCGGGTCGTTACCACTGTCTCACAGAAAACCGACGTATAGTAGCAGCTTGCTGCTGCGTTTCGTACGATGAGTGAAATATCCGGAGGCCCAAATCCCCCTCTCGTTGATTAAATTTCATCGACTACCTAATGAATTGTTATGTTTGACTTTTCAGTGTTTTTATTAGAATGCTTCCTAACAGTCACAAATATGGAGACATCTTTTTACTTTAGCATGATTTTTTTCGATAAAATGTATAGTAAAAGTATATTTTAGTGGAAGTTAAAGTACGAATGGTTTCAGTTGGATTTAAATCAAGCCGATAGACTGTCTAAAAAGTCCAAAAGAGGGCCCGTGAAAGACGACAAGACAGTTTGACACTGAATTATTTAGATAGATACGCTCACAAAGCGCCTCCGGGGACGGGATGTGGCAGGGCCGGCGGTGGAGTGAAGTGGTAGGTCTGACCCCCCGCTCCCTGAGATGACAACACTGAAATAAAAGTTCGTGTAAGAAATATGGGGCCCAGCTCTGCTAATTTGCTAATAATATGTTACCATACTCTTTTAGTAGTAGGTACAGGTATGGTAACTAAATTTTAACGCAATGACATTATCACGATGATTATGCTGTTATCCGTTAAGGAGTTTCATTTTTTACTCCGTGCTCCATCATCAGACCTTAACCAAATTTATATGGGACTACATCGCAGCTAAACTCTATCGAATGATTTTTTTTTCCAACAAATTCGGTCCACAATTTGCGGAGCAATCGATGTGCATATAAAAAAGCAATAAAAACTCGCTGAATTGAGAACCTCCTCCTTTTTTGAAGTCGGTTAATTACTCAACATCTCAACCATCGTTAAAATAAATAATTTCAGCTATTTGATACATTCAAGTATATAAGCGCATACACCGCTGACTTTATGTGTGTATTCATTGTTAAGTATCACTTGCTTTAACGGTGAAGGAAACATTGTGAGGAAGCCTGCATACCTAAGCAGTTCTTCATAAGAGTTTCGAAGCTATGTGAAGTCTGCCAACCCGCATTAGGCCTAACCCCTCTCATTCAGTAGAGGAGGCCCGTGCCCAGCAGTGGGACGTGTATAATACAGGGCTATTATTATTATTATTTTTATTTGATACATTTGTAGATATTTTACCCCCAATATAAAACCTAAATCCGTTATCTCCGGTCAAATATACATATAAAAGGTCCCCGTACAAAGTGATAGTAACAGCTGATTACGTTTGCGACGTCGAACAAAACCTATTGTTGCAGTGCTCCGATAACTGTCCCAATTCATCTACAATAGCACCGACTCTCTGCGGGTGTTCAGAAAAACCAGATGAAATGACTGCGAAGTCTTATCTTTTGTTTTTTATTGTAATAAATGTAAAAAAACAATGTTAATCAAAAATAATTGTTGATGCTGATAAGCTTTGTTTTATTTTGTTTCTTTTTTAAAGTAATATTATTATGCTAATTCATTTTATCAAAATTAAGCATATACTAGTGTTGAAGGATATTTTTCTGTAAAGAAGTGTATTATTCAGAATCTGTATTGTTTATCTTCAAATAGAAGAAGCTTGTTGACGAATAATTTGATTGTAATAATTTAAATCTCGATAAATCGCTTTATTGAGTGGCAGACCTTTGGTAATCTTCTTTGTCTGTTTAGAAGTGATAATTGCAAAAGTATATTACTTATACAGTATTTACTTCAGTTTTCACCAATGGATAGACTTCGACTATTTTTAGAATCATAAATCATTAGACTTATTAGACTGCCTCGGCGGCGCAGTTGTAATGCGTACACGTTACGATTAAGCTAACGCTGAGGTCTCAGATTCGATCCCCGGGTCGAGTAAAGTGGTATTGGGTTTTTCTAGAGTCTCGGAGTCTGTAATTTGTGCCCGGTATGGCGATAGGCTCGCCCTCTATCGTATCGTGGGATGGAGATACGCTCGGCGAATGTGGGTGTACTAGTTACACCTCTGCCTACCCCTTCGGGGATTACAGGCGTGAGTGCGTATGTGTATAAATTATTAGAATCTGAATAGAACTTAAAGACCCAATAGACACAGTGGGCGAGTAGCCGATTGTGACACAAGAGGCCGTGGGTTCGATCCCCGCATCGAAATAATTGTTTGTGTGATGCACAAATATTTGTTTTGGGTCCAGACCCGAACTCAGGTGTTGTGAAACTTAAAGTCTCTCGTAGTTTCTGATACCCACGACACAAGGCGCGTATCTTACTGTGGGGTCAGGACTGTGTGTGACTAGTGTATTTATTATTTTTTACGGTTGGTATCCGATACACCTTTATGAAGTCAAACGGCTAGTTTTATTTAATTATAAATTCACTTATCAATAACTTTTTTATAGCATAGGCCGGCAAACGAGCAAGTGGGTCACCTGATGGTAAGTGATCTCCACCGCCCATGTACACCCACAATACTAAAATAATTATGGGTGCGTTGCCGACCTAAAAGGAAAGGGATAATTAAGGGATTGGGAACGGGAGGGGGTTTGGGCCTCCGGATATCTCACTCACCGTACGAAACGCAGCAGCAAGCTACTACTATACGACGGTTTTCTGTGAGACAGTGGCAACGACCCGGACGAGCCGGCCCATTCGTGCTGTAGACACGTGTCTACAGCGTGGCTCTACCGCTCTAAAACTACTAAACTTCATAAATACCATAAAAACGTCTTGACGGCAGTGACCAAGATTTGATATCACAAAGTCACATATTTCCTCGCAAATACAAAGATACAGTATCTCGTCCTTCGGGAGCCAGCCCACACCATTATCCCGGTCTTTAGAGCCCTTGTAGGGCCGGATAATAATAGTGTTTATTTATTTTGTTGGAATAAAGGTCCCTTTGTTGACCGCCCCTATTACACGACCTGTTTAAAGCTACGCGTATTGTGACAAAAGAATTGTCGACGTGCCCAGGATGACAAATGACATCGTTGTGCACATTTAAAGCTAATATAGTAACTAGGAAGGGACTTTTTTATGACTTTAGAATGGTAGAGTCACGCTCTAGACACTTTTGTCTACAGCATGAATGGATTGGCTCGTCCGGGTGGTTACCACTGTATCTCAGAAAACTGGCGTAAAGTAGCAGCTTGCTGCTGCGTTTCGTACGGTGAATGAGATATCCGGAGGCCCAAATCCCCCTCCCCTTCCGAATCCCCTAATCCCTTTCCTATAAGGTCGGAACCGCGCCCATGATTCTTTTAGTATTGTGGGCGTACATGAGTTGTGGAGATCACTTACTATCAAATATCAGATGACCAGTGGGTCATCCATCCGAGCCAGTGGGCTCGTTTGCCGGCTTATGCAATAAAAAAAAGTTTTTTATGAAGAATTGAAGTAGACATTTTTAGCAATTCAATATCTATGTTGAAGGCTGCTCAGCACTGTTTGATCTTATCAATCGTAGGCTTTTTATATTGGAAAGAAAGATGGGCTAAAGAGCAAGTTGATATACTTAGCAACAACAAAGTTGAAGGGACCTTTAATGAAAAAAAGCGTATAATAAATCGATAGTTTATCTTCCTTCCGGTATAGTACCGGTATAAAAAGACTTTACGGTAAACTTAGTGAAATGTGTATAATGATTTAATAACGTCGTAATACCGCCTTATGACGTTATAGTTACGTAAAGTTTTATTTATCATTGTGCATGATATACGATGACTTTACAATCAGCATGTTAACATAGTCGTCAAACAATTGTAAACAAGTACAAATAATTGTGTATAGTTATTGGACTGCCTCGGTGGCGCAGTTGTAATGCGTACACGTTACGATTAAGCTAACGCTGACGTCTCGGGTTCGATCCCGGGTCGGGTAAAGTGGTATTGAGTTTTTCTATTACGAAATGCTCAGTATCATCCCGGAGTCTGGAATTTATGCCCCGTATGGCGATAGGCTCGCCCCCTATCATATCGTGGGACGGAGATACCCTCGACGAAATGTGGGTGTACTAGTTACACCTCTGCCTACCCCTTCAGGGAATACAGGCGTGAGTGCGTATAGTTTATATGTATGATTTATGTACAATCTTGTCATAAATTACCTATGAAATTGCCGTTCTGTCAAAGAAATTTAAAGTATTTTTATCCATGTTTATTATTTCTATTCATCAAAGTAACCACCCATGCAATATTTGCCAGCGCAGTGGCAATTTATCGATGCCCTTCTTGATTTTATTGAGATAGCTCTTAGCTGTGTTCGAAGAAAATCTGTTCAGTTTCTAAATGATTTTAACTGATACTTTTCTAATAATACCGTTTATTTGGTTGGATATATTTGATAACTTTTTTTTCCGCGGAGGGGTTGACGTCAAGCAGGCGGCCGTAAAAACCACAAGCCAAATCTTTCTGAAACATGTGTTTAAAAGGTATGTTGCGCCAACCCCACCGCGCGTGGGATAAGGGCAGGTGGAAGAAGAGAGGATGTAGATAATACTTTATTGAACACCATTTTAAGAAACAAAAGAACCTTATTCATTACCTTAGCTTAAAAGCGATCTCTACCATACAATCTTATTGTTTTATTGCATAGACCGGCAGACGAGCAAGTGGGTCACCGGATGGTAAGTGATCTCTACCGCCTATGTACGCCCACAATACCAAGTCATGGGCGCGTTGCCAACCTTAAAGCAAAGGGATAATTAAGGGATTGGGAAGGTGAGGGGGATTTGGGCCTCCGGATATCTCACTCACCGTACGAAACGCAGCAGCACGCTGCTACTTTACGTCGATTTTCTGTGAGACAGTAGTAACGACCCGGACGAGCCGGCCCATTCATGCTGTAGACAAAACTGTACACAGCGTGCCTCTAACACTCGTGAAAATATTGTAATGGAGTTGTTTATAAAGGGCAAGTACAAGTAGATTAAGTTAATCCTAGGCTACTCGGCATAAAACATGACACCTAACAAAGACCTTACACGTCAACCACAACCCTTACTGAATTGCCTTAAACCTTGCATATCAAAAGGCCAATTCTCGTAATTTTAAATGTTCAAAATATCATTCCGTCAAATGCACCTAGCATTAGCAGTAGCATTATTCCGTTTTGGCTTCAGTCAACTTTTATTCTACATTCAATCTCATTACGATCTATGTTCACATTTGAAGATGATTATTGGTATAAGAGAATGCCATTTGCAACTTTCTTGACGCTGAGACTAGATCGGAATGATATTCTGAACATTTAAAATTACGAGAATTGGCCTTCTGTTCTAAGTATATTTGCTTACTGTATTCGCTTGATATAAAAGTTATAGTGAAGTAGAGGGCGGTGAGTGGGCCGTCTAGACGAGGAAGGGTCCTGTCAAGTGGTCCATAAAGGTCCCCGGAATGTACCTTTTAACTTCCGAGTTGAGTTTTAAAATATAGGAAGCTTTTGTTATCTCCAAAGCGTCGATGATGAAGGAAACCTCTTTCATAGTCATCACATTTTTAACGACCAATAAAAATGGGGTGTTATAAGTTGACCCCTTTGTCACTGGCGTCGTAACGCCTAAACGGGTCACCCAATTCTTATGAGGTTTTATTTGAAAGCTAGCTTAGTATAGATCACACAGAAAACAGAAAACGTGAAACACCTACCAGCTTGTAGCTTTCGTACGGCCTAAGCTTCTAAGCCTTCCCAATCCATTAAATATTATTTAAGGCAAGTAATCCACGACTCTTCTGATACAGTGGGTGTTCATGGGCGGTGGAGATCATTTACCATCAGATGACCCACTTGCTCGTCTACCGGCCTCTGCTAATAAAAACAAATAGAAAACCGCATTCAAATCAATCTATTCGTTTATGTTAATTTCACTGGCTTCAATATCCTTCAAACCAGAATGCAGCAGTGCTAACAGACTGCTGCTTGGGGCAGTTACGGTGCAGTAGACATACAGAAAGAAAGAAAGAAAAGATATTTATTTCCGCTCACATAAACTACAGAAAACAAAAGACAGAAAAAGAAATTTTAAATCTTTATATATATAATTCTACTGTACGGGTGTATATGAATGAACTCCTTCTAAACAGCTCGACCGATTTGAATTATTTTTTTTGTATGCGTTTGGGTGGCGCGCTATCTAATCTAAACCATCCAGATTCACATTTGGACCCGGTAGGTGGCGCTGCTGTAGCGGGAGAAACCGCGCGGGACAGCTAGATTATTTATAAAAATATACGAAATATTATTAAAATTAAAACCCAACTTACCCAACGCCAACTGACAACTGACATATGAGAGACCTACCACCTAGCATATAATCATAAATCTGGATCATAAAATAAAGAACACTTATATTTAGATGAAAGTGAAAGCTTTTTGATTTAGTTAAAGCGGTATACGAAGCGATAGATCATAAAAGTAAATACTCCTGTATGATCGATCAAGAGCACGCGCCTCGTCGACCTTGACGAGGCTTTTATAAAAACACTTTTTATACCTACAACTGGGGTGTAGTCGCGAGGTGATCTAGGGGACAAAACTTTTTACATGAACAGAATAAATAACCTTAAAAAATATTTTGTATTTTTGTATTTTGATTTTTACTGTAAATATCTATTACAAATAAATAAAATTGAAGTGTCTGATGTAATATTAAAATAACCGCTTTTTACTACATGCATATGAATGTATTAAATTTTTGTCTGTCTGTTTGTTCCGGCTAATCTCTGGAACGGCTGAACCGATTTTGACGGGACCCTCACTGGCAGATTGCACTGATGTAATAAGGAGTAACTTAGGCTAGTTAGATACTTTTTTATTCCGGAAAATGGCATTCACGCGGGCGGAGCCGCGAGCAAAAGCTACTTTATAATATATTTAAATTCAAGTTTACTACTACTTTTCCCATGTCAAAATATTGTACTTTTTTACTATTCCGCAGTTGTTACCCTATTTATATCACCAGAATCTATTATTTGATAATTTTACACGCGCGGTACGCGTCTACGCGTGGGCCACTATTCAGTGTTAATTTAAATGTTAAAATATGATATTGATTAGAAAAAGATCTATAACTTTTAAACGGCTAAACAAATATATTCCATACCGTATCGAATAAACCAGCTTTCATGTAAAAAAACGCATTGAAATCAGTCCATTCATTTAAGCGCTACGATGCAACAAAGATATACAGACTTAAAGTTCAAACACCCCTCTTTTTTGTCAGAGGCTAAAAATCAAGTGTTCTGCGACTGACCCGCACTTTGTTTCCTTAATCCGTGCTCCAGTAAAACCTTCAATCCATCACGTAATATCCATTTATTGCGTACTTTACGATTGCCGTAAAATAAACAAGCGATATGTTTCCAGAAGTGACGTTACTTCGACCGAAATGGGCGTATTACACCGCTATGCTCTGTATTACCTACGTTTATACGATCAAACCGGACGAGTAATTTGAACGCATTTTACGTTGTCATGTAGTTGATATGGTAAATGTAAGCAAAACAAGATTGTGTTGATCCCCGAAAGGGTAGGCAGAGGTGTAACCAGTACACCCACATTTTGCCGAGCGTATCTCTGACCCATGCTGTGATAGGGGGCGAGCCTATCGCCATACCGGGGACAATTCCAGACTCTGGGCTGATACTGAGCATTTCGTAATAGAAAAACCCAATATCACTTTTACCTGACCCGGGGATCGAACCTGAGAGCTCAGCGTTGACCTCAATCGTAACGCGTACGCATTACAACTGCGCCACCGAGGTAGTCTTATGTGTATATATTATGTATTAAGCTAACTTCATAATGTTCACAAAATCAACACGTATGGTCGTGTAACCTAGTCACGTCAAGTAATCAGAGACTTCGGCATGCGGGCCGCGTCTGGTCGGAATCGATTCGATTAGACCACGGTATGACGGTATGACCAGGGCCTCAATTCTGTATAACAAGCGTGGATTCACAGTAGTTTCGAAACAAGGCAACACTCTTGTGCTCTAATTCATAATGATAACGTGGTTTTCTTAGTTAGAAAGAAAGAGTTAATTATTTCGTGCAGCACAATTTAGGGAAAAACTATAAAGTCATAAACTAAAGAATGCCTCGGTGGTGCAGTTGTAATGCTTAAGCGTAACGACTGCTGTGTTGAGATCACTGGTTCAATCCCTGGGTCAAGTAAAAGTGATATTGAGTTTTCCTATTACGAAATGCTCAGTATCAGGTTAAAGTCTGAATTGTGCCTGGTATGGCAATACATTCGCCCCCTATCACATCATGGGATGGAAATAAGCTTGTCGAATTGTGTATCAACAATTTTTTTGCCAACAAGTAAAAGAAGTATTATCTCCACCATCCATGACACTTGCACACAATAACTAAGGATCATAAATTGCTCTTTGAGGGAAGTGGTGCTGGAGAAAGATGCTTCGGATTTCCTGGACGACGCTTAGAACCAACCAATCGGTTTTCGAGGAACTCAAGGAATCCAATGCGCTGAACTGATCAGATCCGCGCCACACTCAACATGGATGTCACCAAAGCGGTTCATATTGCTGAAAGCAGGAGCAGGTGGCACAACATCGTACACAAGAAGTTGGTTCCTTGATGGGTCACGACCCCTAGCATTGGGGAATCGACGCAAGGAAGACAAGAAGGGAAGTAATGGGGATGTTGTGATTGTCCCTGGAAATATCGTTAATAACTTTAATTGCGATCATGCAGATTTCATTAATTACTTACAATTTATTATACGATAATATGATGATATGACGTATTGACGTGTTTTATGCGTGGCAAGACGAATGCATGGTATGTAAAATTGACATTCAGAATTGAGCCTCAGCAGATATTTTATGAAGACCTTTCTGGCTTATTAATTTGTAGGTATCTTCAGCTATTCGATAAAGGTTTATTGTATTGTGATTGGTGTATGTAATATTTATATTTGTGACGGACTTTTTTATTTTTCTGAATTACGATAAAAGCAGGTCACTCGCCTGACGGTAAGCGGTATACTTGCTCATAAACAAAGCAACACTACTTAGAAATTTGAATTGCAACATAATCAATAGTACCTACTTTAATTAGCTTCAACTGCCACAACAGGAACACAGCAGTGCTTTCACACAGTTGACAGATGGACGGACGGCAGAAAGAGACAAATTGGTGGCACCGGCCTAGGAAACTGAGTACATAATCTCTCAAATACGAAATACTTACCACCTTACTTACGCCCGGATTCTGAAAGGCTGATCAAATCAACATTCAACTTTGAGTTGAACTTTGAGTTGACATCGCTGTCAAATCAATTCATGTTGCTGAAAAATTATTTAGTGAATAAAAATATAATATTTGATCTCTCTTTAGTAACGTTTGACATACGATTTTCATATTAATTTGAAAGTTATGTTAGCTAACATCTGTGTCAAATCAAAGGTGTTGATCACGCTTCTAGCAAGTCGAAATTGAGTTCAATTTTTTGACATTTGATTAGTTAATTGAACATTGATCAGCCTTTCAGAAACCGGGTGTTAGTCTTGCACAGAATAAAATTCAAAATTCAAAACTAAATAGCGGCTCGTAATTTTAGAAAAGAAATTATCTGCTTTAATTTGTATTCAACCTAAAGTCTTTACACTAAAAAGATAAAGACCTCAAAATCTTCAATAACAATAGAAAGTACAATAAAAGACAGTCCAACGATTCAATTCTAAAGCGGTCGGAAATACAAGAAGCGTTTTAAAAATTATGCATGAAACATTAATTCCACTCAAGCAAATTGAATGGAGGTTGTTATTGTCGCTCAGTTATTTTCGCTTACACTTAAACTGTTACGGTTTAGACATGCTTTGTTTTCTATTTGCATTAAAGACGACAAACAAGTCATTTTAATTTATTGGATCTTTTTTCACTGTCTTTGCTCACTCAGATATTTCAGAAAACATTTTATAGTTGCATTTTTACTTGATATAGCACATTTTAACGAAGAAGAAAAATACCGAAAGAATGCCTGTAAACCGTTTTTTAACATCAATGGTCAGCCAACAAGCAAGTTACCTGATGGAAAGTGATTCTCACCGCTTATGAACACCCATAATATCAGAAAATAATGAAAGTGTTGCCGATTTTAAAAGAAATTAATGGAAATTGGGGAGTGGAGAGAGCAACAGTAAGTTGGTACTTTACGTCGGTTTTCTGTGACACAGAGCTGACCCATTCATACTATAGACAAAAGTGTCTACAGCATAGGTCTACGACTATTAGAGACAATTGTCTATACTAATTGTCCGTATTATAATACAACCTAGGTCAATTTATTTATTATTGTTTTATATTAATTTCCTCATCGCCTCATCAGTCTAATCCGGGTTTGATTTTTTATTTTATTTTAGTTTGGGAAACAACAGATACAATTGTACATACAAATAATAGAAATATTATCAGACAATTAGCATTATATTATTGCATGGTCTAACGGCAGCGTATTAAAACTCTGAAAGGAGCAATGTCATGGTTTTGATCCTCATGATGATAATCTAAATTTAGTTTAAAAGATGTTTGAAAATTATGTACGTTGCCTAGGATTTAAATGAATGGTTGATATGGTGATAGGGTCGCGTCTATCATAATACAAATATGACAGATAATATTATTATCTATGAACGTGTACCTTTATTATGTTACAATTCGATTCATCTCATACCTCAACCTGCATATCAAAACAAACCCTCGACTCGTCGTATTAAAGATAAACATGAATCAATCACGGTCCTAGAGTGACAAAGAATTACACAGATATCTGTATGTATGCATGCGGGCCCATTGTACTCGCTCCTCGTGCGCTTTATACTGCATGAGGGTTACTGGTTACTGCAGAAGTGATAACGATAAAAGAAACCACCTTCCTGGTACAGGGGAGTAAACCAGGGGCAGGTGAGGTTGGCTTGGCCTCCCAAATATGACGTTTGATTTGGACCTCCTTTCTATGATATTCTAATTTTAGATCATGGCTGCATCGATTTTCGATGATTTCGACAATGTCAGATCTTCTCTATCTATGACGAAAAAGAGAGTTATAAGTTTTAACTCTGTCTGTCTGTCTCTGCGCCTAAACGAAGGATTTTTTTATTTAAAAGAGATGGTTCTTAGCTATGTTTAAAACAATCTGTTCAGCCATTTAGAAATTATGAATATTTTGACGATGATGATTGAGCAAGTCACTCGTGTTAGCTTATGCCAATAATTCACACCAAACTCAGCTACTATACTGTCACAACTACAAATAAACACTCGGCCCTGTCCGTTTTTTTTTATTTATTTTTTTATAGATGGACGCTTGCTGATAGCCTGACCGTGAGTCGGCTTTAGTCAGCGACACCGGACTTTCGGGCGAATGCTTGTAGGCACTCCAGCCCTAAACCCTGTCCGTTCAATGCGACATCTTTTATACTGTTTGCTTTTTTCCGTTGAGGCGAGGGTAGGTAGGCCACCTACGTACACCAGAGGGTAGGTGCGATAACACTCGCTTGATGGTAAATCGCTCGCTTAATGGTGGCGCTCCACCTGTCCATATTTACTGTATTGTTAGGGTATTCCTTTTTTATTGGTGAATTGAGGGTGTCTTTGAAAACGACGTTGGGTACATTGAAATAATAACTGTGCGGTTCAGTGGTAGAAGGGTGGACAAATCGTATAAAAGAGGTCGCCGCCATAACTGGAAGCCATTTGCCAGTTGTCAGTGCCTATGGCTCAGTCATAGTCTAGTTCTTAGTGATCAGTACTCAATCGATAAATAAATACACCCAACAGTCACACACATAGTCCTGACCCCACACTAGGTAAACCTGTATCGTGGGTATCAAGAACTACGATGGACTTGCGGTCCCACAACACCCAGACCCGAACATATATTTGTGGATCACACAAACATTTGTCTCGGTGTGGGAATCGAACCCACGGCCTCACGCTTCACAACCGGCTACTCGCCCGCTGCGCCACGGAGGCTGTCTGATACTCGATTAAGAGTTTATTACGCGGTAGCTCTGCCGGTTTACTATTCAAGCGTAGTTGTCTTGATTATAATTAATTAGAGAACGGTCTCTAGAGAATCCTGGCATGTGGTTGTGGTCTGTAAACCAGTAACATTGTAAAAGTGACTCGATAGACCATTTGTAGATTTGATAACCATTGTTTTGTATTTTTAAAATAATACTCGTCTTGTGTAACATCTACGAGTAAAAGTATGATACTTTACAGCGCTCATAATTCCGAGACAGAAGACGTTAAGTCTCGTAATGCTCAGTAATTTCACTGGCTTTTAGAGGATCTAAAAGTAATCCGAATCTAAGCAGACCAATTAATTGTTACAATATAATTATTAATAATATGCAATATGAATAGACCAGTCCACACACACGTTTCATTGTAACTCTTACAAAGAGAAACCCTTCTCCATATTTAAGTAACCTATTATCAAATGTACAAAGTGTGTGGGCGTTACTTTCCGAACATTTATAACATTGACCTAAAACAAAGATCTAATGTAGCTTTCTATTATCCGATATTAGTTGTGATATTAGTTATTTGGTTTTCTGTGAGACAGTGGTAACGACCCGGACGAGCCGGCCCATTCATGCTGTAGACAGAACTGTCTACAGCGTGGCTCTACCACTCAAAAAACACTATTATACTGTCTTACAAAAGTGACGTGAGATATAGCTTTCTGTTGCGTTTCGTGCGGTCAGTAAATTGTCGGAGGCCCGAAAACCCTTCCTCAGACTCCGATCTTATAGTCTGCATGCGCGTCTGCGAGTTTGGTAATATATCAGTTCGGTGGTGATCACTTACCATCAAGTGACCCACTCCCTATTGCTTTCATCCGATTAGTATAAAATGATACGTGGAACATTGATTTCATCAATAAATAGTTAATGTTGTAGATAGTTTTGTCTACAGTATGAATGTTCGGGTCGTTACCACTGTCTCACGGAAAACCGGCGTAGAGTAGCAGCTTGCTGCTGCGTTTCGTACGGTGAGTGAGATATCCGGCGGCTCAAAAGCCCCTCCCCTTCCCAATCCCTTAATTATCCCTTTCCTTTAAGGTTGGCAACGCGCTCATGTTTCTTTTGGTATTATGGGCGTACATGGGCGGTGGAGATCACTTTCCATCAGGGGACCCACTTGCTTGTTTGCCGGCCTATGACATAAAAAAGCCTTTAAATATCGTGAACTATTGCTTGTACAATAACAATAGCTTTAACTGACTGAAGTTGCAATCCACACTTCGTGATTATTCGTCTATTACAAGTGCATCACCTTATCGATCCAATGACAATCTACATACGATGAGAAATCAAAGTCCTGGATTCAAATCCCAGGGCATGCTATCTTTTTGTTATTTACAAAAAATTTGTTACAATTCTCGATTCAAAATATGTAATCTTAATATTCCATCATTATTAGTAACACATGCTTCAGCACATAATTTCCTTTGGCTTTATGTGTAGGCGTAATATCCGATGAGGAGCGCGGATATGGTGCGTGGAGCGCGTCGCGGATATTGCGCGGGAATCGGACGCAGGCGGATATCACTGCGGTGAGGTGTCGCTACGTGAGGATTGTTACTAACGTACTTTATATACCGTGTAGCGTGAGTACTCGTATCCAATATTATTTAAAGCTGTAGTATGAGAATGTTTTTTTTTATCCTAGCTCGGCAAAATGAGCACGCCGCATCTGATGGTATGTGCAGCGTAAGAATGGTATCTACCAACCACATACGATGTATCTGTCATGGGGCAAAACTTATATTACAATGGGTACCTACATGATTTCGGCGACGATTGGTACACCAGAAAAAAGACTGACTTTCTTTTCTTTCTTTCTTTAAAAGGGAAAAGAAAAGATTATGACAATCGTGTTATACTAGTGTCAAAATGATGTGTGTGACTACTGGGTGCATATATTTATTGGGTCATCTCATTGGCCTGGTAGCAGTGCCTATGAAAAGTTTATGAGGTATAAAATCTCATGTACTTTAACTTTTGGGCTGTATTTGTGTTTTTGGTCGGGTTAAAACACAAATACAGGATCGAGCAATCAAAACATCGTGGGAGCTGGCCCCTGGGAGTGATTGATAAGTCAGTGAGTTCTCATCACATCTCGCATCATAGAATGGAAATTCTGTAAGATGGCCTAGCTGTACCTCTAATGTCTCTATTGTCCTGTCCTATAATGGATGTAAGCGTGAAGTGTATTTTGTTCATGTTAAAACAGTTATATCATCTTTATGACCTGACTCTAAATTAAATTTTTCTCGACCTCGAAGTAACGTATGTAACAAAAAAGTCGTGAACTCTTAAATAAGCCACCACCAAATAAGATAAAGACAGACAATCGTACGTCAGAAGGATGTGATGTAAATACTAAGAGCGCACAATAACTCGAACTGGAAGCGAATACTTCAAAGCGGCTTCAAAACTTGGGCGTTTAAATAATTGGCAGCTTGGTATGGAAACTGGCATACATACTTTGTATGCTTATATTGGAAGCATTATGTAACAAGCAAATACTAATAAATGAATTACGTTTAATGCAATACATTTATTTACAAGCTTTAACGTTATGCTACATGGCATCCCTTCTTTTGAATTCCATTCGTGAATGACTGAATGACGTGACATCTGTGGAATATCTCGCAAAATCTTGTTCCAACAACACAGAGTACATTTGCTATAATCTTAGCTATAATGGTATTATTCCATTCCTTATTAAGTTTACAAACGTCAATGTCAGCATCAACAACAACTCTATTCTTAATACTAATTACTATTAAGAAGATAACAGACTAAGAGTCAAATTAGAAATTACAAATCCTAAAGCAAATAGTATTGTTATCAGATGTGTGAACGGTTAAGTAAATAAATGTGAAGCACAAGAGTAAACACAACATGGAGAAGATCTTTATCTAAATATTAGCTGTACTAGCCCAACCCTCGGGTTGATTTATAAATGTGTGTGCTTTACTTTTCTATGGATGTGCAAAGTGCATATTTTGGAGAAATTATATTTCCTTACCAGGACGGAGGATTCCTAAGTGGAAATCTTTGATTCCTCTTAATCAATATCTTCTTCAGTACATTTTGAAATGAAGTATTTGACTCCAAAAAGACAGAATCAGAACTGATGTCCCGGCTTACAAAATGAAATAGTGCCTTCAAATTATCCAGACAAATTAAACTACCAACGCTCCTGAAAATCCTTCTTGGTGGGAAATAAGATATTCAACCACTAGAAAATTCAAACTTCTCAAAAGTTTTAAAATGACTATATGAATGAAATGAAAATAGATCTTACGATGCTCAACAATAAATCACTCCGAAATAAGCTTAAGTAAAATAAATATAAAAAAATATTTATTGACCATTAAAATCCTTAGCAAACTGAAATTATGCATTACATTACATTATCAACAGTTATCACGAGGGTAAATATTGGTAAAAGTTAGTTTGTAATGTATAAGTAGATAGATATGATGCTGCCGTGCGGAGTTGTAAGTGTACCACGTACAAAGTCGTTCAGTGAAAATGAAGCATATCATAAAAAATCAACCAAAAGGACACACGTACCGGCAATGGGCTGTTACTCTTTTGGGTACGATTTTGTATTCCTTAATATTTGGTGTCTTTGATTTTAATTTCTGCTCCAACTACTCAAAAACGTACGTACTACAAAACGTACGTACTAGGGAAAGGAATTTGTTTCTTACAGTGCTTAGAATTTTTAATGCTAGTTAGTGTGGTATAATATAATTGGTCCCCGGATATATCGCCTCATACCTGTTTTGTTTAAGAGGAGTCTACCATTTATCATCACTATAACTTCTGGGAGGGAATGACTCAGCATACCTTTGAGGAATGTCCAGCTTAAGATAACATATGCACTGCATTCTAAAAAGATACTTCTCCCTGCTGATTGTGGTGACCATAATCAGCAGCAAGAAGCTATTGTATGTGATAGTCCATCCTACGAACTTACTATGTCCCAGAAGAGTGCCAAGCGGGTTTATTTACAGACGAATCTTGTCCGCCTGCCAAAAAAAAGACCTGCCTCGGCGACTCAAATTTCTAAAATAAAGGCGATGACGACACGGTGCTTCGGCCTGATGTATACAACCAATCAGGTTATCAGGATTCACTGGGTATATAGCTGGTCGGTTCGTTTCTGCTGTCGTGGACGTCATAAGTGTCTTTCGATTCGCTGGCTTATCAACTTCCTTATATCGACAGACTGCTTATGTACAGCATAATATGTTGACAGCCTCCGTGGCGCAGCGGGCGAGTAGCCGGCTACGAAGCGAGAGGCCGTGGGTTCGATTCCCACACTGAGACAAATGTTTGTGTGATCCACAAAAATTTGTTTCGGGTCTGGGTGTTGTGGGACCGCAAGTCCCTCGTAGTTCGTGATACCCACGATACAGGTTTTACCTAGTGTGGCCTCAGGACTATGTGTGTGACTGTTGGGTGTTTTTTTTTTTTTGTTTTATAATATGGCTATCTGCATATAGTAAAGCATTGGTTTCAGAACAATTTGAGGTATGGCCTCTCGGAATCCCAGAGTGTGATATAATGTGCTGAAGAAGGCTGAGAGAGAATAATAACTAGAAATTGTGTTTTACTTAGTAAAATCTGAGTATCTGTGCGAAAATGTTAAAATTCAAATACTTATATTTCACCATCTCCTCCCACAAAGCCAGACAGTAGAAAAATATTATTTTTTTTGCCAGCAAATGCAACGCTCCTATCATATGCCTTACAAACCGCTTGGGTGTCTCCGATGACGAAGGTCTTGCAGTCAGACCATTCGCCTGTCGGGAGACCCTTGACTAACAAGGAACTGTCGTGGGTCGGCAGTTTGCCTTCCCTGGTTGGTATGATCGGAGCACCGTTGGCCGCTTTTATTATGGACAAGTATGGAAGACGAGTTGCTGTTATGAGCATAGCTTCTGTGCAAGCGGTAAGTAGGACTTAGCATATTCCCTGTACACATTTTATATCATACTCTATTTCAGCCTGTATCTACCCACTGCTGGGTTAGGCCTCCTCCAATTCACGCCAAATCTTCCGGTCTTGTGCGAGACGCATCCAGCGTATACCGACGTATCTCACTATATCATCAGTCCATCGGGCTGGTGGTCTGACACGAGGTCTTCGATCTCCTCTTGGGTACCATTCTGTAACTGCCTTGGTCCACCTGTTATTGTCTAAAGTTAAAGAAAATAAGCTAAAAATCAGATAATGGATCCTTATACTCCAATAATATTTTCTTTATTATGTCCTCGTATACTTATAACCCAAAAACATTGGAAGAAATTCATCACTTTAGGGTTGGTCCACGTAATGCATTTAGCCTAATAAAAGGACCTAGTATAGTATGGGGAAAATATTTGTGTGATCCGCAAATATTTACTTTGAGTCTGTGGGGTGTTAGATCAGTATTTGGAGATTTTTTATAGTCACGGTACATGTGCACGTAATGAATGTATAATAAGCCGAATGTTTAGAAAAATAATGAATATTTTTATTGATCTTATATTTCTCATTTCTGTATAATACAGCATAATGTGTACCTTTCTTAAATTTTAAAATCCATAAACCAAGGTATTAGACTTTAAACTGTATTAGAATGAGAGAAGTATAAATACAATCTTTTTTAACAAACTTTACTGAACAAAAATGACTTATACCCTAAAAAAAACATCCTATTTACCTTTCCAGCTCTGCTGGATCTTTAAGCTTATTCCATCGAGAATTGAAACCCTTTTATTCGCAAGAATATGTTGCGGGCTTGGAGGAGGAGGCGCCTTCAATGTTGTGCCAATATACGTCAAAGAGATTTGCCAAGCCGACATTCGAGGAGTGGCAGGCCTGCTTCTGATGATGTCACAGAACATAGGCATCCTAGTTATATATTCTATGGGAGCGTACCTTGAATACTACACAGTGATTTGGATCGCGCTTGTTGTGCCGTTGTTGAATATTGTATTCTTGTTCATGGCGCCGGAGTCACCGTCATACTTAGTTAAAGTTAGCAAATCTAAGGTGAGATATATTTTTGCATTTGTATTAATCTAACATCATATCAATACGATAGCCTCCGTGGCGCAGCGGGCGAGTAGCCGGTTGCGAAGCGTGAGGCCGTGGGTTCGATTCCCGCACCTAGACAAATGTTTGTCTGATTCACAAATATTTGTCATGGGTCTGGGTGTTGTGGGACCGCAAGTCCCTCGTAGTTCCTGATACCCACGATACAGGTTTACCTAGTGTGGGGTCAGGACTATGTGTGTGACTGTTGGGTGTATTTATTTATTTTATTTATACATGGATTTTGGTCACTGGTATAAGGCCGCTATTCCCCTATCATATTTGCATCATACATATATGCCGTCACAGCATGTTGTGAAATAGGACCATAGAAATATGATCATAGAAAATATGAGGTTTATGTTGGTTATCATATCTTATCTGATATATCTGTCATATATCTATGAGCTATAGAAGTAGGATCATTTGTATATGGTAGTGGAATAGCGGCCTTATAGGGATACTTCTATCGGTTAGTCAAACGTCAGTGCCGTCATGAGTGTCATCGAATTTAGTTTGGAAATTTCCATAGTATTTTAATTTGTATTGATATATGTTGCATTAGTTTGAATGACGAGACGAGCAGGTCGCTCACATGATGGTAAGCGCCACGCCTGTCCATAAACAGAGGTAAAGCCACACAGAACTTTGAATTACAAAGCACTGCATGACACTGGACTGCGCTCAGTAATTTCACTAGCTTCAATGTCCTTCGAATCGGAACCCAACAACAACAATGTTACTTAGCGGCAGAAATAGACAAAGTAGTGGTACCAACCCAGATGACCTCTCGTACCTACCACCTTGAAATTTATTTATTGACTGCCTATCATTCCAATCAAGTTCGAAATGCTAAAAACATTTTTATAATATGAGATAAAATAAATAATACAACCGAATGGGTTAGGTTTCTTCGAACTATTAATCTAGTAAACAGTAGCAAGAGGATTTAAAAGTTATCTTCGTGAGATTGATTTCGGATTATTACCAAAACCAAATATCTTACTACGTTAGCTTTTGATCTTTGGATACTGTTTACATTGTGCAGATAGCAATATAATGAAGATAGATAGATTTAGATATTTTATTGTATAAGGTACAGTTACAGACTACAGACTAGACAGCATTAGATCTATATTATTTAAGAGTTAATTAAGCCTGAAGTCCACTTAAAACTATACACAGCATTTAAATTTAAAGAATACGCACGAAAATCAGTGTCGTCGATCTATAAAAAAAAATTAATGAATGAAAAAATAAGGTTGATTATTGTATTACAAATTTTGAAGTAGGGATTTTTTGAAAGAAGCAAAACCAATGTTAAAGATGTCGTAGTCCACACAAATATCATTGTACAATTTGCACATTCTAATGAGGGGGTTGTTTTGTGATACATTATATATAACAGTATAAAAGCAAATATATAAGTATCGCTAGTATTTACTCAAATTGTTATCAGTTTTTGGTTTCTACAAAGTTGAGACTCAACTAGTACACTCACGGTGCATCAAGTATTTTTTCATCTCGTGATGTCATAGAAACAATACAATGCCATAGATCTTGATATTTTTCACGACCAACTATACTCATTTAAAAAGAAAATAAAGCCTCACTTGTTGTAACTTCTTATATAACGCAAGTACTTTTTGTTTTAACTTATGCATAATGTTTTGTTTTTGTTTTATTTTTGTTGTTGTTTGTTGTTGTTTCAACAACTCAACTATTGATGATCTCATGTTAAGTACCTACTAAAAACATTTAATTAAGGCTTACGCATGTTTAATTACCAATTTATTTTAATTTAACTTAATTTAAAGTTATTTAATAACTGCTACTCTTATGGCGCTAGTTACCCATTGTAAGTTGTGGTTGCCTGTTTATGGGAGAACACTATATTTTTTGTTTGTTTGCGTATGTTTTTATATTAGTGTAGTGTATCGTCTTCTGGTAATCCTAAAATAAATAAATAAATGAAACAATCGGTATATCTGGAACATATGCTTGTCAATTTACGTGTGTATTTGCAATTGATAAAACATGATTTTTGCGGATTACGGCCCATCTGTTCACGGCTTAATTACGGCACTGCTAGATTAAAAAAATTTTAAACGGTGTAATATTATGAAACAAACTACAAGTTGTTTTGATTTAGAAACAATACAATTTCTAAACATAGCATTTTTAGTTCTTATGCAAATATAATAATATTATGTATATCATTTAAATCTCAATAATTTACAGGAAGCTGCAGCAACGATAGCGCATCTCAGGGGACTGGAAATTTCAGACAATGTAGTACAAAATGAAATAGCGATCATAAGAAAAGAAGACGAAGCTTTCAAGGCAATAGCAAACGTCTCGTTTGTAAGCATAAGTAAGTAATTATATCCTTTTCAAAACCTCATAAAAATATTGAATTGCTGACAAAATAGCGGCAAAAGCAATAATGAATCTCAATTGCTATTTAATATGGTAGAAAGACAGTTTGTAAGTGTTAGAACTATATGGCATAAAATTAGCTAATGCAATTTTTCTGTGGCCGTACCACATTCTTAAGAAAATGACATGAAGCATGCAGTTGCGTATCGTATCATTACAGAAGGTTCAACAAATTCGCCACAAACCATAGAAGTCGACATTCCCGGTTCATTAGAGCGGTGCTGATCACATTCCTGTTTTACCCCTTGCTCGTTCGCTTGCTTACGACTATATTAAAACTTCTGAATTTAGTGAAACAACCAGCATGGCGGCGTGGAACATTCCTCATGATTGCAATAATCTTCGCTCACGCGCACAACGGCGCCTTCACCATAGTAACGTATGCGTCGACGATCCTTAAGCAGTTAGGAGTAACTATGAGCCCGGAGCTACAATCACTCAGCATCCCTGTATTCATGATCATTGCGTCGATAATGTCTATGAGCCTTGTGGAGAGGCTAGGCAGAAAGGTATGTAAAAAAATAGTCCTTATCTTAGAAAATCTTTGTTCAAAAATATATACTTTTCCGCGGATACGTCTGTCCTTTCCGTACAAAGAATTAAAAAGATCCCAATGTATTTTAGAAATTCCATGAATTGAGGCAATTAAAAACAATAATATTTGGGGTTCCGTGAGGTTAACGGTCAACTCAGTAATCTTTTAGTAGAAGATATGTACTTCAAGAAACATATTACTATTATTTGTTTTACTTTCAGATAATAGCATAAGAAAACTCTGAACTAAATACTTTGCATTTTTACAGCCTATCTTCGCCACATGTTTCATTCTTTCTGCGATAACGCTAAGTTGCCTGGGAACCATACTTGTACTGCAGCAGCAGGGTATTGTCGTGCCAGGATGGATGCCAATCGTGGTGATTATAGTATGTGTGTGTTGCTATGCAGGCGCAGTGTCGCCGATGCCATTCGTTGTAATGTCAGAAATGTTCAACTTTCAAGTAAGTATTAATAACGGTCATAGAAATTGTCCAACGACAGTGTAGTGTTTTAATTGTACCTGATTGTTGGTAACAGTTCAAAATTAAATATGCGGTGACTACATTACCGTATTAGATTCTGTATTACTTTTGTCAATAACTTGAATATTGGTATTACTAATTGTAATAATATTTTCTTTGTTTTGAATTTTTATGATGACATAATCTATAATATTAAGCTGCACTATTTAATAAAATGCGCACCAATACTGTACCATCATGCGATTGAGTTACCGTAAAGTCCTATACATGAGTTAATAGACTGTTTTTAGTAATTTTGCTCTCATCCTAAGGTACGTAGGATGGATTATCATGATCTCTGTATATTCCCAGGTCCGTACCAAGGTGATGTGCTGCTTGATCATTGAAGCGTGGCTAATATCGTTCGTGCAGATATTCTCCTACACTGAGATCACCGACGCGTTTGGGTCCCACGTCTCCTTCTTCATCTTTGCGCTGACCAACGTGTTTGGTGCGTTCTGTATCCTCGTTTTCTTGCCCGAGACCAAAAGCAAAACCGTGGAGGAGATTGAAAAGGACTTGATGAGCAGAAAACTTTGCTGAATGGAATTTATAAAAGACATGGGTTTAAAAATGAAAAATATATCATCATGGTAACATGCCATTCCATTAGCGCATGAATATCGTTGTTCAACCATTTAATGTAGGACCTCAAGCAGAGCCATCAAGAGCTGTTCATTAACATCATTTGGAGATCTAGACATGTTGTCAACTTTATGTAGAGCATTTCAGCTCAGATTGTGGGCTGTGCCTACTGAAGTTTGGTTGCTGATGATGAGAGGGGAGTTGCTGATTGCTGGCAATAAGAAAAGCCAAGTCTGAGAAAGCATCATCACATGAAATCAGTCACTCATTTACTACGTAATTTCATACCAATTTGACACGGATTGTCTTCATGATCATTGAATAATTGATGAACTGGGCGCGTAATCGTTTACTATTCGATGTTAAAAAATAAAATATGAAGTTAAGTGTTATCGAAAGTGTTATAAAGACCGATACATGGCGGTATAAACGTGAACATTACAATTAACGTCACCGTGTAGGAGAATTTATCGTGCTTTAACACGGTTAATAACGTTTATTAGTTAATAATAAACTGGGAACTGAGGGGCTACCACGGAAAACTATCGAAATCGTAATGTAAAGGTATCGAGGGCTCGATAGATAATTCCTCAAATATCATTGGTCTATATTCCATATAAATTAGTTTCTTTTACGTACGATAGAGGCGCTGTACTAAAATCTCATAGAAATTGTTGCCGATGACAGCTCGAATAACTTTTCGCAAGTTTCCGTGCTAGCCCCTCTGATACGGGAACAAGGACACAAGTGTGTGGGTATCATCGCTTACATCGATTGAGTAAATAAATTTTTATTTTGAATATTGATTTTTATTACTTACTAGATGATAATAAACGTAATTTATATTAAAACAACACTTAGCATTTACAAACAGAGCGTCTCCGTGGCACAGTATGCAAGTGAAGTAGAAGTGAAGAAGTCCGGCTGTGAAGTGAGAGACCACGGGTTTTATTCCCGCACAGAGAAATGTTTGTGTCATCCACAAATATCATTTTTCGCGTCAGGGTGTTTACTCCCCAAAGGGGTTGACGTCAAGCCGATCGTCAAAGTTACAAGCCAAATCTTTCTGTAACATATTGTGTTAAAAAGCATGTTGCGTCGACCCCACTGCGAGTAGGATAAGAGCAAGTGGGAGAAAGATACCTAGCATTCAGAAATGAGTTCATTTTATCAACATAATATAATTGATTTTATGAATTCAATGTCAAAATAACTGCTCATCTTATATATAAAATTCTCGTGTCACAATGTTCGTTCCCATACTCTTCCGAAATTGCTGGACCAATTTGTATGAAATTTTGTGTGCATATCGGGTAGGTCTGAGAATCGGCCAACATCTATTTTTCATCCCTCTAAACGTTAACGGTGGTCCACTAAATTTTTATTTATTTTATATTTTTTTTTTTTTTTTTTTTTTTATGATAAAGCATTAAAAAATACATACAACCCTAAATGTTCAACCCTCTACGATCAACCTCTATCTTTTAATAGCGACATTAGTATTTTTGTCAGGCGCGTTTCTCACCGGGACTCGCTTGATGCGCCCACTAGGCTACTTTAATCCTGGAAATAGGCATTCACGCGGGCGGAGCCTCGGGCAACATCTAGTATCCTATAAAAAGCACAATGTGTATCTTCTTTGTTGAATATTTCAATGAAGAATTGGAATGTCGAGGTAATATTTTTTTTCATAACATGCAAAAACATCTAGAAGCAACGGATATTTAGAACCAGCCTGTCATCGCTCAGTACTTATACCGACCTCATTAAACTGTCCAAACTCGTAAACTTCTTTATTTTTAACGCTGAATGATGAACTCCTCGCGCATTCAAGTTTGATGAGGTTGGTACCGCTGCAATTATGATGTAAAACTTGAAACTCCTGTTTAATATATTTTATAAGAGTTCACGACTCCCAAGTCCCCGCGATCACTTCAGATGGTTGATATTTTACGAAATTCAATTCACGATCACATCCCTATATCTCGCGGTAACGGATCACCTGATGGTAATTTTCACCGCACATGTACGCCCACAATACCAAAAGAATCATGGGTGTGTTGCAGACCCGGAAACGGATAATGAAGGGAAGGGGATTTGGACCTCCGTGTATCTCGTCAGCAAGCTGCTACTTTACGTTAGTTTTCTGTGCGACAGTGGTAATGACCTGGACGAGCCGGCCTATTCATGCTGTAGACAAAACTGTCTAAAGTGTGGCTCTACCACTCAAGAAACGTGTAAACTTTATAAAGTAAAAAGCGACTACCAGTACAATGGCTACAGTTAGTAATATCCATTGTGTAGTAGATCTATATCTACTAGGTGGTAGGCCCTCGTAAGCGAGAGGCCGTCTGGGTTGGTACCACCGTTCTTTCTATTTCTGCCAACAGCAGTCTGTAAGCACTGTTGTGTTTCGGTCTGCAGGACATTGCAGCCAGTGAAATTACTGAGCATTATGTGACTTAACATCTTATTCGGGGTGACGAGCGCATTTGAGTGCGATGCAGTACATTGTAATTTAAAGTTATGTGTGGTATTGCTCTGTTTATGGGCAGGCGTGGCAGGCGCTTACCATCAGGCGAGCGACCTGCTGGTCTCATCATTCAAGGTAATAAAAAAAACAATGGTTTTGCAGCAAAAAACAAACAAAACGGGAGTATATGATATCTATGTTATATGATACTGAATAATTTAAATTCAGTGACATTTTGGTGAAAAAATATAGCATATTTTATGATGAAAATAAGTATTTTAATCAGTAAACATTACCCTGTTAACTGCCTCACTAAACCTGCAATATGAACTTATTTAATTAAAACAAACATAATGTTAGGCCTTTATTTTGGTTGGGTGGTTTATGGCTTCAAGACTCCTCACTTCAGATGCTACCCTAGACTTGTTGCCTTTTTAGTCTTAATAATACATACATACGCAGTCACGCCTATAATTCCCGAAGGGGTAGGCAGATGTGTAACCAGTACACCTACATTTTGCGAGCGCATCTCCATCCCAAGATGTGATTGGGGCGAACCTATCGCCATACCGGGCACAATTCCAGACTCCAGGCTGATATTGAGTATTTCGTAATAGATAAACATAATATCACTTTTACCCGACCCGGGGATCAATCCAGAGACCTCAGCTTCAGACTCAGTTGTAACGCGTACACATTACAAATGCGCCACCGATGCATTAAGGCAGTATAACGAAATTATTGAAAACACAGCTTGGATTCCAACATATGAATCAAGAAATCTCATCCAATATCTGAATCCATCACGTCAATCAAGGTAATACATTTTATGACATCATTTATCTACACGTAGAAATAAAGGTGGTTTTTCCTTTAGAAGCAGCAATTTGATAACCCTCGCTCCGTCACTCGAACAAACAGCAAAGTTGCGAAGTTACGCGTGGGCCGGCTCCATTACGCCCCCACCTCCTTTATTTGCAACGAGAAAATGACGCGTGAAATTATCTTCCGATAACATTTTGCCGATGTTCCCCTAATGGAATATGGGGGGATGATGGGACAATCGCTTGTTATTTCTCAACTTCTCATTTTGTGTAGGAAGTTTGATGAGCAGCGTAATTGTTTATGATTGATCATGTTTAAGTTGAAATTGACTTTAATTTTGTAGGTTATGATAATACTGCGATTGTTTTATACAACTTACTGTTATTTCCAGTCTTTTTCTTCTTCTTTTTTATTATTGGAAACGAGCTTAGAATGCAGCTATTCCGCCAATATCCCGTCTTTTTTATTTCGACAGAGCGTATATTTTAAACTCGAATGTTATTATTTTGTATTGATGGTACTCATTTAACCCAGTTAGCTTCCGCTGGTGGGCATAATCTTTTTCCTATTTTAATTATCATATCATGATCCCATCACACTGGCTTAATACGGGTTGAAGTACGAGTATCCCCATTGATTTGTTATCATGACGGGCTTTTCTACGGCCCAGAAATAATATGATTTCGTACGGTGAATGAGATATCCGGAGGCCCATATCCCTTCCCAATCCCTTAATTCTCCCTTTCCTTTTAGATCGGCAATAGGTTAGGATACTGAAAAAATCGTCTTATGTTCTATGTGAGTAGGTATAATCTTATACATCGCGGTCTTCTTGTCTCGGTCGCATACATGCCTTGATGTGAGTAAAGCGATAGGAAAATATCCGTTTTGTTTGAAATTGTATGTAAACGGTCGTTCCTGTCTTAGTCTCAGTCGCAGCAACACAAGCACAGCACTAAATCAACGCAAACACATTATAAAGTCAGACATCATGAATACGGGCTGCCAACCCACAACAAGATGCGTAGATAAGAAGGCTCGGTTCATAGTCAAGGGCGGAGTACCATAAACATTAACGCTACGCAGCCGTTCCGTGTACGTGACGTTGCCGACAAACTACCAGATTGATGTTGAGATATGACTATGGGCTGAAGACGTGTATGAACCACTATTTATCAAGTACAAGAGTAATGTAGAGTACAATACGTCGAAACTTTAATTTTTTTGTACTTCTTACTTTTTGTACTTACTTTTTTGTACTTTGTACTTCTTCTTACTACTTCTATAGCATGAATGACCCGGCTCGATCGGGTTGTTACCTCTGTCTCAGAGAAAACCGATGTATAGTAACAGTCTGCTATTGTGTTTCGTACTATGAGTGAGGTAGCCAGGGGCCCAAAGACACCCTCCACTTTCTATTTGACCGTCGATTTGGTATAATGTGGTGCGACCCGCAGTCTGACCCCTACAGCCCGTAACGCGAACCTAGTTTTGCCATGCCTCGTCCGTTAACCAGCAGAGTCTACCATGTGCAGGTGAGATTGGCTTTGGACCTATGATGTTGGTGGCCCACTTACACTCCCAAGTTACACATGTACATCCCCATAACGCAAAAATCAAAAATGGAGTGTGAAGAAGCAATTAACTTAACTGCCAGTGGTAGAGCCACGCTGTAGACAATTTTGTCTACAGCATGAATGGGCCGGCTCGTCCGGGTCGTTACCACTGTCTCACAGAAAACCGGCGTAAAGTAGCAGCTTGCTGCTGCGTTTCGTACGGTGAGTGAGATATCTAGAGGCCCAAATCCCCCTCCCCTTCCCAACCCCTATTATCCCTTTCCTTTAAGGTCGGCAACGCGCCCATAATTATTTTGTATTGTGGGCGTACATGGGCGGTGGAGATCGCTTACCATCAGGTGGCCCACTTGCTCGTTTGCCGGCCTATACTATAAAAAAAAAATATTAAGCAGGCCGGTATAATTCTGCCGATCTGCCGATACAGTGTCTGCTATTGGTCGACAGTATTATAGATTGCGCTACACTTACCATCAGGTGTAGCGTAGTCACTTTGCCGAGCCAGGATAAAAAAAAACGCCTTTAGTTTAATGTAGTCAAATCCAATCAACTCTATAAAAATTTAAATTTACACTTTAGGCTATTCTTTATAAAATCCAATAGGTAAAAACCGATAAAAAATCCATTTACAAATGGTGATACAACCAAATGTAGGCGTCCAAACATTTCGCCCGCCAGTGACGCGTGACTCTCAATTAAAAACTAAATGGAGTCAGCGAATCTCGGCGCGGCTTGTTTCAACAATGGTTACAATTAATATATTCTGTTAAAAGAGTAATTAACTACGGTTATAGACTTGGAGTACAAATGTTTGTCTGTTTAAGGAATCGTAATGTCAAATTAAGTACGATTAATCATCTTTTGTACCGGTAAGAGTCGGTGTAATACTTTTTTATCAATCTTACGCCTGTATCTCTGAAGGGGTCGATGGGTAAATTAGTGCACCAATTTTTTCTGCCCCATACTGTGATAGATGGCGAGCATGTTAGGCAATCTCAATCTCAGATAATTCGTGTGATTTTTATCGAACTGAAAAATCGAAATCAGACACTGAAACTGAAATTTTAACACAGGACCGCACTGGTTTCTCAATTGAAATACTTTCACTAAATTAATTACCTAATACACCACCATTATCTTTACTTAATCCTACAATCTTCACAGCATACTGGCTACTATATACCTATTCTATTATGAATGGTTAGTGGCCTAGACTTAGCCTGACAGAGTTTTTCAAGCCACCGACTTGGCTTAACAACTGCTGTTCGCTGAAAATACTAAACGAGGTCACCCATCCATACACTGACCGCGGTAAAGGTTGCTTAACACGCTAATCGTTTACTGATTAGTGAATGCAATTGGCTATGAACATATATCATACATATGCATAAGTACCTATGCATAACATACTCGCATAGTGAGATATCTGTCATATTTTAAGGAAATGCGAGTAATAAAGCAAAAAATAATTCAATTCTTCATCCGACAGACTCTTTGCCCCGGGATGTGGCGGCTATTTACGAGCAATCTACATAAATTGCGAAGCAGCCCGCCCTGAAAACGAGAAATATTACGTTTGATACCACCCACATTAATCTTTGAAACATTAAACATCTGGGTAGACACCAACGCTTTGACTAAATAGCAGTGTGTAAGCACTGTTGTGTTCCAGTTTGAAGGACATTGAAGCCAGTGTAATTATTTGGTGTTATGAGGAGTGGTATGGACTGTCGAGACGAAAGTCGCAGGTTCGAAACTAGCCCCGAGAGCATAAACCTCTTTCTTTTCTAAGTTACGTGTGTATTAATTGTTAATTATCACTTGCTTTAACGGTGAAGGAAACATCGTCAGGAAACCTGCATACCTGAGAAGTTCTGCTTAAGAATTTCGAAGGTATGTGAAGTCTGCAAACCCGCATTAGGCCAGCGTGGTGGACTAAGGCCTACCTACAACCCTCATTCAGTAGAGAAGGCCGGTGTCCAGCAGAGGGACGTATATAATACAGGGCTAGTATTATAATTATTATTATTTATGAGGCAACATCATTTTATGTTTTGGGGTGTATTGTATGTGCCATTCCGTATTTTTATTTCAAAGTTCTGTATTACTTCTTTTCTTTTTTTTATTGCATAGGCCGGCAAACGAGCAAGTGGGTCACCTCATGGTAAGTGATCTCCACCGCCTACGTACACCCATAATACCAAAAGAACTATGGGTGCGTTGACGACTCTAAGGGAAAGGGATAATTAAGGGATTGGGAAGGGGAGGGGATTTGTGCCTCCAAATATCTCACTCACCATACGAAACGCAGCAGCAACCTGCTACTTTACGCCGGTTTTCTGTTAGACAGTGGTAACGACCCGGACGAGCTGGCCCATTCATGCTGTAGACAAAAGTGTCTACAGCGTGGCTCTACCACTCAAAAAATGTTGCAGTGTAGATATTTTCTTAGAAAGAATAGAAGGCTTGGGTTAAGACGTTGCTAATCTGGTGCCGACGTTATATGTATGCAATGACCCTATTCCATAACCTTAATTACATTTTGATCTTCGATCTTAAGTGAATTGATCATACATCCTACTATTATTATAAATGTGAAAATTTGAACTGCCTCGGTGGCGCAGGAGGTCTCGGTTGTAGGTCGGTAAAGTGGTATTGGGTTTTTCTATTACGAAATGTTCAGTATCAGCCTGGAGTCTGGAATTTGTGCCCGGTATGGCGATAGGCTCGTCCCCTATCACATCGTGTGACGGAGATACGCTCGGCGAAATGTAGGTGTACTGGTTACACCTCTGCCTACCCCTTCGGGGATTACAGGCGTCAGTGCGTATGAAAATTTTAATTCCATTCAATCACGCCTTAACGACTAAATGGATTTGAATAAAATTTCGTAGATTGATATATATGGATTAAGGCAGAAGCTACTTATATATAGGAATAAGGCATTGACGTGGGCGGAGACACGGGCAAAAGCTAGTTCAGGGTAGATATAGATTTTAGGAAGGAGTTTAAGACAACTGCCGTCGTTGAATATCATAGAAGTTTGTTGATTAAACATTGCCTCAAAGCGTCTAGTATAATGTAATGGTTGAAGTATGTTTACGTATTTCAGCCTAAAACGAGAACTTGAAAGTTGAAAATCATTAACTAAGTCGGCAAATCGTCAAAGTTATAATGAACGTATCAAGTTGAGGAATGGTACGGGCTCGAAAATGGAAACAACATTTTAATGATAAAATACTCGACCAAAACTCTAATGATAAAATACTATTCAAATTCTCAGTTAACGATTCAGGCCAAGTTGGCTATGTATTCTCTTTAGACGTGATAAAAATTTTAACTCCGTCAAAAAAGAGGTGTTAAAAGTTTGACACCTTTGTGTTTATATGTGTATTTGTCATTGGTATCACAGGAGGTAAATAATAGGACAGATGTAAATGCGATTTTTTGTCGCAGTGGTGCAACTAGTGCTTTACCCACGATTCGCCGCCTTTATTTCCGTCTTATGATGTAATAGGGTGCAAGTTTATCGCCATATCGGACAAAAAATTCCAATCGCGGACAACTCAGGTGGGATTTTTCCAATCAACAACTTCCACAAATTGTAGTTTGCCCGACTTGAGATTTGAACCCAGGAGGTTTCTTAGCCTCAGTAGATTGCCACTAGAACAAGGAAGCGAGTTTGTTGTTTGATTTAAAACATTGAGAAGGGACAAAGGCCTCTTTTTACCTTAGAGGAATGAGCTATCGCATAAGTGGAACCGCGAACATAAGCTAGTTCTAGTCTGCGAAGCGAGAGGCCGTGGGTTCGATTCCCACACCGAGACAAATGTTTGTGTGAACCACAAATATTGGTCTCGGGTCTGGGTGTTGTGGGACCGCAAGTCCTTCGTAGTTCCTAATACCCACGACACAGGTTTACCTAGTGTGGGGTCAGGACTATGTGTGTGACTGTTGGGTGTATTATTATTATTATTATTATTATAGTTACTTTTGTTAGAAGTTACGCGTGACGAGTATTATTAAATAAATGATAACGATGGTAATCACTTTGACTTATAGTTTATTGGCCACTTTTACAATGTTACTGCTTTACAGACCACAACCACATGTCAGGATTATACACTAGAGACCGCTCTCTAATTAATTACAACTAAAACTGAACTAAGACTGGATGTAAACCAGCAGAGCTACCGCGTAACGAACACTTGGACTATCGACTGGGGGCTCCAAATTTTTTTTTTTTTTTTGGTTTGGACGAATGCTGATAGTCTGACCGTGAGTCGGCTTTAGTCAGCGTCACCGGACTTTCGGGCGAATGCTTGTAGGCACTCCAGCCCTATGGGCTCCAACTATGGTGACTACCTCTTTTATACGATTTATCCACCCGTCTATATCGCACCAATATTATTTCAATGTACCCATCCTTATTTTTCTTAGACACCCTCAACTAACTAATAAAAAGGAATAACTGCTAATACTTTTTTATTTCAATAAAATAAAAGTGTGTTTTACTCTTTTTCATGTTTGACAAGTTTAAAAGAATCGTACTTTTAATGTCACGACGATACTATATAAAAGGTCTGCGATTAACTTATTTAAGGTATCTGAAACGTTTCAGAATACAAGTTAGGTATTCACTTTGTGACTGGATTTTATTCTTTGTTATTTGGTTATTAACTTTGATAAAACTGTTTCAGACGAGTCGAATTTAAAATGAAAACCTGTCTGTACCAGACAAGTAAAAAATAAATGATAGCAAATATTTATTTTTGTGACTACATTGCGCTTTATTACAGAAGTTCTATTGAAGTATTTATATTACGTTTTCAGTGTTAACGTAAACACAAATAATTACCAAGAAAATATTATTAACAAAGTATTAGAAAGCACTGCACTGCGCTCCTCATCAGTAGGCCTAGTATGAGTTACAAATACGTTCACAGTTTTCGAATTCGTGTAAAATTACTACCGTCGAAGTGTCAAGCTAGTAATTCATACGGTAATTAAGAAAAGAATCGCTTGAAAACTAATTTCATATTCTATTATTATGAAATAAAATAAACTATGTAATTAATTTTAATTCATCATAGTTCCCACTAGCGGCTACTAATATTTGACGTATTGAGAGAAAACGAAAACTTTCATCGTTATAGAAAACTATTAAAACTTGTACTAGGCCTACAGGTGTTTCTCAGTATAAGTACCTAGTAATTTGTCTGACTTCAATGAACTCAAATTGCTATTTGGCGAGACAAATAGTGGCGGGGGGTATCTATTCAAACGGACCCTCGAATACGCAAAAGGGGTGATCCTTTGGCAAGTAAAACCGCTGGTACGCTGCGCTGGCGAGCCAGCATGCCAGATGTATAGACCGCCAATAGATTACCTACAGGACTACGGTTCATTTTACCGTGGCAAAGCTCATTGGTTCGTTGTACATGCTTGAAATCCTATGACCGTGGTATAAATAATTGCCGGTAGACTAGACGAGCTGGCGCGCTGATGGTTTTTCGGTTCGGTTGTCATGACTGTGGTAGGAACGACCACTAATCGCTGATTGTCATGAATCAGCGAGCTAACGAGTCTACAATTTAAACAGTGGGCCCAAAGGACCGCTAGTGGATTATCTATTAATGAATCTTTACTTAATAAAAGAGCTACGGTTTTTTTAGAGTCATGAAAAAAACCCGTTCAGCCGAATCATTGTATATATATCATCCACTTGCTTTCAGACACGACTGACGATTCGATTTGCCGACTCGAAAAATTTGCATACATGCATCGAGCGATGTAAGCATGAGCGATAAGAGAAATAAGCGCTGACTGAATAATACATGCTCTTCCGAACAAGCAATGTTGAATTATTAACTTAGTACGTTAATATGTTAGGCAGAACGACTTTTGGCTTCACCGGTAACATGGAGTTTGTAAACTGGAGTTGCTTAGGATTGAACATAATGTGGGCAGTAATGAAAAGTGTAATTACTGGGCATTATGAGACTTAACACCTTATGTCTCGGGGTGACGAGCGCAGTCCAGTGTCAGTGAGCGCAGTCGAGCGACCTGCTCGTCTTGTCATTCAATCTAAATAAAACATAGCTTTGAATTTCAAAGCACATTTATTCACCTCGGCAATTAAAAAAAACATGGACAGACCATCGCGTATAGAGTCCTAACCAACTCATATAACGAAACAGCTGTCTTGATAGTATTTCATTTATTGAACATTGTTCTGGACTACATTGTATTTAGCATTTAACTTGTCTTTTATATCGTATTCCCTTTTTACTCCCAACTTTTAAAGAAATTATTCTACGATTTTTAATAATATCGCCCTACCGGTCCTTTAATAAAATACGCAAATTACTCATAAAATAAGGGCGAATAAAATATTCATTCGAATTCTTCCAATAAATTCGAATAATTCGCCCGAATTAATTAAATATGAAAGAGTTTCATTAGAATTGTTAAAATTCAATTCAAAGTTTTAATTAATTAATTTGGGTAGTACTTACGTATTAATAGAACTTGTATATATATAAATGTTTTAGATTTCAATTAGATTTATTATTATTTTTTTGTTTCATGTGTTTTCATAACTTAGGAGACATTTAATTCGGTACATGGATTGGAAATACTATTAAGCAAATGGGTGCGCACACGTAGCATCACTTTAATTACCTTGATATACAATAAAACCCGCTTAATACGATTACATTTAATACGAACTCTTACATAATACGTTATTTTTTACGTCGGTCCTTGTAACTTGAGGAATGTTTCAATTTTGTCTCACTTATTCCGATTCGCCTTATGGCATTACACCTCGTTCCACGAATCCGTACTGGATATCCATCAATAATAATGTTGTATCCTACGAAGTACATTCAATCGAAGATCTTATCAAAATGCGAATACCATCCAAAAAGCGACTGTAAGTGACCATGACTATGATGACGAACTCAATTCCATTTTTGTCAAACGCTCAAGCTTTGTCAGCAGTTGACGATTGACATTATGGTTTGTTTTGAGGTTCGCGACCGAGACAAAAGACCAAGACGCGCGATGATAGCGACATGTCTACTTTGTATCCAATTGTATTGGTACGTTTTGAAGGATGCGACTGAGATAGGAGAGTCCAACGTGGAACCGTTTCCTTACAAACTCGCCTCGTGATATTTATGTCTGCCGCATACCTCAAAACAGGCCATTTAAAGTTAAACATTTTAGACGCAATTACTTATGCATCAAAATCTCTTTGTCCTACCGAAATAAATGAAGGTTAATACAGAACTAATTATAATGTTATAAGCTACTAAAATGTGATATTTTTATCATAACTTACTAAATACATAAAATAGTTTACACATTTATGAATGTATGTACCGCATTATTTCCCGCTTATGACGCGTGAGTCCTTCAGAATCGTCTTAAGCGGGTTTTATTGTAATACTAGCTTTTGCTCGCGGCTCCGCCCGCGTGAATAGACTTTTCCGAAATAAAACGTAGCCTATAACCGTCTTCAGAGTCCCATCTATCTCTACATCAAAATTCATCAAGATCGGTACAGTGATTTAGTCGTGAAAGCGTAACAAACAAATAGTTTGTTTTTTCATAAAAAGTATCCTATGTTACTTCTTATACCTCCAAGAATATGTGTACAAAGTTTCATGATGATCGGTTAAGTAGTTTTCGCGTGAAAGCGTAACAAACAAACTTACATTCACATTTATAATATTAGTATGATATTAGTCAAATAAAAACTTCGCAATACAAAAGTATCGTAAAACTCCCCTGTTCAGTATCCGTCAGAAAGTAATGTTTTATGCATCGAGTTAGCGTCACTTCGTACTTGAGGCATTAAACGTACGTATTAAATAAAAGAATATAAACAAGGGCCCTTCAGTGAAGGGGAGGCTGGTAGCGGAGGAGAGAGGGGACTTCACAGGCATGTTACTCGAATATCCGTATTAGAGCGATGAGCAATTTATAATGTAATATGAATTGCGGCACAGTACAAGTTTGGAACAGATGGTTGAATTGCGTATTAAGTGAAAATTAAATTCGTGTTTGATGTAAAAATATGTTTTGTCGGTGGTCTTCAGCAATTTATTGGTATGCAGCGTGTATAATGCGCTTAAATATGCAAATCCCTATAGAATTTAAAAATTATATTCGAATACGACGTTTTTTAACTTATTATTAAGATATTTTGTCTGTGTATACCAACCCTATTATACCTCAAAATGCTAGTTACTTATTGAAAAAAATACACAATTACATACTGTTCGCCAAAGTATAGAGTCCTTTTGTCAAGCTATGGTGCTGATAATTACTCTGCCCACCCTGATTCGCCAATATCCTAATCAAAGTGGACGTAATTTCAAGGAGTTCACAAATCATGACACGAATAAAGCCTTATTTACACGAAGATCAAATATTGCACGATGGCAGGAGCGATCATAAAATAGAAAACTGACATTTATGAAGCGGCATCATGCAATTCCCAAAAAATAGTATTTTGATCGGAACCGCGTAAAGAGTTTTTTCCCGCCTATGTCGTATAGAAAACTCTCTCCGTGTTAAATGGGCTTAACTCAAATCGTATATTAAAAGCTTTCATAGTAATAAAAGGTTTTTTTTAAATGCTCTACAAATGAAACACCAGTAGTCCGGAATGTAAGATACGTGAGATATCCGGAGGCCCAAATCCCCCTCCCCTTAATTTATCCCTTTCCTTTAAGGTCGGCGACACGTCCATGATTATTTTGGTATTGTGGGCGTACATGGCTGGGGTAGGTCACTTACTATACGGTGACCCACGTGCTCGATTGCCGACCTATGCAATAAAAAAAAGTAAAATGCTCTTATCATAGCGAGTCGTCTGTTATATCTGGCGCTTGTGTGCCGCAGCGAGCAAACAATCTTCCACGGCATTACCATGTATAATACATTGCAACGAGGAATTAAATTATCTGTCTAAACATTCATAGGGCTTGTACCGCACCCGAGTGCCCCCGAGTGCCCCCCGAGTGCACCCGAGAACAACAAGTCAACTTAATTTAATGGATTTGAATATATACATGACTAGATGCCTCGTTGTTCTGTGATTCTGTTGGTCTAATCACCATACAGGTTCCAGAAATGTTACAAATATCTACCCCTTCAAATGCATATTTTTTTATTAATGTTAATGACGAGACGAGCAGATCGCTCGTCTGATGGGAAGCGTCACACCTGCCCATAAACAGAGAAGCAAAACCAACTAAAACTTCGAATAATGGAATACTGTATTGCAACGCGAAATCATCAACATGCACCATCTGTGCCGAGGCAAAGGAGACTGGGTCTTTTCACAAGGAAAAATATAATTTTAAACCAGTATGCGTATCATACAAGCGTCATATACGGAGCTTGCTTGGGCTGTATTTGTTATGGATCACCTGTATGGCCCTATATAGCTACTTCCGGCACCGTACGCAGAAAATAGTTCCAGAGTGAGCATTATGTGTTAATAGTCTTGTATAAAGAGTATAGAACTGTTAGCACCAAGCGTTGCTTGTCCTTGATGTACTTCCAGTTGACGTGCCAAAAAGTGCCTTTGTTGATCCTGGCTCAGATGAGTTACAGTGGCGACTGTGTGGGCAGGACCGTCTCTATTTTGCTACTTTTTTCGCCGATGATGGGTCTATCTAGACTTGTATATAAATCAAATGGGGTGTGTTTGTTACATGATTCAGCAAACTTCTTAAAATCCTTATGCAAATGAAAATGAAGGCTTTTGTTATTGTGTAGGAGGAAAACGGAGAATGTACGTTTTGCCATCCGGATGCTCTGGTCAATAAATCTTGATTCCTTCACAGATCACTTTTAGAACTGTGTACTAGTTAATTAATTGTCAGGGTTCTGTACACAAAGGGAGCCAGAACAACATAACCCTATTCTAAAGCCTACGCTGTCTGTCTGTCGTACCTTTAAAAGGCTTGATCTTTTGAACCAGTATAGGAAGCTGGCTAAAACTTTTACACGATCTTTCATATATCAAGGTTACAAGGACATAAGGTGTTAAGTCTCATAATGCCCAGTTATTTCGCTGGCTTCAATGTCCTTCAAACCGGAATACAACAGTGCTTACACACTGTTGCTTGGCGCCAGAAATAGACAAAGCGATGGTACCAACCCAGCCGGCCTCTCGCATACGAGGGACCTACCACCTTGTAATTTTTTCATACATTACAACCCTATACAAAGCCTACACCGTCTGACTGTGTGTCTGTCTCTCGTCTAGGGCTTTATCATAATAGATAGCCGGATAAAACTGTCAAAAATATGGGTCATTAAGGTGAAATTCTTAACAAATAATTAAAATGAAAATTTAAGGGCACGAAACCCTCGCTGCGCGAGCCAAACTCGCGCTTCACTGGTTTTATTTAGGGGCAAAGCACTACACTGGACTTGACGGTAAGTACAAAGCATAATATTGACTAACAAAAGATGTTACGTCTCTTGAAGTCCAATTATTATTAAAAATCCTTTGAGTGGTACAGCCATGCTGTAGATAGTTTTGTCTACAACATGAATGGGCCAGCTCTTCCGGGTTGTTACCACTATCTCACAGAAAACTGGCGTAAAGTAGCAGCTTGCTGCTTCGTTTAGTACGGTGAGTGTGATGTCCGGAAGCCCAAATTACCTCCCCTTCCCAATCCCTTAATTATCCCTTTCCTTTAAGGTCGGCAACGCGCCCATATTTTTTTGTATTTTGGGCGTACATGGGCCTTGGATATCACTCATTATCAGGTGACCCACTTGCTCGTTGGCCGGCCTATGCGATCTCTCTATTCTAAAAAAAAGTAACTGGCGCCGCCGCCCCTGCCAAAATCTAGTCACGCTATCTCCTCCAAAACCGCTGGGGGTATGGGGTCGAGACCGATACCAATCGATGCAGAATAATGTGGGGAAGAAAGTAAGATATGTCTCATATTCGTCGGACTTTAAGTTTTTTTTTTATGTTTTGTGGAAAAACATGGGCAACGCCCCTAGTATATATTAAAAAAGCTATTTATAGCGTTAAAATATGCTTTAAATATAGCATTTACAACTCGTTTTTGGTTTATAACAGCTGTGAACAATGCTAACTACGAATAATGGTTGACATTATTACTGAAATCAGATTATCTCACATGTACCTACATCAGGAAAGTTCAAGGATGTACACTTACAATAGAAAAGTTTGGGTAAACATATCTTGTATCCTTGTTTATTTTAGCTTTGTATGTTAATATGTTTTCCTGATTATGAATTCTGATTATAGCATCTCATAAAGTTTAAAGGCTTGAAATATCCATTATATCATAAGAAAATAAAATAGATTATCGGTTATTTTTAAACATTTAAACTGACTCAGTGGCACAGTTGTAAAGCTGACGCTGAGGTCTCGGGCTCGATCCCCGGGTCAGGAAAAGTGATTATTTATTTTTTCTAAAACCAAATATCACTTTTACCTAATGTAATTGTACCTTGTAATAGATTATGCTCAGTATCAGCTCGGGGTATGGAATTGTGGCCGGTATGGTGATAGGCTCGCCCCTTATCACATCATGGGATGGACATAAGCTCAGCGAAATATGGTTGTACTGGTGTAACCTTTACCTACTCCTTCGGGGCTTACAGGCGTCAGTGCGTATGTATATAAACTTTTATTTATTTTATTTTATTTATTTAAGGAACCAACAAACAGTAACACATTAAATGATATTATGAACTAGTATTACACTAGAACAATACAAATGAGCAACTCACAACGTTGTTTACAGATTATACAAGAATTGGCGAGTTAAGTGTACAATATTTATTATTCAGATCATATATTCTAGTTATAAAACTTTACGAGTATGTATAGGTACTATCTTGATTGTAATTTTTTACAAATTGGAAGCACTAATGATAAGGGTTAAAGTATTGCGATATTGCCTAGCAGTCATGGCAAAGATATCCAATTCTTTCGAGAAACTGTTGAAAGCTGCACCAAGACGACGCAGGGGTGCGCGTATTCCAGCATTAGTATGGCAGGATGAAACAGCAAAGAATTGGCGACCGCGCACTTCTCTTCTTACAACTGTTCTAGGCACAATATAACTTTTAGTTAAATATTTAACTAGTGGAAAAACTAACACATTCACAGTAATAGAGCCACGCTGTAGATACTTTCGTTTACAGCATGAATGGGTCATCTCGACCAAGCTATTACTACTATCTCACAGAAGATCGATGTGAAAGGGCTTCTTTGGTTTTGTACGGCGAGTGTCATTACAGGAGGCTCAAATACCCCCTTCCGCTTCACATATTCATTTGTTTCCATCAAGCGGTATTGTGGATATTCACAAGTGATAGAGATTACTTACAATCAGGTGATGCACTGTGTCCTGCTATAATTCTCCTGCAATTTCATTTGACCGGCATCTGTCCCGGCACCGACTCCAGAAGCATATAAAAATGATATTTTTGACTAATCATTGTTTTTTTAAGTAGATTTTAAAGTTTTGTTATTTTTTTTTGGTTTTCATCGGTAGGTGCTGCTATGACATGTTAATTTTAATATAATAACACAATCGCGATGACTATTCTGTTATTCATTGAGGAGTTTTATTTTATACGCCTTACTTCGTCATCAGATCTTGACCAAATTTATATGGGACTACATCGCAGCTAATCTTTATCGAATGATTTTTCATTAAAATCGGCCCACAATTGGCAGAGAAATCAATCTACATACATATAAAAGTAAATGAAACTCGATTAAGGACCTCCTTTTTTGAAGTCAATTAAAAAAGAAAATTAATAATTCTAACCGAATTGATAAAAAAAACTTGCCGAAGAGAGAACCTCTTCCTTTTTTGAAGTCGACTAAAAAATAAACAATGTCAAAACAATGGAAAATTTAGAAACACATAATCGTAGTACTATATCTTATTGAAGTCCATGTCAGTAGAGGCACAGGCAGTTATGAGCTATGTGCCGGCTCGGTCGAGGCTCAACCCTACCCATAAATCGCTGCCCCAGTCCGCCCTAATCAATCACGGCGGCTTCAACGGCCCGGTATTATTCCATCAACGTCGCCACGAGGTCAATGGGCTGCTCTTATTGATGCAAATCAGACTATAATGCATGTGCTTGTGGTTGAAATTTGATTGAATTGTATTGATGTTTGGCGTATTGATTTAGGTGTCGTGATTATTTACTGTTTTGTTTTTCATGGAGTGGCAACCCATTGAATAAGGAAGTCTATTAACGCACTTAATAATTCACGTAACATCGATTATTGGGAGAACGGTGTATTTGTGTCGTAGCTAACTGAGTGGTAGGTCGCTTTTATTCAAGGGGCCGTCTACTATCGCTTTGTCAATTTCTATCGCCTAATGAGTAATGAATATTTAAACTTAAGTGACGTCTCTGAGTACCATTATAAGACTTGTACTGTATTTAAAGAGTTGTTATACTCATTTAATGCCCAAATATCCTTTAAAATTTACTTTGGTACAAGAAGACACCTAGCCACAAGTATGTACTGTGATATTTCACGCCGCGTTTTGAGGTCACAGAGCAAGTTCTACTCATGTCGGTATGTTTCACATTCCTGTTTACGAAAGGCATCAGTCGGATATGTACTAACGAGCCTTGAATTAATTCCAGGCTTTCGGAAGCTTTATGTTAAGATTTGAAGTTTAGTTGTAAAGTTGGAGTGCGCATTTGTGTTAAAATGATATAGGTTTAAAGCCAAGATGAGGGCTGACTCTAGCTTTACAAATAAAAAAACCGGCCAAGTGCGAGTCAGACTCACGCGCTGAGGGTTCCGTATCACCACGTTCTTAATTTGTTTTTTTTTGTTAGAACATCACTATTTTATTACATACTAGCTGCCCCGCGCGTTTCCACCCGCAACATTTATCGATTGCAGCGCCACCTACCGGATCCAATTGTGAATATAAACCACGGAAAAAAACAACAAAATTGGTCAAGCCGGTTTTTAAGTTTTAGCGAGACCAACGATGAGCAATTGTTTTTTTTTCTTTTTACTTTATTAGCTTGAATGACGAGACCAGCAGGGCGCTCGCCTGATGGTAAGCGCCACCCTGCTCATAAACAGAAGCAACACCACACAGAACTTTAAATAACAAATGCATGACACTGGACTGCGCTCATCACCCAAGGTGTTAAGGCCCACATTGCTTCTGTTTATGAGCAGGCATGCTCTGATTATCGTTGCTCCCCACTTATTCTAAAGCTGTCCAATATTTCCATAGCATAAACAACGTGCGTAAATAGACGTGTGTTAGTGGAAACAATGCAAACATTCACAACTTTGATGAAAAAATAATGTTTTAACGGGCCTTCGCAAATATTTGAGGGACATTATATGGGACACTCACACATCACTGAATCCAGATGGGGTCATCGCCCGCAGGACGACGCGGGCAAGATTTTTTTTACGTTACAATTATTACGGCTATAATGTTACTGTAATAGTATTTTATAATACTGCCTCGGTGGCGCAGTTGTAATGCGTACGCGTTACGATTGAGGTCAACTTTGAGGTCTCGGGTTCGATCCCCGGGTCGGGTAAAGTGGTATTGGGTTTTTCTATTACGAAATGCTCAGTATCAGCCCGGAGTCTGGAATTTGTGCCCGGTATGGCGATAGGCTCGCCCCCTATCACATAAGGGACGGAAATACGCTCGGCGAAATGTGGGTGTACTGGTTACACCTCTGCCTACCCCTTCGGGGATTACAGGCGTGAGTGCGTATGTATGTATGTTATTATCAGCCTATAACTACGAACTTCACTGATTATTGTTGTATTTTATAATCTTTATTTAATACTACCTGTCCCGCGTGGTTTAACCTGAGTACATATTACTGCTCCGCTCCCGTGGGTTCTAGGGTGATGCTTTGTAGTTATGAACCATCGTGTTCACAGCATAAATGTATGGTGTCGTCCATCGGTCAAGTTGTTCAAATTCCGTTCCATAAAAAGCTAAACCCTACCCCTTTACATATATAACTTGTTACATTACACAAACTATTATTGACTTGGAATAAAAAAAATATCCATTTATCCCCTAACACAAAAAATATTCTGAACAAACATAAAAAAGTATTTAAAATAGTTTCAAAGCAATATGAGAATCGTGAAAAATGTGTGTCTGAATAGATTGCTCTACTATTAAATTTGTACGCAACAGTTCATGGAAAAGTCACGTCTCGGCTATAAAATAAACTGGACTGCGAGCAATAAGCGGAATTTTAAGGTGTGAAATTGTATCTGCATATCTCTTTTTATTGCATAAACCCAGCAAGAGGGTAGATCACCTGATGGTAACCGATCATAATCAATAAACGCCCCTCAATTAGAAAAAGATTTATTATATACTAGCTTTTGCCCGCGGCTCCGCCCGCGTGAATAGACTTTTCCGAAATAAATACGTAGCCTATAACCGTCTCCAGGGTCCCATCTATCTCTGCATTAAATTCATCAAAATCGGTTCAGTGATTTAGGCGTGAAAGCGTAACATTCAAACAAATAGTTTTTTCTTTTTTCATTAAATATCTTATGTTACTTCTTATAGGTCCAAAAATATGTGTACAAAGTTTCATGATGATCGGTTAAGTAGTTTTCGCGTGAAAGTGTAACAAACAAACTTACATTCACATTTATAATATTAGTATGATGTATTTTAAATTTGTAAATAGGTGAATTGCTTTTCTTTAAACATAAGAACCGTCTCGATTAAAACAGTTTTCAAACAAAAAACACTGGATTCAGATCGGTCCATTTGTTTAAGCACTACGAAGCCACAGACAGATACACAAACAGACAAGCAAGCAAATAGTCGGACAGATAGATAAAGGGGCTAAACTTACAACTTTCTTTTTGTAAGGGGTTTATAAACTCTTCAGCATGTCTTCTCTTCCATCTGCCATTATCCCACTCGTAGTGGGGTCAGCGCAACATCCTTTTTAAGACATGTTACAGAAAGATTTGGCTTGTAGTTTTTACGACCGGCCGCCTCTGACGTCAACCACTCTGGGAAGAAAACACGCAGACCCGAAACGAATATTTGTGGATCACACAAACATTTGCCTCGGTAATTGATCCCGCAGCCTCTCGCTTCACAGCGGGCTACTCGACAACTGCGCCACGGACGCATTCAAGTAAACTCTTCAGCATCCGTGCTAAATAAACTACGATGTCTATAATTGTACAGCACGTCAGAGAGTACGAGTTATCGCGTAGGCTTCCGATCGGAAAGCGCGGGATCGCTTCCGGCGACAGCATTTATCCGCTGGGTTACTATATTAAATACTAGCTTTTGCTCGCGGCTCCGCCAGCGTGAATAGACTTTTCCTAAATAAAACGTAGCCTATAACCGTCTCCAGAGTCCCATCTATCTCTACATCAAAATTCGTTAACATCGGTTCAGTGATTTATGCGTGAAAGCGTAACAAACAAATAGTTTTTTTTTTTCATAAAAAGTATCCTATGTTACTTCTTATACCTCCAAGAATATTATTATGTGTACAAAGTTTCATGATGATCGGTTAACTATTTTTCGCGTGAAAGCGTAACAAACAAACTTACATTCACATTTATAATATTAGTATGATGTGCTATGTGAATGTGGGTCAAACCAAAGGCTCCTCGCTGGACAATACTATGGATATGAGTATGATAGTGAGGTATGTTTGCGTTGATATATTATATACCAGAGAGTATCATTTGTTTTTAAATAAGCCAATAATAATTCCTACAAGTACCAAAAACTAAAGGTGGAGGGGACAGATTTATATCTTAATTAGCTTTTACTCGCAGCTCCGCCCACGTGAACGTCTTTTCCCCCTATCACATCATGGGACGGAGATACGCTCGGCGAAATGTGGCTGTACTGGTTACACCTCTGCCTACCCCTTCGGGGATTACAGGCGTGAGTGTGTATGTATGTCAATACTAGCTGGTAGGGCGTGTATGCCAGAGGCCGTCTGGGTTGGTACCACCACATTGTCTACTTCTGATGCCAAGCAGCAATGTGTAAGCTGTTTCGGTTTGAAGGGTATTGAAGCCAGTGAAATTACTAGGCATTATGAGACTTACACCATATGCCTCGGGTGACGAGCGCATTCTAATGCCAGGCAGTACTTTATAATTCAAGGTTCTGTGTGATGTTGCTTCTGCTTATGGGCAGGCGTGGCGTTAACCATCAGGCAAGCATCTTGCAAGTTACGTGATTCAAACTAATAAAAAAGAGTGTTCTACGCTTATTTATACCACTTTATTTAAAAAAATTGTGGCTTTACATTCTCAAATGAAGCTGATACAATCGAACAATTGACACGGAATAACCGCAAATTGTAACAGTAAATTCTACGTCACGTGGTTTAATTTAATCCTTTATTTAAATATGCATGTATTGAAAATATGTCACATTTTTATAGGTATTTTTTAATGAGTTGTGTTAATGATGTCTCCTGTTAAAAACACTGAAAATGCCAGTAAATTTGGAGATGCAGTAAGTACTGATCGTTTTTTGAATTAGTTTTCGAAGGCAGACGAGCTGACGGCCCACCTGATGGTAAGTGATCACCATCGCCCATAGACATTAGCAATGCCAGGGGCACAGTCAAGCCGCTGCCTACCGTGCAAATACTAAGACAGTTACTCGTAAGACGTTGTTTTCTATTAGACAATGCCATCCAGTCGAACCGATCCATTCGTGCCGTAGACAAAACTAGCTTCGTGTCTCTATTACCTAAAATATATAATAGGCCTATGAATTTGCCGTTCTGTACGATAAAAGTTAAAAGTATTTTTCCATATTTAGTAAGTGTTTATCCAGTAGCGAGTGGTACGGACTGTCGAGACTAAAGTCGCAGGTTCGAAACCAGCCTCAAGAGCATACACTTCTGACTTTTCTAAGTTTTGTGTGTATTCATTGTTAATTATCGCTTGCCTTAACGGTGAAGATAACATCGTGAGGAAACTTGCATACCTGAGAAGTTCTTCATTAGAATTTCGAAGGTACGTGAAGTCTGCCAACCCGCATTAGGCCAGCGTGGTGGACTAATGCCTAACCCTTCTCATTCAGTAGAGGAGGCCCGTGCCCAGCAGTGAGACGTGTATAATACGGGGCTAGTATTATTATTAAAGTAACTACCCATATTACCGATGCATCTTTGCAAGCGCAGTGGCAGTGTATCGATGCCCTTCTTGAAGAAATCGTCTGGACTGTAGGCCAAACTCTTCAAATGCATTTTGTACTGACTCTCTGATTTTTCCCTCCAAAAAAGTTGTCCAATGGAAAACCAATTATATTCCAAATGTTTTTAAAATCGAAATTCAATGTAATTATCTGATATCTTAAATGTCTCTTAGAAAACTGGCAAGGGTGGTGAATTCCGAAAATTGATACTTTTGTGAAATAATTTTATATGCGTCCCATTTAAGGCGATAATTAAAAGACCCATCAAGCGACCTATCTTTGGTACTTTGGCAATTTCGGTCCCTGATAGCGCAGACACTCATAATATTTTATCAATGTTCGGTTCATATTACACTGATATCATTTTCTTTATTGATTTTTTCATTTATATTACAGTTTATTTTATACTGTAATTAATAAGATTACTTCCATATATTTGCAGTACATTTCCCTATGTACGCTCCGGAAACCCCGACTTCTACAAAAGAGTATTTTCTCTTAAAATACTGTAATATATTGTGACTAGCTTTTGCTTGCGGCTCCGTCCGTGTAAATGTATTTCAATGCGATAAAAACGGAGTATTTGAACGCTAAAGACGTAGTAATCAAAGTCACAAACATCTATGCCTGCACATTTATAGTAGCAAGTTATAACATAAATTAAGTTAGGTTAGGTTAGGTTAGGTTAGGAAATAGAATGTAAAATAATTTTTAAAAAAATTACCGTGTCCAAATCTGTGCATTCGTTAAAGAGTTACTATGTCACAGACAGAAAAGTCAAACGTGTAACATTTTTTTGTCGGAGGTTGCACGAGTAGGCTTTTAAGCAAGAAGGCCATCTGATGGTAAAGGATCACCCCAGTCCACAGCACCAGAACATAAAGCAAATTTCTAAAAGAACCATAAAGTACTAGAACTTATTTATAACCTTTTGTTATTCCAAATCCTTTTGTTATTTAATTGTTGAGTGGAAGAGTCGCGCTGTAGACAGTATTGTCTACAGCTACTGTCTCACAGAAAACCGACGTAAAATAGCGCGTTGCTGCTGCGTTTTGTACGGTGAGTGAGATATCCAGAAGCCCAGATACTTCTCCCCTAAATGATCCCATTCCTTTAAGATCGGCAACGCGCCCATGATTCTTCTGGTATTATGGGCTTACATGGGCGGTGGAGATCAGCATCAGGTATCCCACTTACTCGTATGCCGGTCTATGCTATAAAAAAATTGCACCAAACTTGCAAAAAAACCATAAAGTACCAAACTGCATTACCTTTTGTTATTTCAATTCTATAAACGCGGTGTTCATTTTACACCAAACTTTATTCTATTGTTAGATTTAATTTATACAGAGAACCCGTCATAACTCAACCTGGGCACGAGAGGAAACTCATTTGCCAACGCAAATTTGTAACGTGCATAGCCCCTCTGAGAGTTTTAGTTCCAGTTATCATATCTGCATGCAACGCCGTCTTAGGCCTTGGGCATACTAAATTTGAGGACCTTTTACGAATTTAAAAATATTCTTATTCATTAGCATACTATATATTATCCTATTTCTTATGCAGAGACATAAATCGAATGTCTCTGCGCATGCCCAAGGATTATCAAATTTATTGAGATGTTTAAATTAACGGATTAGGATTATTTTTGGCGCACAGATAGATCTTGGTCTAGATTAGGATATTACGACTATATATTTTTTTGAATTAGGGATTTGGGAAGGTGAGGGGCCTAGGGGATTGGGTTTGGGCCTCCGGATATCTCACTCACCGTACAAAATGTAGCAGCATGCCACATTTCGTCGGTTTTCTGTGTGATAGTGGCAACGACGCGGTCGAGCCGGTCCATTCATGCTGTAGACAATACTGTCTACAGCTTGGCTCTACCATTCACAAAATACAGTTTTAATACTGTACTTACATACTACACAGTTTACGTACATAGACTTATAAAATACCTGTACGTTTTACGCGTTATTTGTAGTCTGCGACATATTAAATATCAAAACACGTATTAAACAAAGTAAACGTGCGCACAAAGTTAGCCAAAGGAAAAACATAAAAATAACCGTTGAAATAGGTCGATATTGTCCCGTAGGGCTTTTGTGTCGCTAAATTTCTAATCTCATTACGTCATATATCAGCATGATGCATGGCCCGGCAATATCACGCACACACGCACACTACGCCTCCGAGTAAGGGCTGTTGCGTTTGGAACAGTAATAATGCTTTTCATAAATAATTATATCACAAAGCGGGCAATAATAATAAATAAATATAGTGTGTAATGTGTGTAATAAATGCTAATTATCGCTTGCTATAACGGTGAAGGAAACAACGTAAGGAAAACCGTGTACCTGAGAAGTTCTTTATAAGAATTTCGAAGGTTTTTTTTAATACGTAATAGGCTTGCGTTTGGCCATTATCACGCGTGATGGTAAGCGATGATTTGGCCTAAGATGAAGCACGCTTGCCTAGCAAAAAACAATTCACTCGCGATTACACCCAGATTATATTTATCGGGAAACAAAGAATCCGGCAACTTAATCCACAACTTGGCAGTCCGTATGATGAAGGTGGAAGCAAAGGTATGTTACGTTTACCAAACCGCATTAGGCCAGTGGAGATCTCATTCACAGTATGGAAAGCAGTAGCAAGCTTCACGTAGGTTTTCTGCGAGATAATGTTACCAACTTAGTCGATCTCGTCTTCTTGCTGTAGACAGTACTGGCTACAACGTGGTTCTGCAACTTTGGTTATTGCTGGGCAAATCTCGCAATCCTAGCAAATTTTTAAAAGTAAGTGATATACGAAAACAATATTATATTCTTTAAATTATGAAACATAAAGTCTTCTCTTAACTTCTAATCACTACCTTGCAGTACTTTGTAATTCAAAGGTTTGTATGGTGTTACTTCTATATATGGGGAGGCGTGACACTTACCACCAGGCGAGTGACCTGCTCATTTGGTCATTCGCGCTAATAAAATAAATAAATATATTTATAATTTGGGTGAAGATAAAATTTTTACGTATAAATTTTATCAAGTTAATAAAAAAACATTTCACAAGAAACCTCAACTTCTTGCTCAATTCAAAGCTTTGAAATATCTCTCCAAAATATAACCAAGTGTTTTCGTTTGAAAATGCTATTAAGAAGGAGCTCTCGTACTAAATTCTTGGGTTTCCTAGAACAATAAAACATTAAGTATAAATATTCAAGGCAAGTTCTAAGAACACGCTAACAACAATCCTTAGAACTAACACGCAACAATTCACTAGCTTTCCTTAGAACTGCCGCCTCCAAAGTTCTCGAATCTACAAAACTTAATTATTATGCTCTTTGAAGGTTTTTATAAGTAGTTTTTTTTTAACTACATTGTAAGAAACAGAGCAAAGCTGTAGGCAGTTTTTTCTGCGCATGAATAGGCTGGCTTATGGCCGTTCCCAATATTCTGTATATCGATAGGTTTGTCTGGCGGTAAAGTTTGACACATTTTGTATGGAAGATCTGTCAAAACACTATTGATAGTAAGCTAATCTGCCGATAGATAGAATATAGGGAACGGCCATTAGCCGGTTATATACCTCTAAGTACCGACGTTAATAGCTTTGCTGTTGTGGTCATTAAGTATTTTTTTTATTCACCTGATGTTACCATCATCATCAAGCAGTGTGCTTACGCGCCAGAAATGCCCATCAACACTACTCAGAACTTTGAATTACAAAATACTGCATGTCACTGCACTGCGCCCGTCACTTGTCGGGGTCTCGACATAAGATCATATCAGAGTTTCATAATTCCCAGGAGTTTTATTGGTCCAACACCGGAATTCCTCATTAGTTATTCCAAAGGTAAGATTTTTTTATCCTGACACGGTAAAGGTAACTACATTACAAGTGGTGATCAGTAGAGTACAGTAAATATTAAATGTCGACCGACGAAAGATATTGCGCACCTCAACGGTCAGCAGAATTATGACGGGATGAAGTTACTTGATATAAACTGGTAACCCTGGAATGCGCCTTGAAAGAACGAACCCCTATAGTAAGTAAGTAAGTAAGTAAGTATTCAAAGGTGAAATTAATTCCATATACGAGTACACTGGCTTACGTCGCTTCTGCTAAAAAAGCAATTGTCCAACTGAATGAATTGATAGAGATCCATTTCTAAATTCCAATAATTTGAGTGACAGCCCTGCGGCAGACTGCTGACCTCACAAACACATTTTGCTGTTTATTTAAATCTTACCTTTCGATACATAAGGTTGAATTCGGTCTGTCATAATGACCAAGAAGGTCGGTGGGAGTTTTTTGTCGCCAAACAATGTATTGTTTCGTGTGACGTTCCAATGAGTAGTTACTCTCATAACGTTAGGTCGGAACATCATTAGATTTTTTATTAGTTTGTTTACAAACTCGTAATAAACGTTATTTTTTTGTTTGCGGAAATTGAGGATTTTTTGACACAAGAAAGATGAAAAGGCTATTTTTTTATGGCATTTGCCGGCAAATGAGCAAGTGGTTCACCTGATGGCAAGTGATCTCCACTGCCCATGTACGCCCACAATACCAAAGGAGTGCGTTGCCGACCTTAAGGGAAAGGGATAATTAAGGAATTGGGAAGGGAATAGGGTTTGGGCCTCCGGATATCTCACTCACCGTACGAAACGCAGCAGCAAGCTGCTACTTTACGCCGGTTTTCTGTGAGACAGTGGCAATGACCCGGACGAGCCATCCCATACATGCTGTAGATAAAAGTGTCGACAGCGTGGCTCTACCACTCAAAAAAAGATTTTGTAAAACCTTGTATACAAAAACTCAATCGATTTATTTGGTAGCATTCATTACGCAGTGGGTGCGTAGTTGTTAGGTTCGATCTTGTACCGAGACATATATTATTATCGATTCTTATTCCTATGAGGTGTTGAGTGATCTATAAATATTAATTTAGGATCTGGGTATTGAGTGACCATAAGTCCCGATATAATCATAGTTTCTGATATTATCGACACAAGTCAGGACAATGTGGGTGACGTCTCAGTGTATTTAGTATTTTAATATTGAAACCAATGAAATTACTGAGTATTATAAATAAACACCACACAGTCACACACATAGTCTCGACCTCACACTAGGTGAAGCTGTATCGTGGGTATCAGGTACTACGAGGGACTTGCGGTCCCACGACACCCAGACCCGAATCAAATATTTGTGGATCAGACAAACATTGGTCTCGATGCGGGAATGGAAACCACGTCCTCTCGCTGCGCAGCTGGCTACTCGCCCACTGCGCCACGGAGACTGTCAATGATGAGTATAATACAGATTCATTACATTACATTAAGAATTATATTTTTTTGGTATTCAAAGTTTTGTGTCGTCGTGCATCTATGCATGGACATCTGCCCATAAATAAATATGGCTCTTACCATCAGTCGACAATCCTGCTCGTGTTTTATAAGCGACCGACCATTCCGCATAATTTAGATTTAAAAAAGTCTTTTTTTCTACATATTTCATCAAAAAGACTACACTCTAGTGTTTTTCACATATATTTTTTTACGTTACATACGCATTCACGCCTGTAATCCCCGATGGGGTAGGCAGAGGTGTAACCAGTACACCCACATTTTGCCGAGCGTATCTCCGTCCCATGATGTGATAGGGGGCGAGCCTATCGCCATACCGGGCACAAATTCCAGACTCCGGACTGATACTGAGCTTATCGTAATAGAAAAACCCAATATCACTTTTATCCGACCTGGGGATCGAACCTGAGACCTCGGCGTCAGCCTCAGTTGTAACGCATACGCATTGCAACTGCGCCTCCGAGGCAGTCGGTCGGTTTTTTAAGTTAGTAATGTTCCAAATTCAATTTATGTTATGACGTATCCACTTTGCTTTGCATGTTAACCGACTAGGAATCGATCGTGCACTTGACCCAGTGCTCCACTCGCGAGTCCCGACTGTGGAATATTAATAATGCTTAGTATTGCCACGTTATCCATTAATTAAGATCCCAATATCTGTTAATAGCATCTTGTTTCATGAATAAATAAATCTAAACTAGTCCCATTTCATAAGATATTGCGCATGTAGATTGGATATCAAAACGTATGAGGTAGTTTAGCGGAACCTAGGGCTGGTTGTTTATTGGCCTATGTGTCCTCTGCAGTAATATGTCGTGTTTCCTGAGCGTTAGGACCTGTCCTTCTGTAAGCGAGGCTTAAGGAGTTTTCCTTCAACGGTAGGCAGCGGCTTCGCTGTGTTCTAACATTGTTGAAGTCCATGGGCGGCGGTAACCACTTACCATCAGGTGGGCCGTCGGTTCGTTTGCCTATCTAGGCAATAAATAAAAAAATAGTAAATAAATAAATACACCAAATAGTCACACACATAGTCTTGACCCCACACTCCGTTAACCTGTGTCGTGGGAATCAGGAACTATGAGGGACTTGCGGTCCCATAACACCTAGAACCGAAAAAAAATCGTAGATTACACAAACATTTGTCTCGGTGCGAAAATGAAACTGACGGCCTCTTGCTTCAAAGCCGGCTACTCGCCTACGAAGCCATGGAGGCTGTGTACGTGGATTGAAATGTAAAATTTTCATACAGAAAAATTTAATTGCCAACGTAGTATGGTCTAAATGTTAAGAACGGAAAGGTTTTTGTGTATATTCTTATCTAAAACTAACTGCATCAATTGCTTCAATATGAATTTTTTGAGTGGTAGAGCTACGCTGGATACAGTTTTGTCTACAGCATGAATTGGCTGGCTCGTCCGGGTCGTTATCTTTATCTCACAGAAAACCGGCGTAAAGTAGCTCGCTGCTGCGTTTCGTACGGTGAGTGGGATATCCGTCCGCCCAAATTCCCCTCCCCTTTCCAATCCCTTAATTATCCCTTTCCTTTAAGGACGGCAACGAGTCCATGATTCTTTTGGTATTGTGGGCATACATTTTCTGTGGAGATCACTTACCATCAGGTGACCCACTAGCTCGTTTGCCGGCCTATGCAATAAAAAGTAACACATTTCGTCCTTTAATACGTCAAGGTGTTAGAATTATCAAGTAATAGAACTAATCACGCCATAAAAACCGCAAACTATTCATCCAAACATTATAGCACCCTGTGGTCTTGTATTTTTACATTCTCTGTGGTATAGTGGGCGTGTTGCCGATAGTGTAACTAAAGGCCGTGGCTGCAATCCCCACACCGAAACAAATGTTTGTGTGATTCACAAATATTAGTTTCGGGTCAGGGCATTGTGAGACCGAAAGTGAGTCGTAGTTTCAGATACCCAAGACACATTTTTCGTATCTCAGTATCAGGACTATGTGTGTGACTGTTGGGTATACTTATTATTTTTATTATGTGTCTCGTACCCACAATGTCTTAAATTCCAAAAGGAACCAAATCAAATCATTTATTCAGTAATTAGGCCGCAAAGGGCACTTTTACACGTCGAATTTGGAATCTACCGATGCTTCGAAAATGCCCACTGGTCTGAGAAGAAGCACCAAGAAACTCAGCCGTAGGTCTTTTGAATGTTTGTCATTTTTTATAAATTTATATTTGTTATCACAAAACTTAAGTAATTTACGTTATAACTAATACGTTCATAGAAAAACAGTGTTTATTTGGGATTGATACAGGTGCCCATTCAGGGGATCTAACAGTAGTCCGAATCTAAGCAGACCAATTAATTGTTAGAATACAATTATTAATAATTAATAATAATAAGCAATCTGAGTAGACCAGTCCACACAGGGAGCACCCGTTACTAACCCGAACTGCAGAAATCTCTACACAGCATTTTTAACTTCATTAGTACACTATAAACACAGACCGTCAAAATCCGACGACCGACTAAGTCTAACAACGTTAACTAAGTTGCCATGTAATGTGTTGAAAATGTTGCTGCAGAGGGCAATTACGCTGATATTGTAAACGCTTGCATGCCAGCTTCCGAGATAAGCCACTACCACTCGCCGCGTAAGTCGATTAAACCTTTTTAATAGAAGCTTTTTCGTCTGGTATCCATATTTTGTGTTTACCATGCACTATGTTCTTTATTTTAGAACGAAGTTTAGTTAAATGGTTCTAAAGTTGTTGAATTTTAAGGCGCTACTGTCGTTACCGAGGGTGTCTTTCGGACACAGGAGCTTCTGAATTACCCCCTTCCTTCCAAAAGAAGAACTCTTCGTCGGAGACCAGGGGCCGTCCTTCACTGGTTGAAGAGGAGCATCATGGGGTTTTAGTTAAAATTATAAGTGTAGGATTTGCATTATGTTATACACTCGGCCCAGCAGTCGATCCGATGTTTTACATCTCTCCCGGGTGGCTTTACGCTGGGTCATAAGAAAATAATTGCCCTGCCTCCCACCGGAATAGGCTGGTAGCGATAATGTTGTATCATAAAAGTTTCAGAATAATGGTAGCATCCCTGCATTACATACTGTCCCACGGGTCTCATCTAGTAATGAGAGGTTAAGCTTTAGTCGATTACAATGTCCTGACCTGAAAGGTTGGTTGACTTCATGATCATTCGCAACACTTACGGAGAACTCTTAGAAATGCAGTTATGCACACAATTGCAATCCAGCAATAGGGTAGTTTCCTATATTGAATGTTATACATTATTTTATAAGCCACAGAAAATGATACGCAAAAGAAACCCTTTTATTAAAACACAATCAAAATTGGTTCAGAAATGTGCAGTTATGACTTTGAATGTTGGTATGAGGAAAAGTGGGTGCGTAGTAGGGATATCTCACTATCTCACTTGCACGCGTGCACCATAATGAACATTTTACACAGTGACGTCAAAGTTTGCGTCGTCTGTCATTTGACAATTACCCCTTCTACAAGATTGAAATGGTTTCTAACTTATTTATTTTTGGTCCGATTTATAAAATTCTTTCTGCAATAGATTTTGAGTAACGTAACATATTGATTTCAATAATAAAAAAAAAACTAGTCAACTACCCTATTAACTAACACTTTCGAACGTCCTCACAGTGTTGTGAACATTGTTTGTTTTACATTGCAAAGGTAAGTAAGTACAATGTCTGCCTCACTGCGGGACAAGCTGTCCACTCTAAAGCGTTGACAATTTGTCAGTTGTAGTGAATATTTTCCAAACAACATTAATGTTCAAACAGTCAAGGAAATATTGAAATAAATATATTTTAAACTGTAATTCAAATGTATGTGTATCTTTTGGTGGATAAACTATAATTTTTTTGTATAGCAGAAGTCAATGAAAACTACAGGAATTGTTAGTGCGTTGCCGGATTTCAAGGAAAGGAATGAGGACTTTGAGAAGAAGCGTAATTTTTTGACCATTTATCAACAAAACATCAGTTTTCCGCGAGTTAGTAGTACCACATTAGTCGAGTCCGTTCATTTAGTAGGTTTCCGGAGGCCCAAATAACCCCCCCTCTCCCCAAAAATACAAAACAAATCTGGAAACAGCACATCGCCACGTTTTGTTATATTGCTACTCGTATTTAAAAAAATATTGAATTCCATTCCAATTTTAAATATATTTTGGGAGTAAACAACGATTGGAGTAAATCAGTTCTATAATGGGCGGGTTTAATTAAGCCGGCAGTGCGGCTGTATTGTACGTCAGTAAACACACGGTGTTGGTCCACATCGCGCTTGCACTTCCCAACTACCAATAAAACGATGTAAATTTTCCTTAATTATACATTGCTGGGTTTATGCGGTTTATTCTTTATGAAGTGATGTACGATGATGTAATTCACATGAAATTTATTTTTTATATACCTAATATACAAAATAAATAAGAATTTGGTTGTAAATTGAAAATAAAGCGTATTATTTTATTCACTCAGGTAAATAGCATTTTTTTATATATTTCAGAACATAATATGTTGAAGACATAGTTATATTATTTTTAAGAAGAAATTTTTATCATATCTATATAAACAAAAACCAAAACTCGACAAGGGATGGGACTATTTTGATGATTTTTTGTGTATGTGTTTAAGTGGGTCCTTGGAAGGTTTATATCCATAATTGGACCCGGTAGGTGGCGCTGCAATCGGCTTCTAACTATCAATTACATGTTGCGGGTGAAACCGCGCTGGACAGATAGTTCAAAATAAATTAAGCTATTGCTTTTCGAAATAAATCTCTATTATTTTAGGCAGTAGAGTCACTGTGCTGAGACGTTAACTATAGCATAAATGGGCCGGCTCGACTGTGGTCATTACCACTATCTCATCTGATGGTAGGTGATCTCCACCGTCCATGTACACCCATAACACCAGAAGAATCATGAGGGCATTGTCAACCTTAAAGGGAAGGTTTTGGGATTGAGAAGGGAAAGGGGTATTTGGACCTCCGGAAATCTTGCTCAGCATAGTAAACGCAAAAATAAACACTTCACATGGGTTATATTTGAGGCAGTGTTATGGAATATACCTTCTGAGCCAGCCCATTTATAATAATAATAATACCAGCTCTGTATTATACATGTCCCACTGCTGGGCACGGGCCTCCTCTACTGAATGAGAGGGGTTAGGCCTTAGTCCACCACGCTGGCCTAATGCGGGTTGGCAGACTTCACATACCTTCGAAATTCTTATGGAGAACTTCTCAGGTATGTAGGTTTCCTCACGATGTTTCCTTCACCGTTAAAGCAAGTGATAATTAACAATTAATATACACGTAAATTATAAAAGTTAGAGGTGTATGCTCTTGGGGCTGGTTTCGAACCTGCGACTTTCGTCTCGACAGTCGACACCACTGATTGTGGGCTCCTTTTCTCAGCACTTAGCCCGTTGAATGTCGGGCCATTGAGTCCACACCACTCCCACCTGAGCTATCACTGCTTGCAATGCTCATTTATAACGTAAACAAAATTGTTTACAGCGTGTCTCTACTAATTAATAAATACGTATTCATAAACATTACTATGAGGACTCATAGTACTCGCGAACGTATAGTGGCGATATACGTTATTGGTAGATTTCTGACGCTAAATCTAAATAAACCAATCACATGTACAGAAATCGACACTTAGGAAAGAGAGGAGTTATTTAAGCGTGGTTCCTGGCTGGCGTAAATCTAATTGCAAACCTTTCAAGAGATAAATGTATCTTAATAAAAGTCGGTGCCTAATATTAATAAAATTATTAGAACGTCTATATTATTATTAAAATATACAAAACCCAGAACATTGAAAAGGGTAGCGGTACAATTTTGTGTTAACGTGTTCTCAAATCTTAATATTAAATTCATTTTGGAAGTCTCTGCGCTCCGTTTACAAATTTCCATCGGAGCCTTTTTGTGGTAGATTTAATACCAACATCATTGTTAGATGTGATAATTGGATATTAAGATTTTTCTATTTGTTTTGATGACAAAACGATGAGTCTGTCTACTCTTGAAATACGATTTCAACATGGAAATAGTTTTGAAGCAATTTCGTTCATTAACCAACTTCAAAAAAGGAGGAGGTTTTCAATTCAGCGCGTTATTTTTGCTTTTTTATGTATGTACATCGATTTCTCTGCCAATTATGGACCGATTTTATTGGAAAAAATTTCATTCGACAGATTTTAGCTGCAATTTTATCCCATATTATTTTAGTCAAGATCTGATGATGGAGTACGGAGTAAAAAAATAAAACTCCTTAACGGACAACAGTACACTCATCGCGATGGTGTTATTGTATTGAAATTTACATGGTATAAATAAAAAAAACAACAAGTTTTAACCTAGAAACCGATTTAAAAATAAAAACGCTGAAAAGTGAAAAATAACAATTTCTATAGGTATTTTTGGACTGGGTGCAATTTTATTTGACCGGCACACAGCAACACAGCCACCGCCTCTATTGCACGCCATAATGGTATCCCATTCCGCGCCACATGCGGCTAATTTCTCCGTAAACGATCTTATTAAAATCCGATCCCAAAACGATTTTAATTTCCAGAGTTGTAGTTTTATTGAGATTGGAATCGTATCGGGGTTGGAATCATCTTGGACTCATGTTACTTTATAGAGTAGACCAGCAGGTCGCTCACCTGATGATAAGCGTCCTGCCCATATACAGAAGCAACACTACACAGAACTTTTAATTACAAAGCACTGCATGGTACTGTACTTCGTTGGTCACCCCGAGACATAAGTTGTTAAGTCTCATAATGCCCAGTATTTTCCCTGGCTTCAATGTCCTTCAAGCCGAAACTCAACAGTCCACTCACTCTGTTGATTGGCGGGAGAAATAAGCATGGATGTGGTATCAACTCAAACAGCCTCCGGCATCGAGACCTCAGCACAGCAATCGCACCGCGTACGCATCACACCAGAAGGCCAATTCTCGTAATTTTAAATGTTCAAAATATCATTCCGATCTAGTCTCAGCGTCAAGAAAGTTGCAAATGGCATTCTCTTAAACCAATAATCAACGTCAAATGTGAACATAGATCGTAATGAGATTAATGTAGAATTAAATTTGACTGAAGCCAAAACGGTATAATGCTACTGCTAATGCTAGGTGCATTTGACGTTGATTATTTGGTTTAAGATAATGCTATTTGCAACTTTCTTGACGCTGAGACTAGATCGGAATGATATTTTGAACATTTAAATTTACGAGAATTGGCTTCCAGATCCACTGAGTTAGTCATTTCAAGTCAATAACGTGATCATTTTATTTATTTGAATTACGAGATTAGATGATATAAAATATTAACAGTTATTATTTTATAATATCTTTTTAAATAGAATTCTACTGTACGTGTGTATGCCACTGAACTCCTCCTAAACGGTTGGATCGATTTGAATGATTTTTTTTGTATGCGTTTGGGTGGCGCCCTGGATGGTTTAGATTCACAATTGGACTCCATAGGTGGCGCTGCAATTGTATGCTGCGGGTGAAATCGCGCGGGACAGCTAGTATATTATAAAATAATAACTGCCTCGGTAGCGCAGTTGCAATGCGTACGCGTTACGATTAAGCTAACGCTGAAGTCTCGTGTTCGATGCCCGGGTCGGGTAAAGTGCTATCGGGTTTTTCTATTACGGAATGACCAGTATCAGCCCGGAATCTGGAATTTATGCCCGGTATGGTGATAGGCTCGCCCCCTATCTTATCGTGGGACGGAAATACGCTCGGCGAAATGTGGGTGTACTAGTTACACCTTTGCCCACCACTTCGGGGATTACAGGCGTGAGTGTGTATGTATATATTATATACGGAATCAAATTACTTCCTTAAGCTATATATTTAATAAATATTACCTCCACCAAACACACGTTTCAAATCTACCGCATTCATTAAAATTATTCATGTATTTTGCCGTATGCCGTACCAATCAGAGCGATACGATCTGCCGATTGATTGCCGGTTGGCGTGATGAAAACTCTGAAACAATGGCACGGCTGCCGAGTGCCGAGTGCTACGTGACTTCGGCTATTATGCTACTGCTTTATGTTTTCTGCTGCCTTGGTACTTCAATTTGAAAATCTTGAATTTATTTTGATAACTAAATCTAAACTATCTCTCTCTAAATCTAAACTATCTACTAACGGCCGTTCCCTATATTCTGTCTGTCTCTGGTTTTGCTATACCGGCGATAGAAAATGTTATCTATTTTCCGTTTTACCGTCCCAATAAACTTACAAATGATAGTCAATCCTATTCTTCATTGCTGTCTATCAATGGGAGGACTGATAGCTTACTACAGATAGACGACACTATGAAAATGACAGTTCAAGCGTCCCAATATTTTTCGTGTGCTATCTGTCGATAAAGTTTTCTATTTTTATTCTTATCGGTGGATTTTTACCGATAAACGTCTATCCTCAGCTCACAGTTGTCAAAATAGTACTTATTTACGTATTGCATATTTCTTAATTATTAAGAAGAAGAAGAATTATTTATTAAAAATGTCTGAAACCAGTTCATTAACTAGTGAAAGTGACGTCGAAGTCCTAGAACTCCTCGAACAGTTATCGGACTGGGAGGCAGAGGAGACTGAAGCCATTCATCGCAAACTATACAAAAGAATCAATTATATGCAGAAATATAATGATTTTGATTTTGAATATAGGTTCAGACTAAATAAAATTGCTGTGAATGATTTACTCTTAGAAATCTATCCATTTTTAAAAGTAACTTCTAAACAGTAAGTACCTATATGTACATAATTAATTATATTATCAGTGTATTTTGAATGGTAAATATATGTACCTACCGTAAAACGGGGTGAATCGGGACGAAACTTATATCGAGTCTATTAAACTCTATTCGAGACAATCTCAGTCTTCCCCGTGACCACGAAGGCTGAAAAGCTTTCGAAACGTCGGGGCTAAAATAAAATACACCGCCATAAAATCCGTCAAAATTAGCTTTATTTCAATATAGGTATTTAAACTACTAACTATATACGTAATTATATTACTATACCAAACTTATAAGTTTACATTGTTTCTTTGTTATTTTCCCTTACACAAGACTCTGTTTTGTTTCAGAAATAATGGCATTCCACCACTACATCAGTTACTGTTGACATTGCGTTTTTATGCTCTAGGCACTATGTTAACCGCAGTAGCTGATTATGTAGGTGTATCAAAATCTTCTGCTGGGCGTATAATAAAAAATGTATCCCAGGCTATTGCCAGACTTTACCCTAAATATGTGTTTGTCCACAATAATACAGAGGAAGAATTCTATAAAATAGCGTCATTTCCGCGTGTGTTAGGTGTTATCGATGGCACACATATTTTAATGCAGTCACCAGGTGAACATTCTTGAATAACATTTGTACATATATATATATATATATATATACATTGTAGTTAAGTATATCTAATGCCTACTTTATTCAACAGATTCAAATATTGGCGAAGAGTTTCGTAACAGAAAATCTGTTTTTTCTATGAATGTACAATGTGTCTGCAATGCACAATTGAAATTCATGAATGTTGTAGCTCGATGGCCAGGATCCACTCACGATGCTACCATTTTCAGTAATTCCGAACTACGAGGTACCTACTTATCTCAAAATTATAAAATAATGAGGATCCAAAATGGCTTTTGTAATATGTGGTCTAATAATATTAATTTTCTAGCTCAGTGTGAAAATGGCGTATATGGTAGTAGATGGCTACTTGGAGACAGTGCATACCCATGTAAACCTTACTTATTAACACCAATACTAACTGCTCATTCAAATAATGAATTAAATTACAACAAAGCACATATTAAAACAAGAAATAGCATTGAAAGGTCAGAAGTTAGAACAACAAAGTTCAAAATATTGGGAAAATGAATAAATTTTATTGTCAAATTGATAAACATACTATTTTTCAGATGTTTTGGTGTTTGGAAAAGGAGGTTTCCAGTTCTCTCCTTGAAAATAAGACTAGCCCTAGAAAATACACAGGCTGTTGTAATTGCAACAGCTGTATTACACAATATTTGCAGGCAATTGAATTTAGAGGACATGGAACCTGAAATAAACACAATGAACAATATAAGTTTCAGGAATGAAACCATTCTAGAATCTGACCCTGGAAACCAGATTCATGAGCGGCAATCATTAATAAATAATTATTTTATGTAATTTAATTGATATTATGTATGCTAAAATAAAAAACATTTAGTATGAATCAAATATTTATTTATTAGCTGTGAATTCTTTATCCTGTTGCATAGAGGAGGAGAGTGATTGTTCTAATTTTCTTCTTTTTAAATTATATAAATCTTCATCATGTCTTTTTTTTGACTCATAGTATTCTGCAAGAGCATTGTTTCTCTTTATAATAGATTTTTTAACTTCATCGGTCAGGGCTTGACTCTTGAGTTTACCTAAAAAGGAATCCTAGAATTAGTATGTATACTTATTAAAAAAATATGTTAATATTTGATATATGTTTTCATTCTAATGTGAACTGCAGGCCTTAGGTGGTATATATATATATATATATATACATATATCTCTACAGCTTGATATCAAATAAGCTAATTTCATAATGATGTGTTAGTGACACAACTTTAGCATGTTAATTAATAGAAAGTACAATACCCAAAAACACTATTTGTAAGCGTTATTTTAAATAAAATAACCAATGCCAATAAAACATGCACACCTTTGCTTTTACAGCTATTAAAAAAATATTTCTTTGATGTGCTTGGCTGTGATTCAGAAAGATCATTTCCAATTTCATGCAGCACAGTCTGAGCTTCTTGAGCAGCTTGTACCGCCACCACCTCCTCCACCACAACTTCCTCTATGTCAAGCTCCACATCCCTTACCGCATCACCCCCAAATGGGACACTGTACCCCTCACATGTTGCACCTAAAATAACAGCTACTTTATCTAAGGCCTCATCTGGTGGTATATAATCTCCTTTGCCACCTCCTGTCTGAAAATGTAAGATAGGCAATTAAAAATATGTTAATTATATATTTTTCTACAACTATAATTAAGTGTAGTATTTATAAACATTTACTTTTAGGTGGTTCATTCTAATCTTAGAGCTTCTTTTTCTTGCTGCCTTTTTCATATTCTCCCATTTAAGCCGGAGTTGTTCCGGTGTCCTTGGGCAACTACAAATCGTGGAATTAAAGGAGTCCGTTATTTTGATCCAGGCGACTTCCTTTAGTTTATTGTTGCTAGCGTTTGTACCTTTACTATAAACCACTGGATTGTTTGCCACCAATTCAACCAGTTGCATTGCCTCCTGGCGGGTCAGGGGCATTCCTTTTTGCTAAAATAAATATTTGTATGTATTAAAGTACGTATTACGGTGGTTAAATATACAGGCTGAAAACAAGTTCTTACCACACTCATTTTTAGTTGTCGGTATTCCTAACGTAATTTTATTGAATTAAATAAGGAATGAACTATATTTAAACCCCTCTGTCGACACTTTTCTTTCAACTTATTTTATGGTTGGACCGTTGGATGCGTTGGATCCGGTGCACTGTTGCCAGATGACCATCATCCATTTCCCCGAAGTATACGTATATCCCCCCAAAAAATCAGGTTTTCGAGATGAAAACACCCAATAGTAGGTAAAAATATTTTTTAAGGTGCCGCATAAGAATCTGGTTTACAGGGTCAGATTCTAGAATGATTTCATTCCTGAAACTTATATTGTTAATTGTGTTTATTTCAGGTTCCATATCCTCTAAATTCAATTGCCTGCAAATATTATGTAAAACAGCTGTAGCAATTACAACAGCCTGTGTATTTTCTAGGGCTAGTCTTATTTTTAACAGCCTCCGTGGCGCAGCGGGCGAGTAGCCGGTTGCGAAGCGCGAGGCCGTGGGTTCGATTCCCGCACTTAGAAAAATGTTTGTCTGATTCACAAATATTTGTCTTGGGTCTGGGTGTTGTGGGACCGCAAGTCCCTCGTAGTTCCTGATACCCACGATACAGGTTTACCTAGTGTGGGGTCAGGACTATGTGTGTGACTGTTGGGTGTATTTATTTATTTATTTATTTATTTTAAGGAGAGAACTGGAAATCTCCTTTTCCAAACACCAAAACATCTGAAAAATAGTATGAAATTTATCAATTTGACATTAAAATTTATTCACTTTCCCAGTATTATGAACTTTGTTGTTCTAACTTCTGACCTTTTAATGCTATTTCTTGTTTTAATATGTGCTTTGTTGTAATTTAGCTCATTATTTGAATGAACAGTTAAAAATGGTGTTAACAAGTAAGGTTTACATGGGTATATACTGTCTCCAAGTAGCCATTTACTACCATATACGCCATTTTCACACTGAGCTAGAAAATTAATATTATTATTAGACCACATATTACAAAAGCCATTTTGGATACTCATTATTTTATAATTTTGAGATAAGTATCTCGTAGTTCGGAATTACTGAAAATGGTAGCATCGTGAGTGTATCCTGGTCATCGAGCTACAACATTCATGAATTTCAATTGTGCATTGCAGACACATTGTACATTCATAGAAAAAACAGATTTTCTGTTACGAAACTCTTCGCCAATATTTGAATCTGTTGAATGCAGTAGGCATTAGATATACTTAAATATATTGACATAAATAAAAAAACACCCCAAGGATTTTAAACCCCCAATTCAACCCAGTGTTCTTAATTCCCCCAAATTGGGGTAATCTCCCCAATCTGGCATCACTGGTGAATCCTGGGGATGAAAGACTCCAACATTTAGGCAACGATTTTGAAGATTCTTTCACTGAAAATAGTAAATTTAAAACTTTTTACCAAAAATTAAAGGCATTGGTGGTATCAAATACATATTAAATATATTTATTATGATTTTTAACTTGTTATAAAAATGTTATTTCTTTTTGTTAGACGGGTTCATAAGACTTGTGTTCAGAGCCGTAAAAAAATTATTGACAGTTATCGTTTAGTTATTACGTAGTGTTTTATAACACACAAAATAATTTTGTTTATTTTAATATTATTTACAGCGATTAAAAAATGAGAAGATAGTTCATAGATACTAAATAAAACTTCAATTTCTAATCTTTATAGATTTCTTTATAAATTTCCTAATTTATACAATAGTTCCTCTTTATCAGCTTGTTTATGAACATAACGCAAAAGAGGGCCCAGATAGACTGCCTATCTATTGCTATCATAGTATCCGACGTGCATATCTAAAAAATAGGGACGATTCGAAGCGGTAGATAGAACAATACGGATGTTTGACGATAGCTATCTATCGTGAAATTGAAGATTAATATTGGGAACGGCCATAAAACTATCTAGACTTATCTAAGAGTTGTAATATTATGACATTTTTTTTAAAATTAGAAACCGAATGATTAAGTTCAAATTATTAAGCTATATTTGAATATGGATTACTCCCTTTTTCCTAATCATTTTATACAACACTTTTGGCATAATATATAAAATAAAATACTTATAAGAAGGGTTCTCGGAAAAACAATTGCCGTTTCCAGAGTATACAGTGTTACAATTTCATCATATGGAGAAACTGTGCCTTTCGGTATCATACCGGTATCATATAAGATGCATATTTACTACTTGAGATCCTTGGTCTGAAAAGGTTTTAAAGCCTTAAAAAATACTGGCTACAAGCCAAAAATGTGAATTCATTCTCAAACCCACATCGCACCATTTTGGCAGATAATGGTCTAAAATATCCTTTCTCGTAAAAAGAGACCTGACATCACATTTTTATTACCATATTAATCCAGCTATAAAAGTAGCGATAGCATAAGAGTGAAATGAACTGCCAAGACAAAGGCCTTTACCGCACCTTTGCATTGTTATGCATTTATTCATTGTTAGTAAAATTATTGCTCGCTTTAGCGATGCAATGATGAAAAACATCGCGAAGAATGAAAGTAATCTTCTATACTTATTGCCTATTTAATAATAATAATTCTTTATAGAAGACTTAAGATCCATATCATATATTTAATCAATCAATATATAGAGGCTAAATACCATTCACTCACTGATTAATCATGACATCTCAAAAACTATTAAAGCTAGGATTATAGCATTTGGTCAGATGATAGTTTGTATAATGTATGGGACAATATATATAATAAATAAATTATTAGTTATAATATTTCTCATCTGTAATAAGTTTCTTTTATATCTATTTAGCGGGAAATGGCTGGATGAGGAAGGCGAAGGGCCGTCAAGGGTGGCGCCAACTTGGAAAGGTCTATGTCCAGCAGTGGACGAATTCAAATTGATGATGATGATGATATCTATTTATATATTATTATACCTGACTTATTAAATTTAAAATTGTTATTATTATTTCCATTTCCAATAATTATTTTCAATACATGCTGTGGCTTCTGAAGGTAATGCATTTATCATGTAAGTTACTTGAATGTTATCGTATAATTATGATACCACTGATTCTCCCAAATATAAATAAATAAACATTTTCATTCTAGGTGGTGGGTCCCTTCTGTATAAGAGGTCGTTTGGGTATAAATAAATAAATACACCCAACAGTCACACGCATAGTCCTGACCCCACACTAGGTAAACCTGTATAGTGGGTATCAAGAACTACGAGGGACTTGCGGTCCCACAACACCCAGACCCAAGACAAATATTTGTGAATCAGACAAACATTTGTCTAAGTGCGGGAATCGAACCCACGGCCTCGCGCTTCGCAACCGGCTACTCGCCCGCTGCGCCACGGAGGCTGTCGAATGTATGTATCACCGCTTCCTCTTCTGACGTCAAGTATTTAACTACAACAAAGCAAGTGAAACTACTAGGCTTATGAGGCTTATCATCGTATGTCCCGGTGTGACAAGTTTTGTAATTCAAAGTTCTAGGCGTGGTGCTTATCAAGCGAGCGACATGCTCGTCTCGTCACGCAATGGAGTAAAAAAAAAGTATTATGGTTATACTTGTACCCTAAAATCTAAAATAAGCATTCAAATGCAAAGAGTAATGTATACTACTAGACGGGCTGTTTAAAAGTAAAGTTGCGTCACAAAACGCGGGAGTTTGACAGCTCACAAACAGAGAGCGCGATAGGGGTTCTAGTTGAGAGTAAGCGAAATGCGAGTATCGAGTTACGGTCAATTGACCGCAACTTAGTGGTACAATTTCTATGTACCGCGCAGCTTGACTAGTAGTATAAATTAAAATCTTTGTTCGAATGTAAATACTTTATCACTAAAAACACAAATACTGTTCTATAACATTGAAAGCTTCCGTCGAGGTCGGCCTTCGGGCCGTAGATGTTGTATTTAACTTCTTTGAAACCGAATCCATTGGTGAATTACTTTGTCGCGTTAATTCGAGGGGACTTTATGATGGATTATGTCGTAATTAGTGACTTGAACGCTGACTCATTTGTGGCTTTTCATTGTAATTGGACCTGACTCCACAAAAACTTTCAATTTTTATATTATGAAAGGTATATTTGGGCCATTCACATCGTATGTTTGTTTATGACTCTGTCTATTTCTGCCGCCAAGCAACAGTGTGTAAGCGCTGTTGTGTTCCGGTTTGAAGGACATTGAAGCCAGTGCAATTACTGGGCATTATGAGATTTAACACCTTATGTCTCGGGGTGACAAGCGCAGTCCAATGTCATGCAGTGCTTTGTTATTTAAAGTTCTGAGTGGCGTTGCTTCTGTTTATGAGCAGGCGTGGCGCTTACTATCAGGCGAGCGACCTGCTCGTCTCGTCATTCAAGCTAATAAAAAAACATGATATACTTTTTTATGAGAACTTGTAATGTGTACGCGGTACAACTGAGGCCGACGGGTTCGATCCCCGGGTCGAGTAAAAGTGATATTGGAATTTTTTATTAAGAAAGGCTCAGTATTAGCCCGGTGTCTGGAATTGTGCCCGGTGTGGCGATATGCTCGCTCCCTATCCCGTTATGGGACGAAGATACGCTCGGTGAAATGTGGGTGTACTGATTACACCTCTCTCTACCCCTTCGGGGAGTACAGGCGTAAGTGCGTATGTAAACTTTTTTATTGCCTTCTTTTGTTCATGGGCAGGCGTGACGCTTACCATCAAGCGAGTGACCTGCTCGTTTTTTTTTATATCACAGGCCGCAGCAAGTAGGTCACCTGATGGTCACTCTCTATAGTACTCTATATTCTACGTCACTCTCTATAGCACTCTATATTCTACGTCACTCTCTATAGCACTCTATATTCTACGTTACTCTCTATAGCACTCTATATTATACGTCACTCACTATTCCACGTCACTCTCAATAGCACTCTATATTCTACGTCACTCTCCATAGCACTCTATATTCTACGTCACTCTCTATAGCACTCTATATTCTACGTCACTCTCTATATCACTCTATATTCTACGTCACTCTCTATAGCACACTATATTCTACGTCACTCTCTACTCTAGCGCTCTATATTCTACGTCACTCTCTATAGCACTCTATATTCTACGTCACTCTCTACTCTAGCGCTCTATATTCTACGTCACTCTCTATATCACTCTATATTCTACGTCACTCTCTATAGCGCTCTATATTCTACGTCACTCTCTATAGCTCTCTATATTCTACGTCACTCTCCATAGCACTCTATATTCTACGTCACTCACTATTCTACGTCACTCTCTATAGCGCTTACTATTCTACGTTACTCTCTATAGCACTTACTATTCTACGTTACTCTCTATAGCACTCTATATTATACGTCACTCACTATTCCACGTCACTCTCCATAGCACTCTATATTCTACGTCACTCTCTATAGCACTCTATATTCTACGTCACTCTCTACATCACTATATATTCTACGTCACTCTCTATAGCACTCTATATTCTACGTTACTCTCTATAGCACTCTATATTATACGTCACTCACTATTCCACGTCACTCTCCATAGCACTCTATATTCTACGTCACTCTCCATAGCACTCTATATTCTACGTCACTCTCTATAGCACTCACTATTCTACGTCACTCTCTATAGCACTCTATATTCTACGTCACTCTCTACTCTAGCGCTCTATATTCTACGTCACTCTCTATAGCACTCTATATTCTACGTCACTCTCCATAGCACTCTACATTCTACGTCACTATAGCACTCTATATTCTACGTCACTCTCTATAGCACTCTATATTCTACGTCACTCTCTACTCTAGCGCTCTATATTCTACGTCACTCTCTATAGCACTCTATATTCTACGTCACTCTCCATAGCACTCTACATTCTACGTCACTCTCTATAGCACTCTATATTCTACGTCACTCTCTACTCTAGCGCTCTATATTCTACGTCACTCTCTAAACTAGCACTGTATATTCTACGTCACTCTCTACTCAAGCGCTCTATATTCTCCGTCACTCTCTATAGCACTCTATATTCTACGTCACTCTACTCTAGCGCTCTATATTCTACGTCACTCTTTATAGCACTCTATATTCTACGTCACTCTCTATAGCACTCTATATACTACGTCACTCTCTATAGCACTCTATATTCTACGTCACTCTCTATTGCACTCTATATTCTACGTCACTCTCTATAGCACTCTATATTCTACGTCACTCTCTATAGCACTCTATATTCTACGTCACTCTCTACTCTAGCGCTCTACTACTCAAAACAGTCTCGACATTAAGGCAATATACATTTTTTTGGTAGTTCGTTTTCTTTGATAGACACATATCAAAACTCTGTAAGCTCCTTTAGTAAATCCATAAAAGAATAATAAAATAATCTAATTCATGGGACTTCATAATATGGGATCCCTGAAAAAATAAATCACTGAGTAACAGAATAAACACGTTCCAAACTATAATCACTTCCAGTCCCTTTGTAATTACATCACAACGTTAGATATCAGACAAATGACTTCGGAAACATTTTCTCTGACTTGGAGCAAAATATTACGTGAGTGATTCCTTATGTTAGGGGAAAAATAATACATCCCACCGGCGATCAAAGAAAAATACACTTTAACACTATAATTATATGGTTGATTACAAGTTGTATAATGTCTGGAGTGATGGTCTTTTATACCCGCCGATGATGTACGTGATAATAGTGCCATTAGAAGCAAAAATCCAAGCTTTTGTTCTCCCTTAGACACTTGAGTGCTGAAGTTAAACGCTAAACATCCCTTTTTGCTATAATCATCGCATTGTAATTCTTTTATTGCACAGATATCTATATTCTAGTGGCTTTATGAGCCACGCTGTAGACACTTTTGTCTACAGCATGTATGGGCCGGCTCGCCCGGGTCATTACCACTGTCTCACAGAAAACTGGCGTAAAGTAGCAGCTTGATGCTGCGTTTCGTACGGTGAGTGAGATATCCGGAGGCCCAAACCCCCTCCTCTTCCCAATCCCTTAATTATCCCTTTCCTTTAGGGTCGGCAACGCACCCATGATTTTTTTGGTATTGTGGGCGTACATGGGCGGTGGAGATCACTTACCATCAGGTGACCCACTTGCTCGTTTGCCGGCCTATGTTATAAACAAAATATATATTTTAGATTGGCTAGAGAACTGTCGTTTTCCGTTATAATAGACAATTAAGATATCTGAAATACCTCTTATTGCAATAAATAGTGAGTCAATTAGACTGTATTTTATATTTGTAAAGAATAACAGTTGAGTAATTCTTAAACTGTTGGGAAATCGGCATGAATAGTTTACCCTAAAATCCTGCATATCAAAGAGATGTTCTATGCTTTTCATATCTCTTTCACGGAGTTTATTTGGGTCTAGATACGATAACTGGTTTGTAGAAATGTCCTATTTCTACGTAAATAATATTGCTGTTAATTGCATTATTTTTGTTATTAAATGCTAGATGAAAATTGTAGCCGTCATCATGCATCAATTTTATTGTAGACTAGCGTTTTCGAAAATTACTACTTGATGGAAATCAATGTCTAAGCTTGTTGATAAATGACACTTTTATCGATCCATGTATAATAAAACAATAATTGTAAATTGAAATAAAACTACTTTATACGGATTTTATCGCGGTTTAATTTTATTTAATTGCCGACGTTTCGAAAGCTTTTTAGCCTTCGTGGTCACGGGAGAGACTGAGGTGTAGGTCATCTCGAAAAGTTAATTTTACATTAGCTACCTTCATTTGAAAATTATACATTTATTTTTAATTATTTAAAAAATTTTAGTTGACGCTAGTCCGATCTACGCAGAAAGAGCTCACGGTGTCTTGAGGGTCTGGCAGTTGGTCTTTTGGGTTCCGATTTAAATCCGTATAAAGTAGTTTTATTTCAATGTGTAATATTCGCGTAAACATAAGTAATCAATAATTGTAAAGAAAAATATAATAAAATAAAATAAATACACCCAACAGTCACACACATAATCCCGGCCCCACACTAGGTTAACCTGTATCGAGGGTATCAGGAACTACGAGGGACTTGCGGTCCCACAACACCCAGACTCGAAACAAATATTTGTGGGTCACACAAACATTTGTCTCGGTGCGGGAATCGAACCCACGTCCTCACGCTTTGCAGCCGGCTACTCGCCCACTGCGCTACGGAGGCTGTCTATATATCATGTCTATATTCTATATCTATAATGATATAATATAATATACTATATAGTAAAACCAGTTATAAGTACACGGCTGTACCTACAAAAAGTAATCCGCGGCCGCGCAGCCCACATTTCCCGGCGCTACAACATTGAGCTCAGTTCAACGGATTCGCACAAAAGGATTTCATTTAAAATTTCATCAATCATTCCATACAAGTTAAATAGTAATGTTTTATTCTCACCATGAATATTTATGTCCGTGCCGACGAATACAATTATCAACTCATATTAATCGTGTGAGTGAGTTGGGCGAATGGAATCAGGAGCCGCGTAGTATTTAAAGGCGAGTAGTTAATGAAATGAAAGGTTTTAGTTAACGAGCCGTGTGGATCGGACTGGCCCATTCGACCCATTGAGCATCGAGAATGTTAACGAATGTGTCACATAATGGATTGGATTGAATGGCTACGATAAAACATGCTGTTTAGTTACCCCCTCCCCCAAACTCTGCACCGTATACGGGGTCTATTTCTGTAAATCACTACGTATTTACTGTACAGTTTACAATCGGGATATAACAGCTGTTACGTAACAAATTACTATTTTAATTTGAATGATAAACCAGAAAATTATGTTACTAACTAACAAAATACTGAAGTATTAGCTAATTACCTAGCTAAACAATCTTTCTGTCTAACGTTATACCAGATTAATGCTAGGGTCTGCCTTTCCATGATTTGACAGTGGATTTGGTATTATGTGGGGTGACCCGCGTCTGAACCTCAGAATCCCCAACTACTCGTAAGTTTCTCCATTACCTTGTCCGTTAATCTCTGCTGATTATCACGTACAATTGAGGTTGGCTTTGGGCCTAATATATTGGTGCCCACTTACAGTCCAGTCTAGGCAAACGATCCAATTTCTTTTGTCACAAATTAAAACTAACAACTAGCACTGACTTCACTGAACTTCACTAACTTGGAGATAGATCTCTCGTATGCAAGAGACCGCTTAATAAACTCGCATAAACGAATTATGAAAACATAACTCCTTTCTTCCTGCAGTCGGGTAAATTGTAACTAAGCACTCTATGTAACTATTATCTCATGTTTAACTGTTTCAGAGAGATCACTAACAGATCTCGGTACTGGTTTACTCAGTTACTTTGTACAGTTTATGTAATTGCTTTTCGAATCCATTTTGAATGAACCTTTAACGTTGTTCAATTGAACTGGCTAAGTGGAATTGACGTTTATATCTAAATTTGCATTTGCTTTGAAATTTAATGAGAAACAAAAGCTGATAAATAGTCGAAATATATTTCATGATATTTCATTGTCATTTTTAAACCTTTTTAACTGAGTTTAAAGTTCAAAAGGGGGAGATTCTCAATTCGATGCTTTATTGGGTGCCCTATTACTAAGCCCTACGCCTTCTGTCTGTCTGTTTGCCCATATTGTCTGGGCTCTACCTTATGAACCATAATAAATAGCTGGATGGAATTTTTGCAGCATATGTATTGTTATTGCGTAGATCTAGGATTAATAAAAAAAAAACAAAAAAAATATGTACCCTCAGTGCATGAGTCTAACTCGACTTGACTAGTTTTTTTATGTAAGTACATAAATTTCTCAGCTGAGTGAGAACCGATTGTGTTTTTTTATACAGTTTACCTGCGCGTAATCCCATATACATATTGCTTAATCTTTGAAGATTTTGTTGTTTGTTTTTAAGATTTGTTTTTATGCTAGATATAGATGTTTTCTCCCAAGAGATGTCGACGTCAGGTAGGTGGCCGGTCGTAAAAACTACAAACCGAATCATTCTGTAACATTAGTTAAAAAGCATATGTCAACGACCTTACTGTGATTGGGATAAGGGCAGGTGGAGGAATATTTTTTTATGCTATATGGTACGGAAATAAGGTCGGCGAACCGTACACGTTCAGAAACACATGCACAAGCTTATGTATACTTTTTTTTATAGCATAGGCCGGCAAACGAGCAAGTGGGTCACCTGATGGTAAGTGATCTCTACCGCCCATGTACGCCCAAAATACTAAAAGAATTATGGGTGCTTTGCCGACCTTAAAGGAAAGGGATAGTTAAGGAATTGGGAAGGGGTGGGGGTTTTGGCCTCCGAATATCTCACTCACCATACGAAACACAGCAGCAAGCTGATACTTTACGCCGGTTTTCTGTGAGACAGTGGTAACAACCCGGACGAGCCGGCCCATTCGTGCTGTAGACACAAGTGTCTACAGTGTGGCTTTACCATTAAAAAAACGCCCTAAATACGTACACATAATTCCCACAGAAACCATAATCTTCGTAAAATGATTTCCCTATAGCTGTCTGCATTCACGCGGCGAGGCGCAGAACACAGCGCATAAAATGGAACATAACAAAAAGTTCGAAACCGCAAAATGGGAGCACGCTGTAGAACGAACTGCTGTGGTAATTTGTACGCCACAACGGCGCACCACTATCCTGTGCCTACTGCCTATGGGTTAATAGGGATTTACTGGTTCAAAGCTAATTAAGTTAGGGCTAATCAGTTGCATTTCTAAAACCCCTCCATAAGCCAGTGAACTTACTGGACACTATGAGACTTAACAACTCATGTCTCTATCCAGTGCCATGCATTACTTTGTAATTCAAAGTTTATGCTAGATGGTGCGGAAATAAGCGTTGCTTCTGTTTATAGGCAGGTGTGGCGCTTACCATCAGGCGAGCTACCTGCTCGTCATGTTATTCATGATAAAAAAGATTTTAGACTCAAGTTTCGAAACAAGTGGCAATTTATGATCGTATCTTCATGTAAGAAATATTGGCTTATTAGGTAATTTGATGATTTAATAAAAGAAAATATTGTTTTACGCTTTGAGTGGTAGAGCCACACTGTAGACACTTATGTCTACAGCACGAATGGGCCGGCTCGTCCGGGTCGTTACGTAAAGTAGCAACTTGCTGCTGCGTTTCGTACGGTGAGTGAGATATCCGGAGGCCCAAACCCCCTCCCCTTCCCAATCCCTTAATTATCCGTTTCCTTTAAGGTCGACAACGCACCCATAATTATTTTGTTATTGTGGGCGTACATGGGCGGACATCGGGACATCGTTTGCCGCTCTATGCTATAAAAAAAACTTTACTTGGTCAAAGGCATATTTTTATTTTGAACAAGCATTTTCATAGTGGCAGCTGCATCGTGAAAAATAAAAAAGGAACAAAGTTACGGTGTACCTTTACAGCGGCGCAGCGGAGTTATCCAGACCACATATTCCATAACTTTTATTTTGTTTCAATATCAAAGCGATGCAACACAAACAACCTGAATCAATGTTTACTACAAACATCAACGAATAGTTTTATGCTCTGCCTCGATGGCGCAGTTGTAATGCGCACGCGTTACGACTGAGGCTGCCACTGAGGTCTCGGGTTCGATCCCCTTTTCGGTTAAGTGATATTGGGTTTTTCTATCACGAAATGCTTAGTATCAGCCCGGAGTCTGGAATTGTACCTGATATGGTGATCGATTCGGATACACATATCATGGGACTGAGACATGTTCGGCGAGATGAGGGTGTACTGGTTACACCCTTCAGGGATTACAGACGGGAGTGCGAATAAATGAACTTGATTTTTCATACATTGGAACCGTCGATTAAATTATATTTTACAAATTACTTACACTGCTGCGACAGATTAACTTTTAATATGTCTGGAAACCACAGGAGTAGGTCGCGTGGGTCGCAAATACTTGTGCCAGATCGTTCCATACCCACCAACCTTTAACAATGAAGGTACTGGGTATTATGAGACTAGACAGCCTCCGTGGCGCAGTGGACGAGCAGCAGGCTGTGAAACGAGAGGCTGCGGGTTAGATTCTCGCACCCAGACAAAATGTTTGTGTGATCCACAAATATTTGTTTCAGGTCTGCGTGTTTTGTCCCCAGAGGGGTTAACGTCAGGCTGGCGGCTAGTCGTAAAAACTACAAGCCAAATCTTTCTGGAACATGTGTTAAAAAGCATATTGCGCCGACCCTACTGTGAGGGGTTAAGGGCAGGTAGAAGAAGAAAACGTGACTTATGTCTTATACCTCGACTCTGATAGCAGTCCAGTGCCATGCAGTACTTCATAATTCAAATTTCTAATTGGTGTTGCTTCTGTTTACGAGAGAAGCAATACCAATTACACCACTGCGACGTTTGTCATCAGGTAAGCGCGGGCTCGTCTCGTCATTATCGTTAATAAAAAAAAAGCTTCCATTTCAAATATTATTTGCCTCACATTGCATGTTTTGTTAAACTTGAAACCTATTTAAATACAAAATTACTCTCGTTAGCAACACAAAATGATATAAACTAAAATAATTTTAAACATTACATAACAATTTTCAGCACAAACTCGTGAAACCATTTTGAAACCTACAGTACCTATTCGTGCAAAATATATTACCATTTAGAATCTGTTGAGGAAAAGATAACATCCAGTTGAAATACCCTGAGTATTTAAATATAATGGTAAGAATGTTTGAAACCATTATCCGAATGTACATGAATGTAGGAAACTCGGCTCGAGAGTACAATAATATGGAAATTAGATACAGTTCACGAACATACTTTCGTACTGAACAAGTTTTCTAATGAGCGACGCGGAAATCTTCACGTATGCTTCTATTTAGCAACTCCTGTATTGTGGGGATTTTGTGTGGCAAAAGGCAAGTTAATGAGCGAGATCTTGTAAGTGATAGAGCCACGCTGTAGACAGTATTATCTACATCACGAATGGGCCGGCTCGACCGAGTCGTTACCACTGACTCACAGAAAACTTACGTAAAGTAGCGGGTTCCTGCGTTTCGGTTTTCGTACGGTGAGTGGAGATATCGGGAGGCCAAAATCCCCATCCCCTTCCCAATTTCTTATTCATCCCTTTCGTTTTAGGTCGGCAACGCACCCATGAATCTTCTAGCATTGTGGGGTTATATGGGCCATGGAGCATCTCGGGTAAGTAAGTGGGTCACTTACTTGATTATCGGCCTGTACCATAATAGAAAGGTATAATAAAGAGATTGAGAAAGGGAGAAGAGTGATTTGAGCCTCCGCATATCCCACTCATTATATGAAACGCAATACTGAGCTGTTACTTCACGTTGGTGTTCTGTGAGACAGTGGTAACAATCGGGCTGACCCGTCCATTTATGCTGTAGACATATTTGTCCACAGCGTGGCTCTACCACTTATCAATCTTAATATTACCGCCAATGGACGCACACAATACCAGACATTTACCCTGACAGTTCCACTCAATGTTTGAAACGTAATAGCAAAGCAGCAGCACTAAGACAGTGTTACGATCCCAGTCGAGCCGGCCTATTCATGCTGTAGATAAAACTAGCTACTGCGCCCTCTATCTTTATACATATAATTCTACTGTACGTGTGTATGTGACTGAACTCCTCCTAAACGGCTGGACCGATTTGAATGATTTTTTGTATGCATTTGGGTGGCGCCCTGGATGGTTTAGATTCACAATTGGACCCGGTAGGTGGAGCTGCTGTAGTTGCGGGTGAAATCGCGTGGGACAGCTAGTAACTTATAAAAATCTATGCTGACTTCGCCATATAGATAACTTAATAATAAGTTAACTCTTATGACAGCTGGTGGTAAATGCTGACACGAACATAAAAATATTGTCGGCAAAAATAACTAACATAAAAACATATCCATCATCATAAAACCGGAGTGACACAAATCTTCGCCGGTATAAAGCACAGGCTGTGGGAAATTGACGTGGGATGCGATATACATCACGCGGATTATTAGAACTGCAGAGATAAATCTGCGGATTTAATCAGACAGAAGCCAAAGAGGCCATAAATCTCGCAGGTAAAGCCCGTATACAAGTGTGCCGCGAGCCGGCGTTTTATACCAACAAATATATTGGGCCTATAGTCTAGCCGCTCATTGTATGCTGGATACATTGACATCATTGTAATCCGTAGCTTATTAGTTTAGCTAACTCACGCGTCATGTCCGCTACGAATAATGCTACGCGACAACGTAGTCTGTTGGCTACGAGTGATAAAACTACGAAGTGTAATTTTGATGTTATTTTTAGATTAAGACGCTATTAACTTATAGCATTTCTAAATAATGTAAAAGTATTTTTGTAATTGTGTTAACCATGACCACAGCTTTCAATTCTTATATTAGATTAATTTGTGACCATAGGTCCCTCATATATCGATATTTTAATATATCAACCTTAAATCAAAGAAAATCAATTGGATGGTGTTTAATTCTAAAATTAGATCTATATTTTTTGACCACAGCATATAAATAAATATATAAATACACCCAACAGTCACACACATAGTCCTGACCCCACACTAGGTTAACCTGTACTGTGGGTATCAGAAACTACTAGGGACTTGGTCCCACAACACCCAGACCCGAAAGAAACATTTGTGAATTTACACAAACAATATTCTCGGGGCGGGAATGGAACCCACGGCCTCACACTTCTCAGCTGGCTACTCACCAACTGCGCCACGGAGGCTGTCAATATACATACACACATTATATATTTTTGGGCACATCTTTGGCACAGTAACTTTCGAATTACTTTCAATCCCCTCTTTTTATAATTAATAATAGTTGAGCCACACAATAGTCAAATTATTTGCCAGTTACACAAACATAAACTGGCAACTAAAATAAGAAGTCAGTTAGAAAAACAAACAAATTCATATCCATTAAAAACTAATAAATAAACTACAAACAAAATGTATTTAAGACTATTCTCTACGTACCGATTAGTGTTAGTAAGTGAACGATTAGACTAGAAGGGGGGGGGGGGGTGGTGGAGAGGAGGGGAATGAAGCCAATTACACGCAGCATTAACTGTTCTATTACGTGCAGCTGAGGTGGTTGGTTTTATAACGATCTATGTACACTTGAGCTAATTATAAACTGATTTTTAATTTATCTACGGTGATAAATGGCCGGCTAGACATTTCACGAAATTAAATTGAATGATGCTCGTAATTTTTGTTCTGTGGTGGATAATCGCGTTGGCGTTGAATGCACTTTCATACATAAGCTCTCACGCCTGTAATCCCCGAAGTAATCAGTACACTAACATTTCGCCGAGCGTATCTTCGTCCCAAGATGTGAGAGAGCGCGAGCCTATCGCCATATTAGGCACAATTCCAGACTCCGGGCTGAAACTGAGAATTTCGTAATAGAAAAACCCAACATTATCCGACCCGGGGATCGAACCCTAGGCCTCAGCGTCAGCGTCAGCGTACGCATTACAACTGTGCCACCGAGGCAGTCTAATACCCTTAACACATCAAGTAACATATTTATAAAATAAATATACACCAAATGTCAAAGGCTTTAATAATAATTCGACGCCAGCATACAAATGTACGGAAAAATGTTTGAATTAATTATGAGCTCTATTCGATCCCTCACAAACGAAAAACAGAACGTGTCGACTCAAATGTATATTCAAATGAAGCGAAGTTTTGTTCCCATGGACCCATTGGACCGGTGACGTATACCTGAGTGAATAGTTGGACCCGGCTACTTACACAGATGCTCCTGTGGATTCCTTTTGGGAAGATTGGAAATGGATATCATGGATGCAGGGTACGTAATGAGGAATTGTTAAGGGGGATCATTTTCTATATTTTACTTAGGCAGTAGGTACGTTGTATTTGTAAAATGCAAATGGGATTATATCTTTTATTTTCGGTAAGAATACATTTTAAAAAGTATCAACAAAATAATAATACACATATATCAATGAAGACCTATTATATATATTGTATAAAACAAGTAACGTTTACTTGGACGTCAACTCTTCATTTTATCATGATCGTGTAGCATGTATATGTTTATAAAAAAAGATAATTGCAGGCCAATTACTCTTATTATAAAGACACACGAAAATTACACAAGAAAGACGTTATGAAAATATTTTAAGTAATATATACGTTGATAACATTGAATTGAAATAGAGGTGTATGTAATAGACAAGGCCTCGACAAGCCTCAGGCCGTGTTTGTATGAAATGCCAGCTTCAAACTAGAGATAGATCTAACCAAATAAGAGGCATGTCATGGAATTGGATAAATGTTAGACAGAGGCGTAAGATTAAAAAATCTTAATATTCATTTTCTCGAGACAATTATGTTCAATTTCTAAGTTCGTGTAATATATTAAAAAATATATAAATAGAATATCTTAAATTATAACAATATAGGTTGTGTGTATGATATATTTTTTTTTTGGCATTGTGATTGTATCTGATACATATGTAGCCGACTGGATAAGGACCACATGATGAAAATACCGCCGACGTGACTCATTCCGGCGAGTCGCGTTCCGGAGTCAGCCGGTGAAGATCCAGTACTTCAGGATGGCATAATTCTTGCGACATTATATTTGGACTGCAATGTACTTCCCATCTGGTGCATTGTAGTCACTTTGCTGTGCCAGGATAGGAATAACTTTCTAAACCATTTCATCAAAATGCATTTGTAATTCTAATCTTTCATTAATAAAATCATCATCATCTTATTCTCTTGTTATACCCATCTCCAATGTGGTGTCGATGGAACGTACTTTATACACATGCTGTAGGTAAAAACTCATTTATACTGATGTCTGATTTGGGAATCGAACCTAGAACGTTCAGCCCACAGGCGATTAACTTTCATCACCGTACCGTAATATTAATTTGATGACAATCGTAATTTATTTAAAATTTTGAGTGTTAGAGCCACGCTTTAGACACTTTTGTCTACAGCTTGAATGGGCCGGCTCATCCAGATCGCTACCACTGTCTCACAGAAAACCGACGCAAAGTAGCAGATTGCTGCTGCGTTTTGTACGGTGAGATATCTGGAGGCCCAAATCCCCCTCCCCTTCCCAATCCCTTAATTATCCCTTTCCTTTAAGGTCGGCAACGCGTCCACGATTCTTCTGGTATTGTCAGCGTACATGGGTGGTGGAGATCATTTACCATCCGGTGACCCACTCGCTCGTTTGCTGACCTATGCCATAAAAAAACGAATATATATTTTTATTCACACCTCTTATTACACCTCTTTTTATTCTTGTACGTTACTTACTACTTTAATACCAGCCGTGTCACCAAGATGACGTGTCAGTCCATTAATGATTCACAATGATTTATTGTCATTTCAATTTGTAGACAGTTAATCTATCGAATTGCATTACTGACGGCAGATCTATTGGTAATTTATTTTTATCTCAATATTCATGAACTCTAATCCGCTGGAGGGGATCACCCTATTTTCATTAAAACTTTGACCCCAAATACAATAAATCAGGCTACAGACAATACAAGTCCCCTGACTTTGAATGAACATCTGTCGAAACACGCGATCTTGTTAGTAGGAGTAACTACATTACAATTTATGACGAACAACTACATACATACATACGCACTCACGCCTGTAATCCCCGAAGGGGTAGGTAAAGGTGTAACTAGTACACCCACATGCGTATCTCCGTCCCACGATGTGATAGGGGGAGAGCCTATCGCCATACCGGGCATAAATTCCAGACTCCGGGCTGATACTAAGCATTTCGTAACAGATAAACCCAATACCACTTTACCCGACCCGGAGATCGAACCCGAGACCTCATCGTCAGCCTCAATCGTAACACGTACGCATTACAACTGCGCCACCGAGGCAGTCACTGTTTTACAGCAAGTGCGTCGAGTTGAAGAATTAAAGTTTTGAGTAGCCTTTCTTTTGATTTCTAGCTAGTCATTTCTAGTAAGTTCATTGGCTTCAATGTCCTTCAAACCGGACAAAACGGTGCTTACACACTGTTGCTTGGCGGCAGAAAAAGACAAAGCGATGGTACCAAGCCAGACGGTATTATCATAATAATATTGAGTACTACCTACCACCTACTATAATGTGATCATGGAGTAATATTTTTTTATCGTATGTCGTCCGTTGATCCTTTTCAAACTTGAATGATACCTGAATTTATTGTTTGGCTATAAAAACCAGCTCAACTAAACAATAGCTCATAAGGCTAAAGGAGTAATTCCAAACTTTACGTTCCTGACTCCACCCCTGTCAGCACCAAAGTCATCGGACCGATGTCGCAAGTGGAGCGTGATGTTAAATGGCTCTCGGTCGCACCTTTATCACGCTGACCTGTCGATCCTGTAGCCATTGAGACGGTTGGACCTCCGACCCAGACCTTAACCTTTTGCTAAACGCTGAGCAGTTTCAAACGGCAGCATTATCGACGTGGCCTTATGTAAATTAGCGGTTACCTTTCATATAGATCGAATTTTAATTAATGTAACTGGGTCATACTTGTAGACAAATTATTATCTATGTACATTGACAGCTCCGTGGCGCAGCGGGCGAGTAGTCGGCTGCGAAGCGAGAGGCCGTGGGTTCGATCCCCGCATCAGGACCAATATATAAATATTATAATATCCACAAATATTTGTTTTAGGTCTGACTTTTGTAGGACTGCAAGCCCCTCGTAGTTCCTGATACCTACGATATAAGTTTTAACCTAGTGTGGGGTCGTGATTATGTGTGTGTGACTGTTGGGTGTTTTTTTATTTTTTACTAACGCTTTAAAAATAACACCAAGACCGCCATTCAAAGAATACATACTCGAAATCACATTCAACATACAGCGTCATTAAAGCCCACTTCCCACTTAAGTCAAAAAACAGAGCGACGGAACTTGACATTGTAGCACTTCGCGTGGCATTACCTCGTCGCACGACACAAAAGTGCCGTTATAACTAGTGCAATTTGTACACAGATAGCTGTGGCGCATAAATACGTGTTGGCCCTGGGCCAGCGAGGGCCACACCACGCTACGCCGGGCCATCCGCGGCCTGATAAACGCTAAGCCACGCGGGTAGGCGCCGCGATCCGTCGCCCGCTCTCGCTGCCAAGTTGTGGATGCAGCGTTATGTGATTTTAAATGTGGATTTTGAGATACATTTTAAAGAAGTGCAGCACCTAAAATCTACATACTGAAGAAACTATTTTCGTGTGCATACCATCAGTGGGACTGAGTTGTGGTACTTACTGCAAGAAGCAAACGCTCTTAAAGTATATTTTTTTTATAGCATAGATCGGCAAACGAGCAAGTGGGTCACCTGATTGTAAGTGATCTCCACCGCCCATGAACGCCCACGATTTCAATAGAAATATGAGCGCGTTGCCTACCTTAAAGGACAGGGATAATTAAGGGATTGGGAAGGGGAAAGGTCTTTGGGCCTCCGGATATCTCACTCACCGTACAAAACGCAGCAGCAAGCTGCTACTTTACGACTGTTTTCTGTGAGCTAGTGGTAACGACCCGGGCGAGCCGGCCCATTTATGCTGTAGACAAAAGTGTCTACAGCATGGCTCTACCACTCACGATGTTTTGGGTTGTTCTCAAAAATGTCATACCCTCACACCTCGAAGGGGTATGTAGAAGTGTAACTAAGATACCCATGATGAACCATCGAGCTTATCTACGACCCATGATATGATTGTAAGTCTACGGGAACAAATTCCATTCCCAGAACAATACTTGTTCAGTAGAAAACTTAAACTCAAATTAAAACGACTCTATATGCTTTGTAGCATATTCTGCTCATGTTTAAAATTTAGCGAGCATTTGTATTGTTAATATTTTCTATTTCTTTTCCTTGATATCTTATACTTCTCCTATTTTTTTATCGTACTCTATGTATTATCCATGCGGTATGTAATATATAAACATTCAATTAATGTAATTGGTTGTAACCGTGTTAATGGAATTAAATGTCACGTGTGTTAATGTGTGTAATGTGTGTTTGTTAAGTGTTCTACTATGACACAAATTTATTTATTAAGAAGTTCACATTAACTAAAGATTCTATGTAAAATGACAAATATTCAAAAGACCTACGGCTGAGTTTCTTGGTGCTTCTTCTCAGACCAGTGGGCATTTGCGAAGCACCGGTAGATTCCAAATTCGACGTGTAAAAGTGCCCTTGGCGGCCTAATTAGTGAATAAATGATTTGAATTTGAATTTGAATTTTTTAATAAATAAAAATAAATTAATGGAAATCCGTTGTCTCTGCCTACCCCTACGGTAAACAGGCGTGAGTCTATGTATGTATGTAAATAAATAAAACTGAGAATATTCTTTTCATACTTTCCGTCTCATGTTGGAATGGATGAATGTCACATCCTGGATGTTTGAATTCGATCCGAGACAACCAAGTGGTAGAAGTGGACGCGCGGGACATATTGTCCTTCACTTTGTCATACTCATCTCCACTACCGACGTGGCGTGTCGATGAAACTTGATGAAACTTTATTATAGTGCCAAAAAGACTATACTTACATACGCACTCACGCCTGTAATCCCCGAAGGGGTAGGCAGAGGTGTAACACCACACCCACATTCCGCCGAGCGTATATCCGTCCAACGATGTGAGCCTATCGCCATACCGGGCACAAATTCCAGACTCCGGGCTGATACTGAGCATTTTGAAATAGAAAAATCCAATACCACTTTACCCGACCCGGGGATCGAACCCGAGACCTCAGCGTCAGCCTCAATCGTAACGCGTACGCATTACATCTGCGCCACGGAGGCAGTCAAAATTGTACTGCCAGTAAACAAATCGGTTCGTAAACTGAATATTGAGAACGGCCATAATGCAGTAACATCTATCTTAGTTGAGATCGAATGCACACTGCTAAGATGCAATTTTCTAAATTCGGTATGACGTGGTTTTTAAAATGGCTAAATAAAAGTCGGAATGAGACGTGTCACGTTTTAAGATAGACATAAATTACAGATAGTTTAATTTTCTATGATTATGTTATTAACATTTTCAGATATCTATTACAAGATGAATTAACGACCTATTCCAAAGCTGAAACCATCAGCAAGTTACGAGCAATTGTATTTTCACCGTGCACGGTTGCCCGGTATTATATTAGCAGGCGTCATATAGGTTGCGAGTGAACCACGCACTGCCGTGCATAACTAAGGAGACACCTATTGGTGATGCCCCCTAGTTTATTTTTCGTAGATAGAAGGCCTAGCCCTTCAGTATTATTCGTTCCACCGATGGAAACTGGTGGCATGGGCTTCCTTCACTAATGAGAGGGATTATTGTGTCCCTTATTAGTTATGCCTTAACTAATGAGGGAGGGCCTGCTCGACCGGGTCGTTGCCACTGTCTCTCAGAAAACCGACGTAAAATAGCGGCTTGCTGCTGCGTTTAGTATGATGAGTGAGATATCCGGAGGCCCAAATTTCCCTCCCAATCCCTTATTTATCCCTTTACTTTAAGGTCGGCAATGTGCCCATAATTCTTCTGGTATTGTGGGCGTACATGCGTGGTAGAGATCACTTACCATCAGATGACCCAGTTGCTCGTTTGCTAGTCTATGTTATAAAAAAGTCCACTACTCTAGTCTAGTGGAGGATGGTAGACTTCACATACCTTTGAAATTCTCATGTATTCAGAGGGGCGAGCACGAACAACTTACGAATAAGTATTCGAATCGAGAACGCTAGCACTTCTATGAAGTTTCAAACAAATTTTTGACATTTCGATTCGAATACGTTTTCGCAAGTTGTTCGTGCTAGCCCCTTGAGTTTCTTCACGAAGTTTTTTCTTTACTTTTACCACAAGCGAATTTATAATCAATAAATACACATAACTTTTATAACAAACGTGTGTGCCCGTCTCAACAGTCTGTACCTTTCCCTGCTAGGTACAAAAGTTATTACTGGAAATCTATTAATATCCTCGAAAACCCTCTTCAGAACAGGAGTGCTTGTTAAGCAATCGCCTGCGATACAAAAGCTATTTAAAATCGCCGCTGACGTAGCTTATGGCTATAAATAAGTATATCTTCAGCTTTATTAGACCCGTGACTATAAAGGGAGACTGAAATCGATGAGGTAAGGCGATGTTCAGGGTTTCAAAGTATCTCATACTAACAGCTTTATGAAATTTAGATAAACTTATAGCTTGGTTTGAAAGAAAGTGTACTATACCTTTTTTATTTTAGTCAATTATTGCGTCACTCGTCATAGTCAATGCCGCGCCTGCCCCGAGACGAGCAGGTCGCTTGCCCAGTGGTGAAAATAACATACTCGTACGCACTCACGCCTGAAATCCTCAAAGGGGTAGGTTGTGACTAGTACACCCACATTTCGCCGAGCGTATCTCCGTCCCATGATGAAATAGGGGGCGAGCCTATCGCCATAACGGGCACAAATTCCAGACTCCAGGCTGTTACTGAGCATTTCGTAATAGAAAAACCCATTATCACTTTTACCCGACCCGGGGATTGAACCCACTCGCTATCAAGTGACCCACTTGCTAGTTTGCTATCCGTCTGCTATAAAAAACCGTTACTCACCATCATCAAGTGTGACATCCAAAAGCTTAAGTTATTGACACAAGTTTCGACCACGTCACAAAATGTCTAATATAACTGAAACATTATTTAAATGGGTTTTTTTTAATAGCTTGAGTGACAAAACGAGCAGGTCGCTCGCCTGATGGTAAACGCCACGGCTGCCCATCAACAGAAGCAACACCACACAGAACTTTGAATTAGAAAGCACTGCATGGCATTGGACTGCGCTCGTCACCCCGAGACATGAGGTGTTAAGTCTCATAATGTCCTTCAAACCGGAACACAACAGTGCTTGCACACTGCTACTTGGCGGCAGAAATAGACAAAGCGGTGGTACCAACCCAGAGGGCCTCTGGCACACGAGGGACCTACTACCTTGTAAACTTGGGCTTGCATACTTAAGTCTTTAAATTATAAAGATAATAGCGCACCAATTTATCTTCATTAGATATGAAGATATGTAATTGGTGTGTGACAGAAATTTAAATGCTATTTACTTTGAATTTAGCATACTTAATGTCTTTATTTAAAAGCTGGCAAACGACCAAGTGAGTCACTTGATGGCAACATATTCGTTACTTATAACATACTATACGATTCATAGATGCCTTGCGAATCTTTATGGAAATAAATTCGATAATTTTATTCACCGTACGAAATGAAAGAATTCGCTTGGTTTTCTGTGGTTATACAAGGTGGTAAGTCCCTCGTATGCGAGAGGCCACCTGGGTTGGTACCACCGCTTTGTCTATTTCTGCCGCCAAGCAAAAGCGTGAAAGCACTGTTGTGTTACGGTTTGAAGGACATTGAAGCCAGTCAAATTACTGGGCATTATGAGACTTAACATCTTATGTCACCTATCTGCGGTGGCTCATAATTGAATATAACTACAGACTATAGATGGACAAGATCGTACGCGACCGTCCTGCGGGGTACAAGACGTTGGCGGGGACGAGGTTCTCTAGATGTTAGCGGGGGCGGTTTGTGCAGCGGGGTAGGGAAACAAATGCAACCGTTCCCGCTAACATCTAGAGAACCTCGTCCCCGCCAACGTCTTGTACCCCGCAGGACGGTCGCGCACGATCTTGTCCATCTATAGTACTTTGGCATTTATACACCGATATTGATTGTTTTTCACTGAAAGGTGTAAACTATTTATAAACAAAAATAGTACCGACAAAAACAAAAAGTAAACAGGTACAAGGTGGTAGGTCCCTCGTTTGCGAGAGACCGGCTGGGTTGGTACCACCGCTTTGTCTATTTCTGCCGCCAAGCAACAATGTGTAAGCACTGTTGTGTTCCGGTGTGAAGGACATTGAAGCCAGTGTAATTACTGGGCATTATGAGACTTAACACCTTATGTCTCGGGGTGACGAGCGCAGTCCAGTGTCATGCAGTGCTTTATTTAAAGTTCTGTGTGACGTTGCTTCTGTTTATGGGCAGGCGTGGCGCTTACCATCAGGCGAGCGACCTGCTCGTCTTGTCATTCAATGTACTAAAAAAAAAAAAAAAATAACATTCTAACCAATCTTGAGATACTGCTATTAATCATTAACTTAATAAAATAAAACGGCTATAGCACCGATTGAAAACTGGTTATACTTTTATTTTATTTTTTTCAGATTTTGAATTTAGAATTTGATAATGTTACCGTTCAAACGGATCCCTAAATGGACTTAGGAAATACTGGATCTGGGCCCTTTATATAGTGAATTGTTAGTCCGAAAGCAGTCAAATGTCGAATCCCCGACAATCGGAGCGCGGAGTGTTGTTAGGGCGATTGCTCATTAGGCGTTTGGAGATAAGTACTTGAGTCGAGTGGGCCCTCTCGACTTCCCTCTTATCGTATCGAGATAGATAAACCCGAGTTAAAGAGTTCGGGTAATTGGGGAGTGAGGGGACTTTTTATATATCTGAGTTCAAGGACCACCACTTAGCATATTTTGATTGCTCGAATCGTTTATGTCTCGAGGGTAGCGAGGGGAAATAGGGAGCAGTTATAATAATGCATTTCGCTGTTTGTTTTTTTAACATTTAGGATTATCTTGAGGATTCTATTTTTTTTTATACCAGCAAGTGGGTCACCTGATGGTAAGTGATCTCCACCGCCTATGTACGCTCACAATACCAAAAGAGTCATGGGTGCGTTGCCGACCATAAAGGAAAGGTATAATTAAGGAATTGGGAACGGGAGGGGGTTTGGGCCTCCGGATATCTCACTCACCGTACAAAACGCAGCAGCAAGCTGCTACTTTACGCCGGTTTTGTGTGAGACAGTGGTAATGACCCGGACGAGCCGGCCCATACATGCTGTAGACAAAAGTGTCTACAGCGTGGCTCTACCACTCAAAAAATTGGAAAATATGTAGTTTTATTTTTTACTGTGAAGGAGACTAAGTATGGAGAACTATATCTTCACCTATTTTTCCAAGTAAAGTTTGTTAAAGTGAATTTGTTTGTTTGTTTGTTTTTGAGAATTAATAAATTTAGTAAGTACCTAGTTTTTGAGTGGTAGAGACAAAGCGTAGATAGTTTTGGCTACAGCATGAATGGGCTGGTTCGACCGGATCGATACCACTATGTCTCAGCTCAGAAAACTGAAATAAAGTAGCGACCTACTGTTGCATTTCGTAAGGTGAGTGAGATATCCGGAGACTCAAATACCCCTCCCCTTCCCAATCTCTTATCTATAGCTTTCCGTTAAGGTCAGCAACGCGCCTATGATTCTTCTGGTATTGTGGGCGTTCATGGGCGGTGGAGATCACTTACCATCAGGTGACTTGCTTGTTTGCTGGCTTATGCTATAAAAAAACCCACTCAATAGTTTTAGTAAATCCCCTTTCCCTTCCCAATCCTTTAATCAACCCCTCCTTTAAAGATTAGCAACGCATCCATGATTTTTCTGGTATTGTGAGAGTTCAGAGGTGATAATATAAATCATTAACCATCAAGTGATCCACTAGCTAGTTTGCCAGATTTTTTTAATAAAAGAACTGAAACCCCTAACGTAAATTAGACAAATGACACTGTCTGAATGGCTGAAAAGATTTTGTTTACACATTGCTAAAATCTCGATTAAATCAGCTTTTTATTTAGGCGCTAAGGGGTCAAACTTATAACATTCCTCTTTTTGCGTTGGGTGTTAAAATAATTGAGCAATAGTGTGATGTGTTTTGTATAAAGATGTATTTAACAGTTATCTATTAGCATAGCTTCAGACTGTATTTGCGGTGTAATATTATATTTTCATTGTTCCCGAGGGCATTTGTATTTAACTCAATAATTGCGAGTTATCAAACACAAATGTGCACTTATCGGGGCTTAATTAAATTCTTGTTTTAGTAAATGTATTTGTATTTTGAAAGTAATAAAAAAACTCAACTTAGTTTACTATTAAATATAATTAATAATTAATTTAATAAAAAGAGGTTCTGGGTTTATTAAGACCAGGCCGGGAAATTAAAAACATGACTTGGTCAGGGTGCACTAAGCACCTATTACACAATGGAAGTTCACTAGTTAGAAGGACCCTTGTATGCAAGAGGCCGTCTAGATTGGTACCACCAGTTTATCTATTTCTGCCGCCAAGCAGCCGTGTGTAAGCACTGTTGTGTTTTGGTTTGAAATACTGACGCCTGTGAAATTACTGGGCGTTATGAGTCTTACATCTTATTACTCGGATTGACGAGTGCAGTCCAACAAACCAATGTAATCAATGTTATTTATGGTGTTCCTTTTGTTTATGGGCAAGCGTGGCACTTACCATAAAGCAAGCAAGTCTTTCAGGCTATTAACATCTAATAGCCTGAAAGACGCCTGCCAACGACGCGAAATGAGCATCAAAATGCATACTGGAACTGCAAGTCAAATGCATACGACTGCGTTAATAATATGCATGTGAAATGCAATCTCCCACAGACAATATCCACAAAGGAGTTTTAATATTTTTATAAATCCGAGCGCAAGCCGTAAAGGCAGACTTTCGGTGGTGGCATCATGGACATCAGGTACGCCGCATCTGTATGTTAGCACTATCTTTATACATATATATAATTCTACTGTACGTGTGTATGTGACTGAACTCCTCCTAAACGGCTGGACCGATTTGAATGATTTTTTTGTATGCGTTTAGGTGGCGCCCTGGATGGTTTAGATTCACAATTGGGCCCGGTAGGTGACGCTGCTGTAGTTGATTATCATTATGTAGGAGATTTTTTTCATCAGATCACTTAGGGGTATGAATGATAGAAAGCCGACCAAATTGAAAATCAGTACTACTAATGATCTATTACATTTTGTGAGTATACAATTTGTTCGCATTCGCGATATTATCACTTTTGTTGAGTTTCAGAACGCGACATTAGATCCTGCAGCGCGCACGCGAAGACTATTTTGATAGATATGATTGAATTTGAACTTTGTGCAGCGTTAATAAATTGCAAATTGACTCTTTGAAGTTAGGAACACACCTACATTTCTTAGACAATAGTGAGTGATTATAATTTAATATAAACTTTATTGAATAGCAATAAAGTTCAAATTGACTCTACATTTTATTTAGAAAACATTTATATGGGAAAAAGAAAAGGGCTGTTTTTAGGGTTTTCCCGGCAATTATACCTTCAATTATGCCTTAAACCTTCCCTAGACCTCCAGGAACATTTCAAGACCAAGATAAGATACATCCGTTCAGCCGTTCTCGAGCTTTAGTGAGACTAACGCACAGCAATTGATTTTTATATATATAGATTTAATTAGAGATTTTTATCCAAAGGGATATGTCAACCCCATGGTAAATGGGAGATCATTCAACGAAAGCGTCACTAACGCACGGCGGCCCTAGCTATCAATAGCAATTAACGCGCATGAATAGAGATGAAACGGATATCTGGCAAGTATCCGGTGTCCAAACTATTCGGTCTAGTTGCCGCCCTGTGAAGATTTCATCATACCTACTAGTTAGAAAACAGTGTCTGAAAAATTGGACTCAAGACGAGTGATTTCTTATGTTTACGCGAATATTACACATTGAAATAAAACTAGTTTATACGGATTTTATCGCGGTTTAATTTTTATTTTAAAAGCGCGTAAAATAACACATAGCTGATGTTAAACACCGACTCTGTACGAAGTCTGCAGTTGCTGAACATTCAGAGGAAGGCTCCAAACATTGCCTTAGATTTGACAATGCACAAATCCTTGCCAAAGAACACCGGTTCCTCCCTAGGATGATTCGCAAGGCTATTGAAATTTAAAAAAACACCTAAATTTCAATAGAGAAGATGGTTGCAAGCTTGCACAAGCCTGGAATCCAATTATACATCTAATTAAATCGGAACCCAAAAGACCAACTGCCAGATCTCAAGACACCGTGAGCTCTTTCTGCGTAGATATCAATAGAGGACTAGTGTCAACTAACTTTTAAAATAATTAAAAAATAAGTGTATAATTTTAAGATGCAGGTAACTTTTAGAGACGACCTACACCTCAGTCTCGCCCGTGACATCGTATAGTATTACATATATTTTAGCGCCACACTGTGTCTACTGGAGTCATTCTTAAGAACTAAAAAAAAAACAAACAAAAACACAACTGAAACACGGAGACTACGCTGCATGTCGCGAGTCAGGTGATAACAACAAGGCCACTTTGTATGTAATAGTATGGAAACCGTCGCACGTCTTGGTTGAATAAATTAAAACGTACATATAGAAACTGTAAGCTTGTATGTAAAATTATTAATAAATAAATAAATAAATAAATAGAAGTCGGTTAACAATTGATAATAAAGCGGACGTGTCTCAGCCGTTGTATGTCGCGGTCTCTTGTCTCGGTCGCCAACTCACAACAGCGCTTTACAACGCACACTGTGGGACGTGCAAATATCCACTGTGCTTTCAAAACCTACCTAACTCCAGAAGACAACAAAGCTACTCTGCCTCCAATCTAATTCATACCCTACCACATACATAATATAGTCTAAATTTAATTAGCGTAGATGATAGTAGTTGCGATTATACTAGACCGGAAAAGCTAGGTATCGCAACCTTTGTTGAGATAGCCGCAGGCGTCACAAAGTTGCGCCTCTGTGATATTCATTGTTTTGAATACACGCGGAAGTCGCACTAAGCTGGATATCTGAAAAGGAACCTTGCTAGTGGCACTGGTTACCTTTTATCGCGTGAAATCATTTATTTCAAACAGTGTTATAATTTAGTGGTGAAAATTTTGAAAGGAATACTAAGATGGTTTGGACATGTAGAGAGGATGGATGAAAGAAGATTGACGAAACAAATATACATGGCGAGTGTGAATGGTACAGTTGGGAGGGGAAGGCCTTAGCGAACTTTCATAGATCAAGTTAGAGATTTTCTTGAGAAAGGCCAGGTCAGGAGTACCCTAAGCCGACGTGCATGAATGAAAATTTAATGAGAGTGAATGAGGCCAAAGAGGTATGCAAGGATGGTAGCAAGTAGAAATCCATTGTCTCTGCCTACTCCTATGGCAAAAAGGCGTGAGTCTATGTATGTATGTATGTTATAATTTAAATTCAACCAAGTTTTTAGATAAACACGAAACAAAACACCATTTTCAAAGAAAAATATTTTTAAATTTTTATTGTTGCCGGTAAGGCGATAGGCTCGCCCCATATCACATCATGGGACGGAGATACGCTCGGTGAAATGTGGGTGTACTGGTTTTATCTCTGCCTACCCCTTAGGGGATTACAGGCGTGCGTACGTATGTAATATTTTTAGAATTGCAAACGCAAAACACAAAACTATTTCTAAGACAACCTCTACATAATAGTATGATTAGTCTATAAGCAGCATACTTAAGCTGGGCAACAGTGAGGTCCTAGATTCAAATCCTAGGTCAGGCAACTACAATATGTGTTTGAATTTTCAATTCGAAAATTCACACACAAGTTGCCCAGTATCGGTGTTTGTGTCCAGTATGGCGAAAGGCTCGATATTTATTACTTTAAAAAACATGAAGGGTAGAATATTAAACGTACTTTCGGCTTGGTGAAGCGCACACTCAACTGTTTTGTTCGGTTCGATACTCACACAGCACTCCGTAGTCGGTACAAAAACTTGCACTCAGCTAAATGCAGAACTACCTAACCAGTGCGGCGGTGGCTTACCTAACCAACTAAATTGAAAACCTTGTTATGCATGTAAAGTTTGCTCTATTTTAGCTACGAAACATGAATGCGGTATATGTGAAAACTAGATTATTTTGCATACATCACTGCCTCGGTGGCTCAGTTGTAATGCGTACGCGTTAAGATTGTGGCTAACGCTGAGGTCTCGGGTTCGATCCCCGGGTCGGTAAAGTGGTATGGAGTTTTTCTATTACGAAATGCTCAGTATCAGCCCGGAGTCTGGAATTTGTGCCCGGTATGGCGAAAGGCTCGCCCCCTATCACATCGTGGCACGGAAATACGCTCGGCGAAATGTGGGTGTACTAGTTACACCTCTGCCTACCTATTCGGGGATTACAGTCGTGAGTGCGTATGAACATGGCAGAGGTGCAACTAGTGCTCACATTTCATCGAGCTTTCCATCGCATGATGTGAGTGGTTGGAACATATTGCCATACCAGGCACAAATTGGTGAGTTGTAGAGCCACGCTATAGACAGTTTTGTCTACCATTGGTTCCCAAAGTGGCCCAGGAGTCCACGGGAGACTCGACGGAGGTCCGTAGTTAGATCTAATCTTCACATTTATGGTCGAGTTTTGGGAATATAGTAGAAATAGCTGTACACTGCTCCACCGGAACCAGCAAAATTTTGATAGTGGTCTATGATAAAAAAAGTTTGGGAACCTTTGGTACAGCATGCATGGGCCGGCTCGATCGGGTCTTTACCCCTGCCCCACAGAAACTCGACGTAAAGTAGCAGCTTGCTACTGCGTTTCGTACCGTTAATGAGATATCCGGAGGCCCAAATCCCCTTCCCTTCCCAATCCCTTAATTATCCTTTTCCCGTAAAGTCACCAACGCGCCCATGATTCTTTTGGTATTGTGGGCGTACATTGGCGGTGGAGACTCGTTTGAAGGACATTGAAGACAGTTAAATTACGGTATATTAAGGAACTTCTTATATCTTGGGGTGACCACTGACGAGTGCAGTAAAGTAGCATGTAGGACATCATAATTCTAAATTCTGATTGATGTTATCATTCAGTTGTGAAGTCTTTGAGAATTTAGCTATAAAATTACAGTTGCATTAATAAAAACATCAGATCGCAACTCACTGCATCCAGATAAGTCACGTCTCCCCTTGAGTACTTGTGTTAAATAATTTTATCTTTCGGTCCCTTCAATATCGTGAAAGCGTGAACTACTTACTCTATTAATAAAACATACATACACACTCACGCCTATGTCCCATGGGGGTCGGTAGAGACTATTGAGTACCACAAGCTACGATCCTGGCACACCTCTTTCGCCTCTTCCACATTCATACATCTTCTCATACATTTTCGTCGGTTGAGGGTACTCGTGACGTGCCCTTTTCGGAGAATATCATTAATTAATAAAACATGCTGTATTAATACTGCATAAAGCTTCTACTTCTTTAACTGGTAGAGCCATGCTGTGGTCAGTTTTTTCTACAGCATCCGGATCATTACCATAGTCTCACTGAAAACCAACGTAAAGTAGCGGCTTGTTGCTGCGTCCCCTCCCTTTTAAATATTATTTTCTTTTAAGGTCGGCAACGCGCTCATTATTCTTCTGGTATTGTGAGCGTACATGGGTGGTGGATTTCACTTACCATCAGGTGTCCCACTTGCCGTCGTTTGCCAGCTTATACTTTAAAAAAACTCAATACTTATAGAAAACCGACCCGAGGGGCTAGCACGAATTACTTGCGAGAACGTATTCATATCGAAATGTCAAAAATTGTTTGAACCTTCCTTCGATGAACCTTCATACAAATACAAGCGTTCTCGGTTTGAATACTTTCTATTATTACTATTCGTAAGTTGTTCGTGCTCACCCCCCTGAAGTAGTTTTGTTGTTGCGTTTTATACCGTTAGATTGCCATCTATCTATCTTCATTTAGTCGACAAAGCGCCCACAATCCTTCTGAAGTGGTGGGTGTTTATTGTTCATGGACAATAGTAATCACAGACCATCAAGTGAGCCACTGGCTCTATAAAAAATATTTTTAATTATTCAGTCACTATAACATAATTCGCTGTGTTCCTTGGTTTAGTAGTTATTCGAAGGACAAAAATCAATCTAATACCTTTCAATTAAAACTATTCTTCATTCATTTGAACAATCAAATAAAAACTTGTTCCGGACTGCAATTCATGCCCAATATGGCTATAAGCTCGCTATCTATCACATTATAGGACAAAAATGAACTAGGCGAACAGTGGGTTTATTACCTACACCTCTGCTTACAGGTACAGGTGTGAGCTTATATATGTACAATAAATAATTACATACATACATAGACTCACGCCTGTTACCCATGGGGGTAGGCAGAGACAACAGATTTCCACTTGCTACGATCCTTGCATACCTCTTTGGCCTTATTCACTCTCATTATATTTAAATTATTTATTTATTTTTAAATTATTTTTTACAATAATTACGCCATTATATAAAAATAAATAGAGCATAGCAGGAGCAGGCGTATCCGCAGTTTTAAGACGTCACTAGCCGATAAATCGTTCTCGCGGATAATTCGCGAACCCCGCTGAGCAAGCAGGGCTGTGGGTACAACATATTATATTAGTTGATAATACACATAAATCATTTCGGTAGGTAATAACAGAGATTAAGGAGCTGTTAACAATCAAGGCTGAATGAACTATTATATAAACTTACTAGCTTTTGCTCGCAGCTCCGCCCGTGAGAATAGACTTTTCCGAAATAAAACGTAGCCTATAACCGTATCCAGGGTCCCATCTATCTCTACATCAAAATTCATTAAAATCGGTTCAGTGAGGCGTGAGTCAGGCGTGAAAGCGTAACAAACAAATAGATATATTTTTTTCATAAAAAGTATCCTATGTTACTTATACCTCCAAGAATATGTATACAAAGTTTCATGATTATCGGTTAAGTAGTTTTCGCGTGAAAGCGTAACAAACAAACTTACATTCACATTTATAATATTTGTATGATGTAACTTTAAGTGCATTAATGCTCAACAGCCTCGGTGGCGCAGTGGGCGAGTAGCTGGCTGCGAAGCGTGAGGCTGTGAGTTCGATTCCCACACCGAGAAAAAATGTTTGTGTGATCCACAAATATTTGTTTCAGATCTGGGTGTTGTGGGACCGTAAGTCTCTCGTAGTTCCTGATAGCCACGATACAGCTTAATCTAGTTTGTGGTCAGGAATATGTGCGTGACTATTGGATGTATTTAAGAGTATTTACTAGCTGTCCCGCGCGGTTTCATCCGCATGCATATTACTGCTCCGCTCCCGTGTTTCATACAAAGTTCTACACCCCTTTTACCCCCTGGTAATGAACCAACGCTTTGTCTACTCCTACCATCAAGCAGTAGTGTATAAACACTAATATTATGTTCCGGGTTGATATCGATGCCAGTGAAAACATTGTGTATTGTGTGTGGCTGTTCCGTATATTTTTTATTATCTAACGTCTCGGTGTGATAGGCGCAGTGGAGTGACATAAAGTGCTTTGTAATTCTAAGTTCTGTGTCCTGTTTATAATTTTAAGCTAAGTAATTTTTGATAAGTAATAATAAGTAAAAGCAGCTTAAAATTTGCTGTAGATGGTGTTGATATTATTCATGAGCGATTGACTCACTCATCTCATCACCAACAATGAAAAAACACTAAATCTCTAAACAAAATCCAGTCTTCCAGGCAGCCCTGCGTTGACATCAGCTACCTGTAATAATCTGCTCGTGACAGACCAATGAGTTTCAAGCTATTGTTGCGTCCGCCGTCGCTCCTCTTAGCTCGCTTACAACTTTTATTGTTACACAGAATAATTATAAATAATACGACTGCATGGTCGTTGACAAATCTAACGATGAGAGTGTTTTTTTTTTTATGAAATACGTGGCAACGGAGCAAGCGGGTCACCTGATGGTAAGTGATCACCGCCGCCCATGGACACCGTCAATACCAGGGGATTTGTCGGTGCGTTGCCGGCCTTTGAGGAAAGAGTAGGCTCTTTTCTTGAAGGTACCTGTATCGGTCTGGAAATACCGCAGGTGATAGCTGATTCCATTTTACAGGACTTCTAGAAACTGATGCTATCAAGCTTTATATGGTGACATTACAGTAGCCAAAAATCTTTAATAGAAATATCAAACCCTCGTTAGTCATAAATGGTATAACGGCCTACAAAATATAGATATCCTACTACTATTATAAATGTGGAAGTTTGTATGTTTGTGAATTTGGATGTTTAACAATCACAGCTTAACGGCTGAACGGTTTTGGATGAAATTTGCAACACAGATAGACCATGACCTGGAGGTCATAGTACTTTTTAACTCCGGAAAGGCCGTTCTCGCGGACGTAGCCGCGAGCAAAAGCTACTAATAATTATAAAAAAAAACTGTCCGAGTAAGAGTCGGACGCGCACACAAGAGGTTCCGCACCCAAAACCTTATTAACTTTAGTGTTTTATTATCCACAATATGAACACATTCAAGATGCACGAATTACACGAACTATAATGTGGTACCTTTTTAGTGGTAGCTTAAATAACGAGACGAGCAGGTCGCTCGCCTGATGGTAAGCGCCACGCCTGCCAATAAACAGGAGCAACGCCACACAGCACTTTGAATTACAAAGCACTGCATGACACTGTACTGCGTTCATCACCTTGAAACTTAAGTTGTTTAGTCTCATAATGCCCAGTAATAACACTGGCTTCAATGTCCTTCATACCGGAACACAACATACAGCTCCTTGGCAGCCGAAATAGACAAACCCGTTAGCCGCTCGCAAACGGACGCCGCTCGTGACTAAACCGCCCAAATTATTTTGCGTGCATTGTAGTTGTAGTCAAATCTTCTGCCACCTACCTTTATCCCACTCGCAGTGGGATCAGCGCAACATGCATTCTTTTTTAATACATGTTACAGAAATATTTGGCTAGTAGTTTTTTACGAGCGACTGCCTGCCTGACGTCAACCCCTCTGGGCAATAAAGGTATGTGAATTCTTCAGGTAGACAATCTCTGAATTAAAAGTATCAGAGGGAGCAGCCGGGGGGGAGTCCCCCACAAAAAAAAAAAAAAAAAACCCCTCTGGGGAAAATACACACAGACCCGAAACAAATATTTGTATATCAACAAACATTTTTGTCTCGGTGCGAGAATCGGACCCGCGGCCTTTCGCTTCACAGCCGGATACTCCTCCACTGCGCTACGAATGTAATTAAATAATTTCTTAAAATTCGTTTAAGTATTACTCAGAGACGTCAATTAAGATTATTTCTGAACCCAGTAACTGAGTATGTCTATTTCTTCTTCAAGTTGAAAGTGTCGATGTCCTTAAACGGAGGCCCAAATCCTCTTCCCCTTCACAATCCCTTAGTTATTCTTTTCCTAATCTTCTTTTGGTCGCCACCGCGTCCAGGACTTTTCAGGTATTGTGGATGTTCATGGGCGGTGGAGATCACATACTGTCAGGTGACCCGCTTGTTTGTTTGCCGACTCTGCTATAAAAAATCTTAAAAATAAAATATATAAAAAGGTCCGCTTTATAAAAATACATTAATTGTATTTGAATAATTGCCGAGCAAACCCAAGTCAGTAACCATTTTACTTTTAAGCTGCGGCCCAAAATGAGGTCCTAGAAATGGTTTTCAGCTAATTGCTGTTAAATTGAATTGTGGTTAAAGCGCTCGCCAACCCGTCCGGTGAAGTCGTGAAACCCATCAGAGGCTAAAAGGCCGTTATTCTAACTTTTCATCGAGTTTATTTTTAATTAAACCAAGCTGACAAAAAATGTATTGTTCACAAAGGCTAATGCCATGCAAATATTGTGATCGTACCTCACAGAAATATAAACCTACAAGACACCACATTGCAGGGTAGCCAGTGCTCAAAGAGCTTAAGGTGTGTCCACACTTCCGTGACGTTTCGCCGCACCGAGATGCGTAGCTAAAAATAATAATATTAATAATAAGCTATCACACGTACTTGTTACTGTGTGTTTTAATTTGGATTGGTGATGTAATACGCACTGTGTCATTCTGTTCACACTTATAATCAATAATGACAAAATCTTAAATGAAATGAATTTTTAGAGGTCTCAGACCGGATTGCCCCGTGATATTAGATTGTAACATTTGACAACCATTCACACATGTGAGTTAGTAATGCGTGTTTGTAACAGTCACGGCTCTTGGTGCAGCGAAATATCACAAGTGGAGACGCATTTTATGTACACTCTGTATCTTAGACCTGACTCGTCTCACACTCAACGTTTGGTTGATTTATCAACTGTTGTTTTGACTATTTACGTTATTTTATTTAAAAAAACAAAGACACAAAATAACTTCCAAAAAATGACCAAACAATATTATTTTTTCATGTAAAACGCTGTAAGTCCTTTTCGGTATGCTTATTGGTCTGTATCCGATTTACCCTAGAAAAAGTTTCGCCGGGGCGGCGGTAAAACAAATGTTTTATCATGAACACAAATCGCCAGTTTTTACGATCGTTCAGAACTGCCTGTGTCGAAAAAAGTATAAAAACACACTTTTTATCATAATATTTAGCTAACTTTTAAGGTTCTGTATCTGACATGTGGTACAAAGTCGTGACGGGGTACTTTGATAGACGTCATTCATGGGTAATTTTCATCGATTTTGGAACCTCTGTGTTACCACCATTTATTGAGAATACGTAAGTATTTTGTATGTATTTAACGTTGTAGACACTTTTTCTCCATAATGATTGGTCCGGCTCGATCAGGCAATTACCATTATCCCATAGAAAACCATCTTGAAGTATCAGCTCGCTGTTGCGTTTCATACAGTGAGTGAGATGAGATTTTTGTGTTTTTTTTTATTAGATTGAGTGACGAAACTAGCAGGGCGATCGCCTGATTATTATCGTCACGCCTTCCCATCAATAGAAGCAACACCATAGAGCTTTGAATTACAAAGCACTGCATGGCATTGGACTGCGCTCGTCACCCCGAGTGTTGTATTCCGCATTGAAGTACATTGAAGCCAGTGAAATTACTGGATATTATGCGACTTAACATTTCATGTCTCCGGGTGATGAGCCCAATGTAGTATATATCTTTGTAATGCAAAGTACTGAATAGTGTTGCTTTTGTTTATGAGTAGGCGTACCATCAGGCGAGCGACCTGCTCGTCTCGTCAGTTAGGAAAATAAACAGAAAATCTCACACTAAATAGAATAGAATGCTTTTAAAACGTACCCTTTAGCGTGTTAGCGTATTCGATTTTTTTTTTACTGCCTGTATAAGCAGACGAGCAAACGGGACACCTGATGGTTTTTGACGGTATTTCTTTATACTAATATAGTTTTAGTTATGATTTACCATTAGATGTATTGTAGGATAGTCTCTTAACCGAGCCAGAATAAAAAAAACATCAAATGACGTTGAGCGCAAAAGTACTAAGATTTTAGAAATTTAATATTTGTCGGCAGGTAATTTAATTAATATTATTTTTTATGTTAAAAATCTAACGACTTCTTTCGCTAATTATAGAATAATAATATAATATAGATATAGGAGGTATTCTCTGATTTATTATTATGTTTTATGTTAAAAATCGAACGACTTCTTTCGCTAATTATGGAATAATAATATAATATAGATATAGGAGGTATTCTCTGATTTATTATTATTTTTTATGTTAAAAATCTAACGACTTCTTTCGCTAATTATAGAATAATAATATAATATAGATAAAGGAGGTATTCTCTGAAAAAAAAACTATTTCATTATTTTTTCTTCCAAGTACAAATCACCGGCGGGTAGATAGGTAATGTCCATCGAAGTTCACCTTTTATTCTTCTATTACTGACACAATGTATGTGAATAATTTTCAATCGAGATATAAATTTATGTGATTTATTTCTGCATTAATAGTTTAAATACCCTCTGGTGTAATTCCACAAACTGAAAGTAGTAATACGATGGCACAGAAAATTTCAAAATATATGTATCAAGGACAGAAAACACAAAAATGTATCAAATAAAGTTTGCAAAGCCTACTCACCCACGCCGCGCCGCTACTAACAGCCCTTCGTTGTCGCTGACAAAGAACTTGCGATTTTTCCACCACTTTGAACACGGTTTCACTACTTTATCACCAAACTCACATGTTCACAAGCACTGAACAACGGTATATAGATTCACAAAGGCAGGTTATCTAAAGTATCTCCAAGTTAACAAATTTTGATAACCGACCCCAAAAAGAGGAAGTTTTCAAGTCGACGCGTATGTGTTTGTAATTTAAATTACCACATATAATATTTTCACACAATTATTTGTGCAGTAATTTATAACTTCGTGGTGGGCAAAGACTTTAATGTATACTACTAGGGGCTTGGCCCATGCTTTTTCTCAAAACATAAAATAAAAAAAAAACTTAAAGTTCGACGAATATGAGACATATCTTACTTTCTTCCCTACATTATTCTGCATCGATTGGTATCGGTCACCCCATACCCCCAGCGGTTTCGGAGGAGATAGCGTGACAAGCTTTTGGCGGCGGCGCCAGTTACTTTTTTTTAGAATAGAGAGACTAGACAAGCTGTGCGGTGCATAAAAAATGTATCACTAAGTTGCGGTCCATTGATCGTAACTCAATATTACCATCTCGCTTACTCTCAACTAGAACCCCTCTCGCGCTCCGTCTGTGAACTGCCAAACTCCCGCGTTATGTGACGCAATTTTACTTCTAAACAGCCCGTCTAGTAGTATACACTAGTCTTTGGTGATGGGGCACGTCATTACAGAATATACTTTAAGCACACACTCGATAATTCATCACTTTATCACTAATCCCACATATTCATCACACACGAAGTCCACAATATATCGATAAATAATGCCAGTTAACATAAATTGTTGAACATATACGTCACGCGATCATAACTGTCCTCAAGACTCGGCGACAATCCAGTATCACTGACAAGTCGAACGATTAACTAACTACCCTCGATGATTTATATTCCGTGATAAAATAATTATTTAAAATTGTGGGTTCTTTTGTCAAATCAATATATAATAATTAATAAAATACACCCCAACAGTCACACACATAGTCCTGACCCCACACTAGGTAAACCTGTATCGTGGGTATCAAGAACTACGAAGGACTTGCGGTCCCACAACACCCAGACCCAAGAAAAATATTTGTGAATCATACAATCATTAATTTGTCTAGGTGCGGGAATCGAACCCACGGCCTCACGCTTCGCAACCGGCTACTCGCCAGCTGCGCCACGAAGGCTGTCAATATATTTATCAATAGGTCAAAACCACCCCCTCTATCTTAGGAGCGAGCTTCAATAGTTTTCAGTAAACTGAATAATTTTTCCATACATCATTTATAACCGCTTAATCAGCTCAAATGACGACTTTCACGTACTTTTTTCACCTCTTTTTGCAATAAATTAAGATGATATAGAGCTATTACTGTCCAGAATAATAAAGTAATTTGTTAGTAAATCCATAGCTTACAGCTATTTTAGGTGATTTTACAAAGTTCATAATAATATTATTTTGAGAAAATATGACTAGTAATTATTATTTTTTAAATTGGCACTTCTAGAATCTAGAGCCCTACCGTCTGTCTTATGAGAGAGTCAGTACATACGCACTCATACGCACTCACGCCTGTAATCCCCGAAGGATAGGCAGAGGTGTAACCAGTACACCCACATTTCGCCGAGCGTAAGGGGAGAGTCAGTCTTTCTAGGTATTATTGCTTTATCTATTTCTGCCGCCAAGTCGGAGTATATAAGTACCTGAGCACTATTGTTAAAAGACATTTAATCCAGTTAAATTAGATGGGCATTATGAGACTACATACCTTACGTCTTAGGGGACGAGCGCAGAATAGTGCAAGTACTTTGAAATTCAAAGTTTCGGGTGTTCTGCTTGTGGCTAGGCATCAGACGAGTGACCTGCGCGTCTCGTCATTAACCAATAATATCGTTTGTTTAGTGTTTAAACTTTATGAATATTCTATTCTATTCAGTAATTAGTATTTTGAATAACAAACTAATTTGTTAGCAAATATAGTTACAATTGGCAAGGATGAATACATTGAAATAGGTTAATTATCCATTATTACAAACAGCTGGGATGGTAATAAATTTTGATAATATAGTACAGTGCTGATAACAACTTCTTCCCACGGTTTCTTTCGTATCATCATATTAACATTTGTTTTAGGGACCGTTTAATTTTCTCACGACAATCACTGGAACTGTTATCTATTTTAATTCGCATAGATGGATTAATTAAGGTGTTTACGAGTGACTGCCTCGGTGGCGCAGTTGTAATGCGTACGCGTTACGATTGAGGCCAACGCTGAGGTCTCGGGTTCGATCCCCGGGTCGGGTAAAGTGGTATTAGGTTTTTCTATTACGAAATGTCATCTCAGTATCAGCCCGGAGTCTGGAATTTGTGCCAGGTATGGCGATACGCTCGGCGAAATGTGGGTGTAATAGTTGCATCCTCTGCCTACCCCTTCGGGGATTACAGGCGTGAGTGCGTGGATATATGTATGTTTACGATTAATGGAATATCAGATGTACAAACTTTATTATGTTGAATATTCATGGGTTTTTGTTCATTTTTGCCTTGTTACTCAACATAGGATTGCAAGGGGAGCATCGTAATAATTTGATACGTTTTTTTATTAGCTTGAATGATGAGACCAGCAGGTCGCTCGCCTGATGGTAAGCGCCACGCCTGCTCATAAACAGAAGCAACGCCACACAGAACTTTAAATAACAAAGCACTGCATTACACGACTGCGCTCGTCACCCTGAGACATAAAGTGTTAAGTCTTATAATGCCAAGTAATTTCACTGGCTTCAATGTTCTTTAAGCCGGAACACAACAGTGCTTACACACTGTTGCTTGGCGGCGGAAATAGACAAAGCGGTGCTACCAACCCAGCCGGCCTCTCGCATACGAGGACCTACCACCTTGTAGTACGTTCTGAGTATGTATTAGTCCCTTATCGAACAGCAAGTTGAACCATAGATTAAATCAAAGATTACGTAATTGTTTATCATATTATTTAGTTACAGATAATAGAAGATAGAAAATAAATCAAGAAAAAAGTCATTCTTATTTCCAAATAACAATACAAAAATAAGAAACATAACTTCAGCAGCCAGTTACAGAAATATGATAAAAGATATTTTTTCTAGAAGGTTCGGAATGAGACGGGCGTGTCCCGGACATCTCGTCTTTATATCTGATACATCTAGTTAATCTGTCGCGATTTATCGCTCGTTGCTAATGGATACCACTGACTCTGACACGCAATTACACTCGCATTACATCGCAACTGCACTCTACTTGTAGTATCAACCGTAATTTTATAAGCATAAGGTGCATTTTCACGTTTCTGAGTGGCAAAACCTACGCAAGTATATTTTGCTTGTAGAATAAACTTTATTGTGAACGGCATTAGGTGTACATTCGTGTTTTAATAGTATAGTATCCGAGACGTTCACCACAGCATGCGCTGGATGGATGCAGTTTCGATTGATTTGCCAATTGCATGTTTGAACGTTGGTTTTCCTCAATAGTAATAGCTACTTGGAGCTTCGATTTTATTACTTGCTAGTTCAAAGTTATTTTTTTTTTGTATCCAGTCTTGGTCCACATAAAAGATAATTTGGTAAAGCCTTAAACCAAAAAAAAACTGCCTTTAATTTTAATGACTGCCTTAGTGGCGCAGTTGTAATGTAAACCAGTACACCCACATTTCGCCGAGCTTATTTCCATCACATGATACGATAGGATTTCGTAACCTATTCAATGCAAACAAACAAACAATCAAATCTTTCCTCTTTATAATATTATTAGTACAGATTAATCACCTATATTTTTGCCAACATCAAAACTAAGAATCAAGCTTAAAATAAATAAAGAACTCAAAGTTAGATATATTTTTTAAACACTAGTGCCAGTTTGTTCCACGTTTAAACCGCAAAAAACTAGTTTTAATAGGTTGGCGGAGGTTAGTCGCTCAGTTGAACTCTATTTAAAATGACGAGAGCGGTTCAGATTTAATTAAAGAGTATGACTTCGTCATAAATGACAGTTATACTATATAGCCATACTGTAAATTATATGTCGTAAAAGAAGTATCAAGCCTACAATCATCCTTCTTTGCAAATTTTTGACATCTATGAGTATTTGACAGAGGGGTACTGGTTATTGGTTTAATTTAATGGTTTTATGGTTTAACAGCCTCTGTGGCTAATAATAATCAAGGGCTCGTTGCCGACCATAAAGCAAAGGGATAAGTAAGGGATTGGGAAAGGGAGGGGAATTTGGGCCTCCGGATATCTCACTCACCGTACGAAACACAGCAGCAAGCTGCTACTTTACGCCGATTTTCTGTGAGACAGTGGTAACGACCCGGACGAGCCGGCCCATTCGTGCTGTAGACAGAACTGTCTACAGCGTGGCTCTACCACTCAGAAAAATATTCATATAATAAAACCGAATCAGCAAAACACTCTTTATCTTCCACCTGCCCTTATCCCACTCGCAGCAGGATCGCGACATGCTTTTTAACACATGTTACGGAATGATTTGGCTTTTAATTTTAATATCCGGCCACCTGCCTGACGTCAACCCCTCTGGGGAGAAACACCCAGACTTGAAACAAATATTTGTGGATCACATAAACATTTTGTCTCGGTGTGGGAATTGAACCCGCGACCTCTCGCTTCACAGCCGGCAACTTACCCATTACGCCATGGAAGCTCTAATTTTATGTATCTATCTGCATCTTTAGCAGATAAAATTTATTCGGGCAAAGTGAAAAAGGAAGTAAATCGAACCACAACGCGTATTCAACCAACGCGTATATTATTAACACGTGAACACCAAATCGGATATCAATCACGGATCTGCCTCATTTCGACATCTGCTAACATTATTTTTAACACTAGCCACTGAAATCCCAACCATTTATCAACGCATTATGGCTTACATTCGTACGTACGAAGTCTTCATCGGAGCGGATTTCTGAGTTTTTCCTCGCGATTTTGGCCGTTTGACGCGCGACAAATATACATTTATCGTGACGTTTATTATGTGACGTTGATGTATCGTGGATGTATCGTGTGCAGATCGAATCGACCCTGTACCGTTGAACTGCCCGCCGCCGAGTTTATTTCCCTCGGGATGTATACTATGCTCAAGATTATTCAGTTGGTACGTTTTGTTGTACGTGCCTGTGTGTCTAACGCACATTGTATCCAGAAATGTCTATGATAGTGATGTGTCTATTTCATGACTTGTGGGACTTACAATACCTAGTGGGCATTGTACTATCCGTAAGTACCAGTTATTGAACAAGGTATGGTTGACGACGACAGATTTTAACGATTTGAAAAATAATACTGAAAAAAAATTATAAACTCTTTGAATAACGTGAACCATTGATTAAAATTACTTTGCTTTAAAGTTTTGCGTGTCTTGCGTTCTTCTATAATGTCCAATATATAGTTCTACTATAATATATAATGCTAAGGTAAGGGTGCAATGAGTCGCCTTGATAAAGTGTGGAAAGATCGCTCCATCATGCCAGATACTAAAGTCCGTTTGGTTCGCTCTCTGATCTTATCGATCTTCTTGTATCAATCGGAGACATGGACGATCTGTTCTATAATGCATAATCGGATAGACGTTTTCGAAATGTTCTGTTGGCGTCCTACGAATACCTTGGTCGGCTATGCGTACTAATAAATCCATACTGGAAGAACTCCACATACGCACTCGGCTGTCTACAGTCTGCAGGAGACGCATATTCTCTTTCTTCGGACACATCACTCGCCTTGAGAAGAATATTTTGATGGGAAAAATGGAGGGTAGACGCTCTCGTAGTAGACCACCGGCTAAATGGAGTAAACAAATCACTAAACCACTGCAACTGAAACTGCACGATGCAATTCACTTCGCCGATGACAGAACCAGAAGCCTCTTACTACCTCGGCCTGATACGGTCACGATCCTCAGCAAGCATTGAGGGAACGACTGTATAGATGGGTAATATATAATACGATAGGCTTATCACATCATGGGATGGAGATAAGCTCGGCGAAATGTACTGGTTAAACCTTTGCCTACCCTTTCGGGGATTACAGGCGTGATTGCGTATGTGAAAATCGATTATATATCACCTAAAATTCCAATATTACATAACTCAGATCCTATATAAAAAAACCTACAACACAGCTATAATGTAATTGCGTCTTTATTCATAGACATGGCAGTATCAGACCCCATTCCTTACGTTTCGCAAATAGTTGTAAAAAACCTTTTGTTAGTCGAAAAATGTCGATAAAGCCTTCCCTTTCTGTACCTAAATCTTCATCTGATTGACATGTGCCTTCGTATTGCGTAATATAAAGAGCCAATTTATTTAAGGTCTAAACGAATTCTAATGTCTTATTATGTCTTAAATAATTCTGGTGATAGACGTAATGTCGTGAATTATAGTTTTGGTCATTTTGAGAACAACCTATAATTTTACATTGTGTGAATTGACCATTTTGCGATTCATATGACATTTCGAGAGAAACTGCCTCGGTGGTGCAGTTGTAATGTACGCGTTATGACTGAGGCTGACGCTGAGGTCTCGGGTTCAATCCCCGGGTCGGGTATAAGTAATATTGAGTTTTTCTATTATGAAATGCTCAGTATCAGCCCGGAGTCTGGAATTGTTCCCGGCATGGCGATAGGTTCTGCCCCTATCACATCATGTAATGGAGATACGCTCGACGAAACGTGGGTGTACTGGTTACACCTCTGCCTACCCCTTCGGGGATTACAGGTGTATGTATGTATGTATATGACATTTCGAGAATTGGTAATTCAGCGATTAAATAGATATAGGTTTTCAAGGTGAAATTACTGGGCATTATGATACTTAACAGCTTGTGTCTCGGGGTGACGAGCGCAGTGCCATGCAGTGTTCTGTTATCAAGAGTTCTATGTGACGTTGCTTCTGTTTATGGGCAGGCGTGACGCTTAACATCAGACGAGCGACCTATTCGTCTCGCCATACAAGCAAATAAAAAAATTAAAATAATAATCTGGGATACTTAGTGTGGGGTCAGGACTATGTGTGTTTTGTCTACAGCATGAATGGGCCGGCTCGTCCGGGTCGTTATCACTGTCTTACAGAAAAGCGACGTAATCTACCAGCTTATTGCTGCGTTCCATATGGTAAGATATTTGGAGGCTCAAATCCCCCTTCCCTTCCAAATCCCTTAATTATCCCTTCCTTTAAGATCAGCAACGTGGGAATGTTTTTTTTTGCATTGTGGGCATACATGGGTGGTAGAAGTCACTTACCATCAGGCGACCTACTTGCTCGTTTGCTGTCCTATGCCATAAAATAAAAATAAATAAAATACTAAAAACCTTAATATCAGAACCACTTCACAATGAAGTGGTATAAACCGATTTGTACAATTTTCTGCCTGAATACGCGTGCACAACCCGTCTGTCTGAATCGGTACAAAAATAATAGATTATTTTGTGCGTAACAATGGCAGCTATGCCGATGGTGCGGACTTTTGTGAATACACGTCCCGCGTGTATTGACCATAAATAAATCCATTTCTATTGTTCTAATTAGTTTTTGGCATTTGTTGGTATTATTTATTTTTAGTGTACTTGGCAAATATACAATATGTAAGAAAAACCCTGTTGGGCGTTTTAACTGTGATATCATAACCAACATTGAAACATAATGAAATAACTCGCATACGAAAATGAGACTGTAATAATAGTCATATTTATTTTTTATAATTTAATTATTTCATTATTTGTATTTGTAACCGTATTTCGTTTGATTACCTCTGCAAGAGAGATGACTCGGTACGAGAGCGAGATAGCAAGTTGCGGCATCTACGTGCATCAAACGCGCCCGGCTACGTCAGTACGTCACATGAGTCAGCTGTTCATCACATTTCAGATAAAAATATCATTTTTTAAATATGTTCATTTTTCTAAGCGACCTGTATAAGGAAATTAATTTAACTATTTTTATTAAGCATTAAATATGCATACGCATTACAACTGCGCTACCGAGGCAGTTGTTTCTAAACAGTAACAAACTGCCTCGGTGGCGCAATTGTATTGCGTACGCGTTACGATTGAGGCCAAGGCTGAGGTCTCGGGTTCGATCCCCGGGTCGGGTAAAGTGGTATTGGGTTTTTCTATTACGAAATACTCAGTATCAGCTCGGAGTCTGAAATTTGTGCCCGGTATGGCGATAGGCTCGTCCCCTATCACATCGTGGGACGGAAATACGCTCGGCGAAATGTGGGTGTACTGGTTACACCTCTGCCTACCCCTTCGGGGATTATAGGCGTGAGTGCGTATATGTAGTAACAAACACAAACTTTATTGAAAATAATACGTATTTGTTGCGGCTAACTAGCTGCCTTCATGAAAGGCACAAAGTTTATAAATCCATGAACATACCTTAACAGACGGTAGACGGTCAGACGGCCGGACGGTTGGCCGGACGGTCAGCTCTTGAAGTTAGGCGAGTTTCAACCAAATAAATAATACGGCTCGTTGAACACGACACTGGAGTCTGTAACTTTACCGTTGCTTTACTGTTTGTCTCTGTGGGAGGTAATGTATGGGAGTAGTGCGGTTACCTGAGAATTGATTTTCTCAATAGTATTGTTTATTTTTATTTTCTTTATATATTAAATAAATAAAATACACCCAACAGTCACACACATAGTCTCGACCCCACACTAGGTTAACCTGTGTCGAGGGTATCAGGAACTACGAGGGATTTGCGGTCCCACAACACCTAGACCCGATACAAATATTTGTGGATCAGACAACAATGTGTCTCGGTGTGGGAATCGAACCCACGGCATCTCGTTTCGCAGCCGGCTGCTCGCCGACTACGCCACAGAGGCTGTCAATGACATCATCAATCACATCATGGGATGAAAAAACTACTTATGTCACCTGTTTATTGGTTGACCAATTTTTCACTTCACTGATAGATCCCGCACCCTTTTTTCACGGGAATCCATTTACAGGTATCTCCAAGCCAGAGGTTGAATGTATGTTGGACTCACCGGTCTAGGCCCACCCAGACTTTTTATTATTCGATAGCGTTTTCATGTAAAATAATCAATGTGGCGTCTTTAGGTTTATAGATCTGGGTTGATAGCAAATAGAAAAATACATAATGAATATGTTAATATGTGTCTGGCACTTCTAAATAGATATCGAACGCTTTCAAAAAAGTATTCACTACCAAGACACCATTACAATTTCATAACTGACAGCAAAATAAAAGGCATCTCAAGAACACTCGGGAAACACTTCAACCACAAGCACCCTCCTGAAATCCCAACATTTTTGTTCGTAAGTCCGTTTGTACTCGAACCGCGTCGGCCACGTCGAAAGCACGTCTCTATGCGCGCTTGATAAAGGCCCACGCTTATTGACGAAACAACACAGGATAGGACTGCAAAGAGTTTGTAAGGCTTGTAGGCATATTAAAGTATGTTGAAACGAATCATCAGCAGGCCAACCATGAGTTTGTCTCAGTAAAATCGCTATCAAATTATTCCATTCAATTTACCAACTTAGCTTCACTAAATGAAAGTTTGGCTTAGCTAACTTAATTACGTGAGAAAAACAGTGTTACAGAACTACGTCTATATTACCAAAATAATTATTAAAACCTTTGTTTATGTCTTAGTATGAGACTAGCAGCCTGTTCCAGCCTGTCTACATCTTTTCTTCCACCTGTACTTATCCCAATCGCAGTGGGTTCGGCGCGACATGCTTTTTACCACATGATATAGAAAGATTTGACTTGTAGTTTTTACGACCGGCCAGACCCGACACAAATATTTGTGAATCACAAACATTTTTGTGTCGGTGCGAGAATCGAATCCACGCTCGCTTTACAGCCTGACTAGATAAGATAAGTGTTCTCTAAATTCGGCAACGCCTACATGATTCTTCTGGTGTTAATTAGGCAAAAATATTTGACAAATAACACGTAATAGTCACATGTAAAATTACGGGTCACATAGTAGACACGAGTCTTATCTCGTGGGTATCAGGAACGCCCTATACCCACGATGTATCCCCGAATGGGTAGGCAGAGGTTCCCACTGTTACCTGAGCTTATGCTCAGATGTTAAACTTAAAACCGATAAATCGAAAGTGTAAAATAAGTGTTAAGATAAGACTGCCCATTGTATCACCCTTATTGTATAATCCTCATTTATAAGCTACCTACTTTATTTGTTGTGCAATAAAGAGTATTCTATCTATCTATTTATCTAAAGTAACTAGCATTCCCACTGTACGCTGAGTAGTCACCTATCTATCACAGCTGCGACGCACAGACGTAGTTTGTAAATAGTTTAATTGTAGTGGTATATATGCTGACAGCTGTATACATAAATTGATTTTCTTTCTTTCTTTTTCATTTCTTCACTGCACTGCTTTCCCAAAAACGCAAGACATAAAGCGAGCTTGCAAAGGAAAGAACTTTTTTATTTGTATAGGATATAAAGTGATACACTATGAAGCCACTAGAGTCATGAAAAGATTCCTCGACCACGTATAATCGGCTATTCAGCGTATGTGGAGCGACGTAATGGACACGGGGCTGTGGGAGACGTCGCAAAAAGCCTCTGATCGCCCTCTATAGTGTACAGGACATCGGGTTACAGTCGCGCTGGCTTTCCTGATGTAGAACTGGTGTAGGGGATAAGTTAGAGCGGGCATATGCCTTATTTATTTTATAACAATACCTAATAAGTAGCGAAAGTTGAAAAACATATAGGAGTTTCCCTCAGAGCAAAAGCAAACTAGTTTATATTTAGCAATTTTTAATCGTTTTGTACGATGTTATTTATGTTTGAATCTCTCTATTCTAAAAAAAAGTAACTGGCGCCACTGCCAAAAGTTTGTCACGCTATCCCCTCCTACACCGCTGGGGGTATACGGTCCAGACCGATACCAATCGATGCAGAATAATGTGGGGAAGAAAGTAAGATATGTCTTATATTCGCCGGACTTTAAGTTTTTTTTTATTTACGTTTTGTGGAAAAACATGGGCAAAGCCCCTAGTTAATATATATAATAAGTTTACGAAGTGTGTTATTGAAAAATTGTACTTGATATGGACACATCATGGGACGAATATAAATAAATAAAAAATGTGGCCGCATTAGTTGTCCTTCAGCCTAGCCATTTGATATTAATTCTGATTGAAGAGATTGATTTAGATTTCTGCTTGAACTTATAAAAATAAAGTAAAACATTGAATAATAAATTATGTATACGATTACGATACGATTTTACGAGTGGTAGAGCCACGATGTAGACAATTTTGTCTACAGAATGAATGGGCCGGCTCGTCCGGGTCGGTACCACTGTCTCACAGAAAACCGACGTAAAGTAGCAGATTACTGCTGCGTTTCGTAGGGTGAGTGAGGTATCCGGAGGCCCAAATCCCCTTCGCTTCCTAATCCCTCGATTATCCCTTTCCTTTAAGGTCGGCAACGCGCCCATGACTCTTTTGGTACTGTGTGCGTACATGGGCGGTGGTGATCACTTACCATCAGGTGACCCACTTGCTCGTTTGTCGGCCTATGCAATAAAAAAAATGTATTAATATTGTTGACGTGTTTGTCGCACCATAATGTAACTTTATGAAAAATCTTTACTCTTGTAACTTGGCACGGCATCTCGTCTCCTACCCACTGGCCGTACAAATATTTGCTGAGCGGAGCGGTGTTGCAATATGCTCCCTCCTCGGACAGAGGGCGCCGGACGGCGGACACGCTACCGGCTACACACTTTGGGAGGGACGAAAGACATTACATGTAGGACTACCATCAATGAAACTGCTGACACCGGACAATCTTTGAGGTGAAATAGGTTTTACCGCATCCATAATTATTTTAAGCAAAGGAAAAACTGAAATTTCTTAATTCGACGCGTATATTATATAATTTTTTATGTATTAGCGATGTATTATTATTTTTGGCGATAGGCTCGCCCCCTATCACATTGTGGGACGGAGATACGCTCGGCGAAATGTGGGTGTATTGGTTACACCTCTGCCTACCCCTTCGGGGATTACAGGCATGAGTGCGTATGTCGCCGAGCGTATCTCCGTCCCACGATGTGATAGGGGGCGAGCCTATCGCCATACCGGGCACAAATTCCAGACTCCGGGCTGATACTGAGCATTTCGTTATAGAAAAACCCAATACCACTTTACCCGACCCGGGGATCGAACCCGAGACCTCAGCGCTAGCCTCAATCGTAACGCGTACGTATTACAACTGCGCCACCGAGGCAGTCATTATTATTTTGTTGTAACAAAAATAAAACTGTATTAATAAGCCCATTTTTGCCTCGTGTTATCAATAACTTATTCTTTATTAAATTCGTTGTTTTGTTGCTGATTATTAGAAAAACGAGTCTGTGAATTTCAAACAATACCTTCTTTGAAATTTATGAAATTTTTCAGGTGAATAATATAATTTCATTTTTTTGTGGAATGAATTGTTTTGTTTACCAAATTAAGAATACGATTTTTGGACATCTATCTTTGGACGTTCCTGAAGGTTTTATAAATTGGAGGAAAATCCGGACGTACGGCATCCGTGTATAGGTACACCACTACGGTTGCACTTCACAATGTCGAATGTAGGCTTTAGATCGAATCGTGTCACTGACATTCTGTAGGTTGTCTCAGTTTAATTACATTGAGGATGATATCGAAGCAATCATGGTTGGTTGTTACAAAACTACATTGTTGTATTCTGCATCGGTTTTATAAGAAACCTTATCTTTAAGCCTTGATGTCCGTTTGCTGAGTAAATGTCTCTCTAACTGTAATGCTGGCCTAGCTGTCCCTAAATGCTGGCTTTTCACGGTAAGTTATATAGTGGATGATGAGGGACGAGCTCCCATAGGTACTTCATGAGAAGTATAGCTTGTGCATGGTATCACAGATGCGTTCTTAGCGCTGCGCCTGTATCTAAGGCGAGTCGGTGACTTCAAAGGAGTGATGCGGAGCTCTCTGTCATTATTTTCCAATATTTCCCATCACACTGGTTCAATGTGGGTAAGTTGTTCGCCGTTGCCTTGACTTTTGGTCATAAGGATATTGACATCAGTGGGGTGTATCTAAGTGATCTCCACCACCCATGAACACCCAAAATACCAGAAGAACCAAGGATGCGCTGCCGGCCTTAAAGGAAGAGAATGGAGATTAGGAAGAAGAAGTTAGATTTAGGCGTTCGGAAAGATTTCGGAAATAAGGTCATTCACTATACAAAATGCTACATTAATTTTACACAAAGAAATCTACTGTTAGTCATTCATAAATACTTTTAAGTAAGTACTTAGAACTCACACAAAATATATTTCACCTAAAGCCAGTCCTTCAAAAAAAGATTCTAAAATAACGGAAACAAGGTTCACATCATAAATATTGGGGAAAATTAAATGCCAACTTACGACGCCTATCTAGAAAGAGGCAATAAGTATATATCGCTTTATGATAGCGGGTAGGCCGGGAAACTGTCGCCACTCGCTGATATACTGCTGTAATACTATCATATGTTACGGTACAATACCCATGGAGTAAAAACACAAGGCAAGTGCCACGAAGTTCGTAAAATATACGAGTGGTAGAGCCACGCTGTAGACAATTTTGTCTGCAGCATGAATGGGCCGGCTCGTCCGGGTCGTTACCACTGTCTCACAGAAAACCGACGTAAAGTAGCAGCTTGCTGCTGCGTTTCGTACGGTGAGTGGGATATCCGGGTGCCTAAATCCCCTCCCCTTCCCAATCCCTTAATTATCCCTTTCCTTTAAGGTCGGCAACGCGCCCATGATTCTTTTAGTATTGTGGGCGTACATGGGTGGTGGTGTTCACTTACCATCAGGTGACCCACTTGCTCGTTTGTCGGCCTATACAATAAAAATAAAAATAAAAAATATGAACACAAACAAAATTCAGATACAATTTGCTAAAATATTTGTGTTGTACATAACACCTAAAAGTCAAAATCACATAGGTTTTTGATACTTTATGTCTCATAGAAACGAAAGGTTTTTTTTGATACGTCTGTGGCTAAAGCACACAAAAAACAATACTTGGTGCCGCGAACATTATAATATTAGTGTATATAAGCCTAACCCCTCTCATTCAGTAGAGGAGGCCCGTGCCCGGCAGTGGGACGTATATAATACAGGGCTGGTATTATTATTATTATTTAAACAGGAAATCAGCATAATACTTCCATTTGTAAATGACTGCTATTCCATGGCAATAATAATAATAATAGGTCATTAAAATAACTGAGCATTATGAGACTTAATAACTTATGTCTCGGGGTGATGAGCGCAGTCCAGTGCCACGCAGTGCTTTGTAATTCAAAGTTCTGTGTGGCGTTGCTTCTGTTACGGGTAGGTGGCGCTTACCATCAGGCGAGCAAACTGATCGTGTCGTCATACAAGCTAATAAAAAAGACGTCGGACAGGCAATACATTACTGACTATCAAACACTGGGTTTTTATGAACTAGTTCATATCTAGTTGTATCTCTTTGTAGACTTTTTGGCGTGTTGATTACAAGAAAATAGCACAAAAAAATCACGCCTGCATGAAGGGACAAAAAGCACAAAGCAAACATTTCAATCCTTTTCTGTTGATGTATGTGACGTGTTAGACAAACGCGACTAGAGGTTTAAACCATGACGTCCCTAATAAACATTTGTTATATTTGTTTTGTCACTTTTTATCTTAAATGAAATGATTAAAGAGAAAAAAAGACAAACACTGATTAAATTAGACAGAAGTAAAAAAAAGCAAGTGGACATTTGCCTATGTGTATAAATAAATAAATACACCCAACAGTCACATACATAGTCCTGACCCCACACTAGGTAAACCTGTATCGTGGGTATCAGGAACCATGAGGGACTTGCGGTCCCACAACACCCAGACCAGAAACAAATATTTGTGGATTAGACAAACATTTGTCTCGGTGTGGGAATCCAACCCACGGCCTCTCGTTTCGCAGCCGGCTACTCGCCCGCTGCGCCACGGAGGCTGTCAAAAATTCTTGGCACAGATAAAAAACAAGATGATATAGTAGGTAATGCTAAAAAAGTGTATTAAATTACTTGTAAAGCCGGGTGCACTTTGGACGAAAAATTTGTTCTAATAGCATCTAAAGGGCGACCTAATTGAAAACTATATGAATTATAGTATTTCTGTTTATATTACTTTTTCACGTCAAGTACTTAGTTTTTTTTTTTAAATAAAATACATAGGCACTCACGCCTGTAATCCCCAAAGGGGTGAAGTAACCAGTACACCCACATTTTGCTGAGCGCATCTCCGTCCCATGATTTGATAGGGGGCGAGCCTATCGCCATACCGGGCATAAATTACAGATCCGGGCTCATACTGAGCTTTTCGTAATAGAAATACCCAATATCACTTTTACCCGACCCGGGGATTGAACCCGAGACCTCAGCGTCAGCCTCAGTCGTAACGCGTACGCATTAAAATACCTATTCACTTAAACTACCTATTTATGTAAATAAATATTTTCTTATGACTATACTTCCGTACTCTTGGGTAACGAAAACATAAAAGAAGCAAGACGGGGACAAAATGGTGCGAGATTGCGCCGGCATGGCTCCCGCGGGACTTTGCAAAATTACCGATTACCGCCTCCCGACGATCGGAGTCCGATAAACGATATCTAAATAATGTGATACCTTCCTTCACCGCTCGCTTCCTGCTAATCATCCCCACCCATCTTTATTCCGGTGTCGTTTATAATACCAGGAAACGGCCTCGATATTGAATGAGTGTTTTCCTTGTCGATTTCTTTGGTCTTTATTTATCGACGCTATGGTGTATTTATCAAGGAATTTGCGAGGATATAGTCGGTAAATCTGGATTGGTTTGTACTAATCTTTTTGAGGAAAATCGCCAAGATTACGAGTAATTTCCGTTGTCTTTGATCCTAAAAAGTATAATTTCCTGCTGCACTAATCGCTAGAAACATGTTTTCTTTGTACATCACTGTTCATACTATCTGAATTCAAGAGTGTTTTATAGCAGAGACCGGCTATCGAGCACGTGGGTCATCAGACGGTAAATAATCTCCAGCACCCATGACCACCTTTAATATCAAAACAATCACGGGTACGTTGTTGACCTTAAAAAAGGAATGGGTATTGGTAGGGACCTCCAGAAATTTCAATCATCGTACGAAATGTAACAGCAGGGTGCCACTTCACGTATGTTTCCTGTAAGATCGTGACTGTGTCCCGGCCAATTCATATCGTAGACAAATCTGTTTACAACGTGGTTCTACTAAACGTGGTTATTTCATCAAGTGGTAGTCAAATTACAATAAAAAATCATAACAAGCAACAATTAATCAATTTAAAAGGTTTTCCTAAAATCATCATACATCAAATCCCCGATACAACCGCTATAATACAACCGATCGATGCGCTAACCTCTGTACCGATACAAATTAATCACATCGAAATATGATGGATGCTTGCACAGCGCCCGTATTTGGCGCTCAGTCCCGTCCGAGCGTCATACTGCCCGCCGTATTTGCACGGAATCCTTGTTACGGCTCATCGAGGTGTATTTACAAATGACTGTGAAATCAGATCGACATTTGACGTAGGCGATTTGGTAATTGATCAGTTTTTTTATAGCAAAGGTAGTTAAGGAGCACGTATACGTGATCCTGAACATGAAGTTAAGTGTTGTCTACCGCTCATGAATACTCATAATACCAGATTTTCATGGGTTTGTTGTCGCTTTTAAAAGAAAGTAATGCTTGAATTTATAATAAAACATTACATAAAACATAATCTTGAAATCTTGGCAGGAAGTTAATATTAACATAAAGAGTGATGACGTCAAGAACAGAGCGAAATGGAAAAGTATAAGGAAAGCTGATCCAGCCACCAGCTAGGAAGAGAGAGAGAGAAATGAAATAGTTTATTAATCATGTAGGCAATTAAAATAGCGCTTATGACAAGTCAGTACAAAATAAAGAAACTTATGTATAAAAATCATATCAACTAATGTATACATAACATACATAGCATCGTCAAATACAGGCAATTACACTAAATTGTTTATTTGTTGTCTTTTTATTTGACATTTTACATTATTAACAGTATTTGTAATATGGAAACGTCCATTATTAATTATTAAATATTTTGAGTCGGTATGGACCACTGCATTTACCGAAACGGCACGAGTTTCAAAAATACCACCGGATCCAAAACGACCCAGCTTGAGAAGACCCGGCGAAACAAAGTCAGTGGGCTTAATTTACCACTGGATTCAACGCGGCGCGACCCAAACTCTGAGAAGATCCAGCTACTTGAACTCAGGGGGCTTGTTTTAGGTCCGGATTTTCAATAATTTATAATTTATTGAATGCGGACCATGTGTATCTCCGAAGTGTTGTTTTAAAACTACCACCGGATCCAAACGCGACCCAGCTTGAGAAGACCTGGCGAAACAAACTCAGTGGGCTTGTTTTTTGTCCGCTTACTATATTCTTGAAAAGCATGACTTGCCTTTTAAAAAATTGCCAATTTTTTATTATTTATTCGCGATCGGTCGTCTTTTGTTTATTTGATATCATTTTAATTTTTTGGTTTAGGTAGGTATTTTATGTTAGGAAGCATTTCATTTTAGCTTGCTCGTAGCATAATACAACTCATTGGTCAATTTATTTAAATCTTGGTTACTAAAACATACATTCTATTTATAATTGTTTAATTATCTCATAATTAGCCTAAGCTACAGGGCCCCAGGAGGTCACAGTATGCAAGGAGGAACCAAACGCCAAACGTCTCTATCCTCTAGATATTGTTTAACATTATAGTAGCCCCTGGTCATAAGCTCACGTTTAATGTGTGTCTTGAACAAATTTACGGGCATATCAATAACATTGTTGGGGAGCTTGTTATAAAATTTATCGCTATTACCCATAAATGACTTTTTAGTCTTAACAATTCTAAAAGAGGGTACTGAGAGTTTATTTTTGTTTCTAGTATTTATATTATGAATGTCACTATTTTGTGAAATTTACTTAAGTTTTTACGAACATACATAATATTTTGATAGATGTATTCAGATGGCACAGTCAGTATATTACTATCCCTGAATACAGATCGTAGGGAATCACGGCTCCTCAGGTCATATATAGCGCGAACTGCTCTTTTTTGTAATATAAATATAGTATATATATATATTGTAACATTAACTTTTCGAGACGACCTACACCTCAGTCTCTCCCGTGACCACGAAGGCTGAAAAGCTTTCGAAACGTCGGGACTAAAGTAAAAATTAAACCGCGATAAAATCCGTATAAACTAGTTTTATTTCAATGTATAATATTCGCGTAAACCTAAGAAATCACTATATAAATATAGTGTCTATATCAGCAGCTGATCCCCACAATAGAATGCTATAGGACACAATACTGTGGAAATATGCGAAATATACTAACCTAGCCGTTGAAACATCAGTTATAGCGTCTTATTTTCCGGACAGCAAAAGCTGCAGCACTTAATTTACCAGATAATCTTTCTATTTGAGGATCCCATTGCAATTTACTATCTAGAGTTATTCCTAGAAAAACTGTTGAAGAGACTAGATCTAATGTTTCTTGTTTAATTCTATACGTGAATTCACCTTTACAAAATTTGGTAATGTAAAACGGATACATTTAGTTTTCCCTGCATTTAATAAAAGGTTATTCGCAGAGAACCAGTTTGAAATTAAATTCAGAATTTTGTTAGGTGTAACTAGATCTTCATCCTTACGATTCACTTTAAATATTAAAGAGGTGTCATCAGCAAATAAAACTATGTCTGCCATCTTATCAACCATAGAGAGAGTGACTTATCATATCCATCCACCATCAGCCTGTATCCGTCTACTACTGGCATGGCTCTTGACAAGGCTCTAAAGTCAGGCCTTTTTCATCCATGTATTTCACACAACATGTCCTATATCGTCGACCCAGCTGGTACTTTTAGACATACGTGGGCTTCATTCCAAAAATTGTCAATGCTTACGACCATAATGATTTTATTTGCTTAACCCACTCTTGGCCAAGTTCTCCTTTACTAATCTTCTTCTTCTTCTTCTTCTCTTCTACTAATGAGAGTAGTTTTAACCTAGTTCACCACGCTGGCTTAGTTTGGGATAACATACTTCACATGCCTTTAATATTCTCTTTGAAGAATTCTCAGGTATACAAGTTGTTAGATGTTTTCCTTAACAGTTAGGGGGGACGAACTGACAATGAATACAAACATGATTTTGAAAGTTGGTGGGGTTGCCCTGGAAGGCCATCATCACGATAGCCAAAATGGCCAGACCACTGCCCCATGATTACAATATGAAATTAATGAATTACAACTGTTTACCAATATACATACTAAGCCCACATAGAATAAGAAATTCAAAGAATGAAGACTTTTTATTTAACCACGCTTCAATAATGAGAAGCAATTATCAAAAAAAACATTTACACAACGAGTAGACCGACCGTATTTCTTACAAGAAAAATCTTTGTGTGTAATTTGTATCAAGTGATTGATTCGCCGAATAGCCGAAGAGCCAAATTAAATTTCGACCCTTGTCTAAAACCCGACGGTATTGAATCTAAAGAATTTCCCCGAATAAATCACATGAAAGGTGAAGGTGGAGTAATAGGTAATATTTCACGGCATGATGAAGCATCGAGTATAAATAAGTCCACAGTTTTCTCAACAATCCGATACATAACACCACTTATAAATGGGTGAATAAATTATTCCTTTGCCTTCTGCACACGGAATATAGAAAACATATGGATGTGCTATTCTGCGATTTTGTGTCCTGAATATGAGTTACGCTTCACTCGTTGGCATATAATTATTATCCACTGGAAAGTGGATCCTTATCTGATATAAAATATTCATTGTCATTACTAGCAAAATTATTTTAAATTTAACTAGGAACGAAATACTTTGTTTGAAGTCAGTTTAACCAATAATGCAAACCTCCATAAATAATGAAGTTTACAAATGTAGGTATGGATTTGGCGACACTGATTTTCATATTACAAGGGCTTATTACTCGTAGCACTTCTCTTTTAGATATTATTTTGGCCAAATCACCGCCACCGCATCTCCTGTAAGCCAGGATAAACAGTGGCAGTTTGTCGGCACCAAGCAGAAAAGTTGATGACTGGCGCTTTCCTCGTCTTCTTATTCTGTGCTCCCGCCCTTTAGCATGTAAATGTTTAATCGGATACGTCAAGGTCTACCCGTCCCGCGCACTTCTCTGGGTCACTTGCAAATCTGTGGGATTCGAATAGAATGCTGTGTATTGTCAGTATGGCTTTAATGAGTGAGGGATGAGACGACAAACAGATTTATAGAACTGAACCAACAAGGGTTTTCTGTATCATACATACATACATACGCACTCACGTCTGTAACCCCCTAAGAGGTAGGCAGAGGTGTGAGTGGGTGGTGAGTTGTACACCCACATTTCGCCGAGCGTATCGCCGTCCCACGATGTGATAGGGGGCGAGCCTATCGCCATACCGGGCACAAAATCCAGACTCCGGGCTGATACTGAGAATTTCGTAATAGAAAAACTCAATACCACTTTACCCGACCCGGGGATCGAACCCGAGACCTCAGCGTTAGCCTCAATTGTAACGCGTACGCAATTACAACTGCGCCACCGAGGTAGTCTTTTGTATCAGAGGCCGGAAAACGAGCAAGCGGGTCACAACAATGAACTCTAATATCCATGAACACCCATAATACTAGTAGAACCATGGGTTTGTTTCTGACCTTGAAAGAAAGAAATGGGGAGTAGAAAGAGAGGGAGGCGAAATATGCCTCCGGAAGTCTTATTCATGGTACAAAACCCAATACAAATCTGCTTCCTCTGATAATATTGTGTGGAGTTCAATTATTAGGTAGTTAATTAGCTCTCTTGGTCGTCTCCTGACCTTCTATCATAGAAACAAGATTTTCGTAATGTATCCCGAATAAAAATCTGGATATCTAAAATATCTATCGAATGTGGATGGAAAAGTCGGTAGAGGTCGACCGCACCTAAACCCTGTCAAGCATAGGTGCCATATTAAAGAAAGGACAGGTCAGGAGTACTCTAAACCGACGTGAGTGAGTGAAGAGGTGAACTGAAAGTAGTATGTCAAGATCGCGTTAAGTCACAGTCTCTGTCTACTCCTATGGGATACGGGCGAGATATTATTTAAGTATGTATGTAAAAAAAGGTATACACTTCTATCTAGGATATTTAAAATATCTGAAAGCATTACAATATGCATTCCATGATAGCGGGCGAGTAACCGACTGCGAAGCGAGAGGCCGTGGGTTCGATTCCCACACCGAGACAAATGTTTGTATATTGAAATAAAACTAGTTTATACGGATTTTATCGCGGTTTAATTATTATTTTATTCCCGTCGATTCAAATAATTAACTAGTTTTATTTCAATGTGTAATATTCGCGTAAACCTAAGAAATCACTAAATGTTTGTATGTTCCACAAATATTTGTTTCGGGTCTGGGTGTTGTGGGACCGCAAGTCCCTCGTAGTTCCTGATTTCCACGATACAGGTTAACCTGGTGTGGGGTCAGGACTATATGTGTGACTGTTGGGTGTATTTATATATTATTATTTAAATAGGTCAATGGGCGGACATAATTAAACGTGTTTCAATTTTACATGAGTAAAGGTTCAACGGTTTTATGACCGGCCATCCTTCTGACGTCAATCCTTTGAAACCCAAATAATACTGTTCGGAATAGAAATTATTGTTTATCGGGCGGTACTCATTATTCCAATGTGATCGGCTACCCTCATGTTTGTTAACTTTTTAATCGGGCCGAGGGGCGGGTCGCGTTCTGTAAATATACGATGGACACTACGTCGGTCGTGTAAAGCAACGGTGCTAATCGCACGCGAATTTTGATTGTATTAACGCGGTTTGGCGCCTCGGGGACCTTGCTTTGATAGTGATAGTGATAGCGAAAGCGATAGTGATAGCGATAGCGATAGCGATAGCGAAAGCGAAAGCGATAGCGATAGTGATGGCGATAGCGACAGCGAAAGCGATAGCGATGGCGAAAGCGATAACGATAGCGATAGCGAAAGCGAAAGCGATAGCGATGGCGAAAGCGATAACGATAGCGAAAGCGAAAGAGATAGCGAAACGAAAGAGATAGCGATAGAGATAGCGAAAGCGATAGCGATAGCGATAGCGATAGCGATAGCGATAGCGATAGCGATAGCTATAGCGATAGCGATAGCGATAGCAATAGCGATAGCGATAGCGATAGCGATAGCGATAGCGATAACGATAACGATAGCGATAGTGATAGTGATAGTGATAGTGATAGTGATAGTGATAGTGATAGTGATAGTATTTGGTTCGGGATAAACTTTTGTCCTGTTGAAAGTGTACCGGAGGACCTCAGGCGATCGCCCCGCGGTGACCGCGTTGGCGCTGGTTCCACTGGACAGTACAAACATTAACATACACATTATTAAGTAGTTTCCCTGGTTTACTGTAATTGTTTCATAATAACATTTAAATTACATGAATTGCGTTTGAAATTAAAATATAATTCGAATTCGATTTGTATAAGTCTTTGGATTTGCTTAAGACTTAGAGAGTTGAAGCATTAAGAACGTAATCTGCTTAAGAAAACTAGTTCCATTTAATCCTACTTTCAAATAGAATAAGATATCAAGATGAATCAACGAAATTACATTACAAAGTTCATTATTTATTACTTTTTAAGCTATATACCTACTGTACGGTGCCATCCTACGATGCAACTTAAGATGGTTATGCACGGTCATGAAAATCTGAATTGACAACTACATATGAAAGAATAATAACCGTACTTTATAAGCATGTCATTGCTCGCGTCTGATTCTTGCAGTAATTAACAGCATAATGATAATTTCAGCTAAATATTTTTCTGGTGTATTACTTCCCAGTAATTTTGACTGCACTTACTTTCTTGGGTGCGATTACCACGTCGTGACAAATGTTTGTCTAATCCACAAATATTTGTTTCGGGTCTGGGTGTTGTGGGACCGCAAGTCCCTCGTAGTTCCTGATAACCACGATACAGGTTAAGGGTGTATTTATTTCCAGTTGTTTGCTTTGAGACATTTTTCGAAAGTATGCAGTATCGAAAAGACCGGTCAGAAAAGTCTAGACAGAGATACGTGGAAGGAAAGTAGGGTCATTGCACTGCAGTGGGACACTAATTAAGGCTATTGTCTGTGTGTATGGATATACTGTAGAGTTATATACTTTATACTGAACATCTTGAGCATTGACATTAGTTTTTGAATGTTGTGCGCCTGCGCAGGTTAATATCAGCCAACCATAGTTGCATACCATATATTATTGGTTGATACGTCATAACGTAGTTCACGTTGTGCGTATGACGTATAAATATGAGATCGCCTAGTTGTTTGTGAATAGTAGCTAAACGTTCGTTGGTCGTCATTTCCACACCGCTTATAACTTCCACCAGTCTCTCCGGCGCCCTTATAAAAGGAGCGTGCAACATTGCTGTAGGCCAATTCTCGTAATTTTGAATGTTCTAAATGTCATTAAGATCTAGTCTCAGCGTCAAGAAAGTTGCAAATGGCATTCTCTTATACCAATAATAAACAACGTACTGGTCCTCTGTTTGGCGTCGTCTGCGACAGTGGCACACATTTATTTACGTGTTACTACAATATATATATTCCACAGCTAGTTTAATCATATTTTAAAACTCGACTTGAGTTATTGGCAGCGTACTAATACATAGCGAGCTTATGTTAATACTTCATAAAACACCTTCAAAATCCGAATCGCGGTGCATTTGTTGTTTTCCATCGAGGAGTGTCGTATTTTCCACCGTACATCTTCATCATATCTAATCCAAATGGGACAACTTACGGAGTAAATCATATCGAATACAAAAAGCATCATCGAAATCCTTCCATATATTTTGGCAGTGCTATCACATGTATTTAAAAAAACAGAGAGTCGCCATTTTATTGCAATCGTTTGGAAATAAGATATGCTTGATACGCACTCACGCCTGTAATCCTCGAAGGGGTATGCAGCGGTGTAACCAGTATACCCACATTTCGCGGAGCGTATCTCCGTCCCATGATCTGATAGGGAGCGAACCTAGCGCCATACCGGGTATAAATTCCAGACTCCGGGCTGATACTAAACTTTTTGGTATAGAAAAACCCAATATCACTTTTTCCCGACCCGGGGATCGAACCCGAGACCTCAGCGTCAGCCTCAGTAACGCGTACGCATTACAACTGCGCCACCGAGGCAGTCATGATGCTTAATTATAAGCAAAGGAAAAGAGAAATAAATTCGTGAATACGTGAGACGTATAAATTAACCCTCACAAACATTGCAAGCAGCCCGAAATAGTGCACTATGGCATACTAGTTACTGAATTATCTTAACCCTAATTTACCGTCCTCATAAATCATTTTCCATAATTCCTCATATGGGAAAGGCCATCTGGGTTGGTACCACCGCTTTATGTATTTCTGTCGCCATGCAGTAGTGTGAAAGCACTGTTGTATTTCGGTTTGTAGAGCACTGAAGCCAGTGAAATTAAAATGGGCATTATGTTTATTTTATTGGATTCCGTGGCCAAACGAGCAGGTCGCTCGCCTGATGGTAAGCGTCATGCCTGATCATAAACAGAATCAACACCATACAAAACTTTGAATTACAAAGGACTGCATGGCGTTGGGCTGCGCTCGTCACCTATGATGATAAAGAGTGGTAGAGCCACGCTGTAGACAATTTTGTCTACAGCATGAATGGGCCGGCTCGTCCGGGTCGTTACCACTGACTCACAGAAAACTGACGTAAAGTAGCAGCTTGATGCTGCGTTTCGTACGGTGAGTGAGATATCCGGAGGCCCAAATACCCTCCCCTTCCCAATTCCTTAATTATCCTTTTCCTTTAAGGTCGGCAACGCGCCCATGATTCTTTTGGTATTGTGGGCGTACTTGGGCGGTGGTGTTCACTTACCATCAGGTGACCCACTTGCTCGTTTGTCAGCCTATACAATAAAAAAAAAGTCTCATAATGCCCAGTAATTCCACTGAATTAAATTTCCTTCAAACCGTAACACAACACTGCTTATGCACTGCTGTTTGGTGGCAGAAATAGATAAGGTACCAACCTAGCCGGCCTCTCGCATACCACGGACATACCACCTTGTAAAACCTTAATTCCAGCATTATAAAAAAGATTCTTATTTGCTTTGTAATAATACCATCTTTATACCCGGAGTCTTCGTCCAATCATCCGTTTGTAAGAAGTAGGTCGGTGTGACTATAAGTTATCGCGGCTCCGTACAGCGCGGTTGAACGTTCCCTCGCGGCAAATGATCTTGGTATCCAATTAAACGGGCTCGATATCTCTGGGTCAGCACCGTTTATACCGCGCTTGGCTTCTGTGTGAGGAATGGGGTTTTGTTACGTAGCTGGATACAATAGTTTATATTTATAGGATAAAACAAGTTATCATGGTTAGATTTTAATCAGCGACGAAGATTTTTTTTTTAGATGAGGCCGGAAAACGAGCAAATGTGTCATCTGATGTTAAGTTCGTCCATCTTCCATGAATCTTCACGATTCCTGATGGATTCATTGCTGACCATAAAGGAAAGGGATAATTAATTAAGATGCGAATTGGGCATTACCAGAGACTTTTTTTAATGGAATACGCACTCACGCCTGTAATCCCCGAAGGGGTAGGTACAGGTGTAACTAGTACACCGGTCCCCGGGTCGGGTAAAAGTGATATTGGGTTTTTCATTACGAAAAGCTCAGTATCAGTCCGGAGTCTGGAATTTGTCCCCGGTATGGCGATAAGCTCGCCCCCTATCACACTATAGGACGGAGATACGTTCGGCGAAATGTGAGTGTACTGGTTACACTTCTGCCTACCCCTTCGGGGAATACAGGCGTGAATGCGTATGAATGCGTATCTAATTTATATTGAAAGTTTTCTTAGCTAGGTAACTTTGATCTATGGAACCAAGCCGATTGCAGCTGCGACTATTGAATTATTGAAAGAAATACGCCGACTGGTCATACACATAGTCCTGCCCCACACTAGAATAAGCTATATCGTGAGTATTGGGAACTACAAGAGACTTACGGTCACACCACACCCAGACCCAGACCCGAAACATTTGCAACAACACAAACAAACACACACAAAAAACACAAACATTTGCCAGCAGCCTCTAGCTTCAAGACTTCGATTAGTATAAAATATTGAGCCTTTAAATATTAACTCATTAAAAAAACCTACAGCTCCACGAAGACTCCTTTATGACATCATCTCATTTACAACGTTCATAAATCTCATCCCCATAAACATTGAGTAACAGGGTGAAATAATAAATTATTTTTTCATGTTTGTTTGACGGGAAGGTGTTCCGGCTCTGTCTGGCCGTCAGTAATGTCAATATAAAAGCCGGTTTGGACGTTCATTCGCGAGCGGGATAAAGTCAGAATAAAAAAATTGCGGATCGTTTGACGTGACGAGGGTATGGATCCTTACCCATAGTCGGCGTCTTGTTGCAAACCGATTGCCTTTGCTACTGTGTCTGGCACTTTAAATAAACTCCTTGTTGAGGAATTCTTAGATGAATTGACAGCCTCCGTGGCGTAGCGGGCGAGTAGCCGGCTGCTGCTAGGGTTCAATTCCCGCACCGAGACAAATGTTTGTGTGATCCACAAATATTTGTTTCGGGTCTGGGTTTGTGGAACCGCAAGTCCCTCGTAGTTCCTGATGCCCATGATTTGGGTGTATTTATAATTTATTTATTAATGGCATGCAAGTTGTAAAGTGGTATTGAGACGTGGGATGCGAATTATAATATGGTTACTACTAGGTTGAGATATTACTCCCGAAAATGAATGTATTTTTTCTTACAATAAATCCGCGTCGTAGCCAGTAACTACGATTTTCTGGAGTTAGTGAATAAAAATACAGTCCATTCGAGAACAGTCTTCTTTTTGGTAAAAAAAATATTTGACGTCCACATATACATATTGTAATGAAACCATGTATACGTACGAACGAAATACGCAAAACTACCGCGGAATTGTTATCGGCTCGCGCACAAAAACCAAATGAGTGGTGTTCACCGAGCTGTGCGCGGTCGTAAACAAGGGATTTGGGTAAGATATGTTCACTAAATAAATGCTGATAATATTACTACAAAATATAGAGAAATATTTTGTTAAAAATATACACCGAGCAGTACACAGATAATATCAGTTACAAGTCAACAAGTCAGTTCCAATATACAAGTCTTGTGGAGTGGGATTATAAAAAATCGTATAGTTGTGTATAGAAACCGTGCGAAGAGAAAAAATATATGAGACGGTTTTATATTAGTTTGCTGCTCTAACCCACATTTATATTCAATTAAACGATCCTTTTAATTTATCTGGAAGCAGTAAGATCTTAAAACCAGATTCTGATTAAAAAAATCTGAAAAATACTTTACATTGATAAACAAGACGGTGGCGCAGTTGTAATGCGTACGTGTTACGATTGAGGTCAACGCTGAGGTCTCGGGTTGGAATCCCGGGACGGTTAAAGTGCTATTGGGTTTTTCTATTATGATATGCTCAGTATCAGCCCGGACTCTGGAATTTGTGCCCGGTATGGCGATAGGCTGGCCCCGTATCACATAAGGGACGAAAATACGCTCGGCGAAATGTGGGTGTACTGGTTACACCTCTGCCTACCCCTTGGAGGATTACAGGCGTGAGTACGTATGTATTGATAAACAAATCGATTGTATCGAAGCTGTTTCTGTGTCTTGTGGTTAATGTAAAGTCTATAAGACGCATGCAATATACTCCTAGCACACAACTATGCTTACTTTGACCTCTAATCGATTTGCGTTAAAAATAATCAACCATCAAATTGTTCAAGTTCTAACATGAATGGAATAAAATATAATAGCGTGAAATCAAGATTCAAGCACGCTTTTCATTAAGCATGTGAATTCAAGGTTTCAAGGCCAGTTGCTAGCAAACAAAAGGGGAAATAGAGCAAGGGTATTTCAATATTTAATTTCAATTAAAGGTTTTATGTTATCTACCCCAAGGGAGAACTGTACAAAAAAATACACGTCGAATTCTGAACCTCCTCCTGTTTTTCCGGTTAAAATTGTACAGACCCGTTGTTTACTCAGGCCTAATCCACGAGTAGCGGGACACATGTTTATGGGCTTCGGGATTACTTGCCCACTGGCTTAGAGTAATTCATGATGGGCCGCTGTCTGAATGTCTGCCGTTACTGCCCGTAAGCGTAATAGATTCAAATGGCGTATACAATATTGCGTGAAGGTATATATTTATCTAGATTTTTATTCGCCCTAATTCAAGACGAGCTGATCACTCGCTTGATGATGAGCGCCATCCCGGCCTACCCATAAACAGAATCAACGCCACACAGAATTTTGAATTACATAGCACTGCTCGGCACTAGACTGCTCTCGTCACCCCGAGACACAAGATATAATTATATAGAATTATACGATATTGAATAAAACGTGACATATATTTTAGATAGAGATAAAAATTGCCTTTATAAATAAACAAATCACATGTCCGAATTTCACGCCCACACTACATTTTTATCGCAAATGGTACATCTCAGAACACTAGGCCCGAGATATAACACTTCTCTTTAAACACGACTCAACACTATGTTAAATCACTTTTATCCAAACACGTAATTCACGTGGTTGATAATTCTGAATTATACTGACAATTTTTTTTTATAGTATAGGCCGGCAAACGAGCAAGTGGGTCACCTGCTGGTAAGTGATCTCCGCCGCCCCTGTAAGCCCACAATACAACAATTATGGGCGCGTTGCCGACCTTAAAGGAAAGGGATAATTAAGGGATTGGGAAGGGGAGGGGGATTTGGGCCTCCGGATATCTCACTCACCATACGAATCGCAGCAGCAAGCTGCTACTTTACGTCGGTGTTCAGTGAGACAGTGGTAACGACCCATACAAGCCGGCCTTATATAACCTAACGCGTAATTCAAGTGGTCGCTAATTCGGAATTTTACTGACAATTTCAGGGAAAATCCTACTATATTTCGTCTTATGATAAATGTGGAAGTTTGGATGTTTGTTAATCAATCACGACTTAATGGATAAACGGTGGTATTACAAGGTGGTAGGTCCCTCGTATGCGAGAGGTCGTCTGGGTTGGTACCACCGCTTTGTATATTTATGCCGCTAAGCAGCAGTGTGCAAGCACTGTTGTGTTCCGGTTTAAAGGACATTGAAGCCAGTGAAATTACTGGGCATTATGAGACTTAACATCGTATGTCTCAGGGTGACGAGCGCAGTCCGATGTCATGCAGTGCTTTGTTATTCAAACTTCTCTGTGGTGTTACTTCTGTTTACGGACAGGCGTGGCGCTTACCATCAGGCGAGCGACCTGCTCGTTTCGTCACTCAAGCTAATAAAAAAAAATATGTATAAAATTTGGTACACACTTAAGCCATGACCTATATTAGGACTTAAGATCCTTTTATCCTAGAAAATGAAATAGACGCGGTCGCAGTAATATTCAAAACCTAGTAATAAGCTACAAAGATAGCCTCGGTGGCGCTGTTGTAATGTGTACGCATTAAGACTGACGTTGACGCTCAGGTTCCGGATTCGATCCCCGGGTCGAGTAAAAGTAATATTGGGTTTTTCTATTACGTATTTCTCAGTATCAGCCATAATTGTGCCCGGTATGAGATATGCTCGGCGAAATGTGGGTGTACTGGTTACACCTCTGCCTACCCCTTCGGGGATTACAAGCGTGAGTGCGTATGTATTGTTATAGTGTACATGTATGATATTCGCGTGTTGAGGTTCATTACGCGATTCTATAAAAATGCTAAACTGTGCTACAGTTCCAACACAATAAGGGTGTCTGTCCACTAGAGTGGCGAGGACAAAGTGGCGTGGACTTAGAAATATTAACTAAAGGAATTATTTTTTTATTTAACCCTCGCAAAAGAGAGGGGTATAAGTTTAACCTCTTTGTTTGTTTGTGTATCAGTCTGTCCGTTTATCTGTCTGTTTGGGTATCTATAAGTCACATTGTAGCGCCCAAACGAATACACCGATTTGAATGTGTTTTTTTTAATTTGAAATCTGATTTAATCAAGATGATATTTATCTATGTTTAAAGAAAATCTGTTTACATGTTTAGATATTAAAGATTTTTTCAAATTGATGTCGGAGTTAAATAGGTTGTTTGATGAAGCCCAAGCTTACCCATAAACAGCTACAGTGCCTTAAGAACTGTAATTAGTGAAGCGGCACTAATCACCTTGAAACATCAGATATTAAGTCTCATACTATGACCAGTAGTGTTACTGGTCTCAATCTTAAGCAATTCACCTTTTAGCACAAATAGGCATTATTTTTACCTAACCATAGGAACTTTGTCATACGAAAGACACACCACGTCAAATTTCACGTCTTCACTCAACTTAGCTTCACTTGCTTTACCGGAGTAAATTGCTATAAGTGTAGAGCGGTGACTGTTTCTATACATTTCGCTGCTCCGCTCACTTTGCTCGCCCGAACGCCTTCACCTTTATAACGCGCCGCGCCACCGCTTCGGTGCACAGTGAAACTCCGTTACATCGCTCCGTGCCGCTCCCTATCTTTGCCCCAGTGGACAGACATCCTAACTGGCTTAATGTTTTTCACCGCGTGTTGATATGCTAATTTTATTCTTTCCCTATTTTTATATGCCTTTGAACTGACTTTGCTTTTGTAAAAGATTTTTCTGTTTTTTTAATCTACATGCGCGTTTTTATCTGGGTTTTGATTTTGTAGTGGGACGGCTTTTGAATTATCCTTTACTGTGTAACGAGAGTAGTGGGCTTTTAATAAGTATGTTAAAAGTATAGTTATGTGTGTGTAAGTGTGTATACAGTAGAATTCAGATATAACGACTTCGCTTATAACGGCTAACCGGTTTTAGCGACGATAATGTTTACTCAAGTTAGGTTTCATAATTAGTTACTGAGAAAATATAACCGTTTAGTGCGACTCCGGTTTAAGCGACCAACTGCTTATAGCGACCATTATTTATAATAATACGTCCGGTTAAAACGACGCGCAATGTTTTGTTTACACAACCTATGCACCAATACCTCGGCGTGGCGCCCCAATTCACCGCGCCCTGCGCGCTTCACCTCTCGTTATTGGCGCGCGTAAATCACAATTAGCGTTTTTCACCTGTTATGACAAGTACATAAAGCTCGACAAAATGAGTTCTGTAAAGCGAAAGTGTTTTACAATTGAAGAAAAAAGTGCAATATTACACCAATTAGAAGCCGGTGAATCAAATGCAACCCTCGCAAAGGAGTTTGGCGTATCTCATTGTACAATATCCACAATAAAGAAAAATGAAGATAAGATCGAGCCGCTGTTTAATGCCAATGTTTTGAAAAGCAAACGCGTAAGGACTTCTACTCATGAGCAGGTGGATAAGGTATTTGTTGGAATATGGGGGATAAAAGAAAACGATTTACGCGTTTACAACTGATTAGAATTTTTTATATTTTAGGAAACACAATCACAACTATAAGATCAACCATAGATAGACAGAAGACAAGTGACATAACCTGTGCGTTTACAAACTATGCTTAGTATTATAATTAACAGTTTTTGCGTTTACGAAGAATACTAAATAAAAACATTATTCTAACACCTCTCCTTAAACCAAAACACGTTAACTTTATAATGAACACAAATAACATAATGCATTCAACATACAACAAAAAAAAAACATACACAGTTTTAGTGAGCAAACAAAATCTTATGAATAACATAATATAATTATTGTATTGGGATGTAACAATAACATTATGTACACAAATTTAACTGACACAAAAATTTCACAAATTTTTCTCGATTCAAAGGTTTTGTAAGTATGTCGGCTATCATTTTTTCAGTAGGAATATATTTTATTTTCATTAAATTCTTTGTTACTATATCTCTTATAAAGTGATGTCTGACATCAATGTGTTTAGTTCTGGAATGGAACATTGAATTTTCACTTAATCGTTGTGCAGATTGATTATCATTAAACAAATTTATGTTACACTCTACATTCAAACATTCTTTTATAAAGCTTCGTATGAATAAGCCTTCTTTACATGCGTCAGAAAGAGCCATATATTCTGCCTCTGTGCTTGACAGGGCAACTGTCTTTTGTTTACGACTTTCCCAACTGATCACCGAGGTACCTATTTTAAATAAAAATCCGGTATAAGACTTGCGGTCTACCTCACATGAACCCCAATCCGCATCAGCATAGCCACAAACTTCCAAGGTGGTAGCATGCTCATAAACTAGTCTATAATTAATTGAGCCCTTTAAATACCTTAATATTCGTTTTGCGGCTCTCCAATGAGCATCGGAACTGCAATTATTGAATTGACTCAAAAAACTTACCGCATGCGCAATATCCGGACGAGTGCAAATAGCAATATACATCAGGCAGCCAATCAGATTACGATATCCACAGCTTTCTGATTCACCTTTTTTAAGTTTGAGTCCAACCTCCATTGGTGTTGCAACCGGCTTGCAATCCTCCATTTTGAATCTTTTCAACACATTGGTTATATAGTGAGATTGATCAAGTGTAATTTTCTCTTTTTCTCTGCTCACTTTCATTCCTAAGAATTCATGAACTGAACCCAAATCTTTAATTTCAAATTCTTTAATTAAAAGTTTTTTGACTTCTGTCTTATCCTCATTAGAGGATGAAAATAGAAGGATGTCATCCACATATAGAGCTATTATTGTTAAACGACCCCGTTGGGATCTGAAATATACACATGGCTCCACGGAAGACTTCTGAAAATGCATTTTCTTTGTGAGTATATAATTTATCTTGTCATACCAACATTTTGCAGCTTGTTTCAAGCCATATATTGATTTATTTAATTTATAGACTTTTCCTTCTTTTCCTTTCTCAAGAAAACCTTCTGGCTGCTCCATAACCACATCCTCATGAAGATCGCCATTAAGAAAAGCTGTGGTTACATCTAGCTGATCTATTTCAAGATCTTTTACAGCAGCTATAGCAAACAATATTCTGATAGTAGAATGACGAACTACCGGAGCAAATGTTTCCTGATAATCAATCCCATATTTCTGGGAAAACCCCTTGGCAACTAAACGAGCTTTGTATTTTAAAATCTTCCCATTTAGACCTCGTTTAATTTTAAATACCCATTTTGATTTCACAGGTTTTTGTCCCTCTTTCAAATCAACTAATGTCCAACAATTATTTTTCTCAAAGGAGTCATATTCGTCTTGCATGGCAGCTTGCCATTTTTCTATATCATTACCACTTAATGCCTCCTGAACTGACATTGGCTCATCAATTATGCATTGAAACACCATATTGGCATATTCTTCAGACTCCTCCAGGCTTTCGAAATTCGAGTTATCAGAATCTTCATAATTCAGAGTTGATGACCCTGGTTCATAAGTAGTATCCGAACATTCATCTGGGGTAGAGACATTAGACTCTTCCATATCACAATTGGTTGTTATTATTTCTTGCCTGCGCTCATTCGGTCTATTACATGTGGCATCAGAAAACTCAGAATTACAATTATTTTCTATAGTCAGTTCTGATTGGGATTTCTGTTGCTCATCTACAGTACTATCATTGCTCATAAATACATCATATTTTGACAAGTATTCTTCACATTTTGTTTCTGAAATGAATTTGTTTTCAAAAAATGTGACATCTCTAGCTTTTATACTAGTAGTTGGACAATCTGGATCTATTAATCTATAGCCTTTACTATTTTCGCAATAGCCTACAAATATAAATCTTTTAGACTTAGGATCGAATTTCTTCCTATTTCTTGTTAAAACATAGGCTAGGCATCCAAATATTCTAAAATGACTAATATCTATCTTTTTTTTTTTTGTCCATCTCTCTTCAGGTGTTAAACCCATCACAGCTTTTGTCGGAGTTCTGTTCTTTATATAAACTGCAGTTTGTACTGCCTCTGCCCAGAACTTGTTATCCAATCCCGCGTCCTGCAGCATACATCTGGCCTTTTCAACTATTGTCCGGTTAGCTCGTTCACTAACTCCGTTCTGAGCTGGGGTGTATGGGATTGTTGTTTCATGCAATATTCCATTTTCTTTCAGATATATCTGAAACTGATTATTCATATACTCATTACCATTATCAGTTCTCAGCACTTTCAACTTTTTACCTGTATGATTTTCTGCAAGAGCTTTAAAAATTTTGAAATAATGAAATACTTCAGTTTTATTCTTTAAAAAATAAACAAATGTTTTGCGAGAAAAATCATCCGTAAAGGTTAAAAAATATTTTGAACCTCCAAAAGAAGACTGTGGCATAGGACCACAAAGGTCAGAATGTACTAGTCCTAGAATTTCATTAGACCTTCTTTGAGAAGTTTTTGGAATGGGTTTTCTAGTTTGCTTACCCTTAACACACGTTACACAAGGCTGAAATTTTGTATCATCATAGTCAATGCCAGTTACCATACCTTTTTTCAGGACATACATGCTCCTTGAATTAAGATGAGCCAGTCGTCGATGCCAGGTTACCTGAGATATTCTTGGTACCAGGACATGTGCTTCGGTGCTTGAAGACATCATCGAACTTACCTCAGCCAAGCTATCTCTTGTATTTGTACCATCAGCTACCACCTGACAAGTTGATATTGTTTCCACAGCTGAAGTAGATTGTATGGCACTTTCTGACACCGTATTACATATTAAGGACTGTAATGTATCTAGTTGATAGACACTGTTTACATGACTAGCAGTAGCTATAACATTATTACCATCTTTTATTTTACAGGCCTTAGAATCAAAATATATTGTAAAACCCTTTTTGGTCATAGCACTTACAGACAAAAGGTTTGCAGCTAAGTTTGGCACAAAATATACACCACTTATTGTCTTTACACAGTTCTGCAACTTTACCTTAACACTTCCTAATCCAATGGCTGAGAGTTTTTCTCCATTAGCTACACTTACTAGAATAGGCTTCATGGATACATAATCACTACCAAATGCACTCCTATTATTGCACATATGATTTGTAGCACCTGAGTCCACACACCATACATTGTCTTTAACACTGACCATGAGCGCTGTCAACAATGCTTTGTCACCTGATATTCTTTCATTGATATTCTTTTGTTTGCTTTTATTAAATTTCTGCGGACAGTACTTCATGATATGCCCAACCTTTTTGCATTTGTAACACTTAAAACTTTTCTTGACTGTCAAAGCTGTTGCTGATTCACAAATTTTATCATTTCGTCGTTGGTATTCCTGTAATAGCTTTGACTTTACACTTTCACTAGAGAGTTTCATGTTGTTATTTTCAAGTGTCATTATCAACGGGTCATACTCGGGTGGCAATCCACTCAGCATAATGACTGCTATAAAATCCTCTTCTAGAGGTGATCCAATGTCACTCAGTTGCTGAACAATTTCTGTGATCTTTGACATATAGGTGTCCATGTTTTCACACTCACATAGCTTCATACTAAAAAGACTTCTTAAAAGACTTAGCCTCCTGCATAATCCCTTGTCTTCAAATGCTTGTTGTAAATTTTTCCAAGCTTCGAATGCAGTCTTTGCATTCCTTACATGAGGATAAGCTGAGGTATGTACTGATAAACATATTTTTGCCAAAGCTTTTAAGTTCTTCTTCTCATCTTTAATTTCCACCGATTCCACATAGTCCCATAAATCCTCATGCACTAATATCATCCGCATTGAGAATTTCCAATTGTGGTAATCTTGGATTCCCTTTAATTTTTCAACAGGAATAGATGTGGCCACGTTGTTGTTCGCCATGTCGAGAATATTTCCTGTCACGATGTATTTAATAATCGTTTGACTTCCAAAAATCAGTTATTATTTCCACAACGATTAGTTTCTGGGCCCATAACCTGTTGGAATATGGGGGATAAAAGAAAACGATTTACGCGTTTACAACTGATTAGAATTTTTTATATTTTAGGAAACACAATCACAACTATAAGATCAACCATAGATAGACAGAAGACAAGTGACATAACCTGTGCGTTTACAAACTATGCTTAGTATTATAATTAACAGTTTTTGCGTTTACGAAGAATACTAAATAAAAACATTATTCTAACAGTATTGTTATAGTGGTTCAAGCTTCGGCGCGACCTAAAATAAAGCATATGTGATTCTTATTAAATGTTTTATTTACCTAAAATACCTTTCGCATTTATAATAATTATGTATTCGTAAGTTAGGTATGTACTTAAGAAGTAACCCCGCCGCTTTGTGCGTCATCCGGATAGTACGACATAGTATCGCCGGTCCCTTGAAGGTCGTTATATCCGAATTCTACTGTATATGGTTAAACATTTAGGCCCTTACTTATAAACTTTTTAAGCACTGATTAATCCCTGTTTTCGTCTGTTTCTAGTCATTTTATAAATCACGTTGCCAAAGAAACACTAGAGAGTGTTTAACTAATCAATGCTTAAGTAACGTTTATAAGTAATGCCCTAAGTCAACGGAATCCTATTACTAAAGCTACGCCGTTTCTCTGTCTGCTCTATCTTTTAAGGGCTCTTTGGAATCGACGTATATAGCCGGCCATAGACACAGAATAAGTGTTATCATCATCATAATAACTAATTCTAACAAATAATAAAAAAAAAACAAAAAGGATGTAACACCGAGGGTTTTCCATTCGCAACTGATCGATTTAATAATCAGAGTGTACCACGGGCAATGTCGAGTTATAAAGGGTATAAGAGTATTCATCCAATATACGACAGTCGACAGCCTCCGTGGCGCAGTTGGTGAGTAGTCGGCTGCGAAGCGTGAGGGCGTGGGATCAATTCCCACACCAAGAATAAATATTTCCGTGACCCACAAATATTTGTTTCGGGTCTGGGTGTTGTGGAACTGCAAGTCCCTCGTAGTTCCTGATGCCCACGATACGAATAACCTAGCGTCGGGTCAGGCCTATGTGTGTGACTGTTAAGTGTATATAAAATATATATATTTTTCACTGCCTGACTGCCTCGGTGGCGCAGTTGTAATGCGTTCGACGACCGCCGACGCTGAGGTCTCGGGTTCGATCCCCAGGTCGGGTAAAGTGATATTGGGTTTTTCTATTAAGAAATGGTCAGTATCAGCCCGGAGTCTGGAATTTGTGCCCGGTATGGCGATAGGCTCGCCCCCTATCACATAAGGGACGGAGATACGCTTGGCAAAATGTGGGAGAACTGGTTACACCTCTGTCTACCCCTTCGGGGATTACAGGCGTGAGTGCGTATGTATGTATGTATATATTTTGCAAATGGTTTTTGTTTCCAACACACTATTACCTCACGTATCACTATTTTATTAGTTCATTATAATGCCAACAGCGTCCAATCCCACAAAACATGCCCACTTTACACCCAAAACTTGTTGTAAAACTGTACAACCACAAACGTGCCGACGATGATCACTTCTCGTCCAATTGTTAGGCCCTTTGTACGTAGATGTCTAGATGGACTGTTATTGGTGAAAAAGCGAAACATAATACAACCCTAACTGGTAACGGATCAACAGTTGCAGGTGGAAAACGTAGCACTATATTTAGTGGATAATACTTACTGTTCTTACGTTGTAGGTATCTCGTATGGGACGGATGGCCGTCTGGGTAGGTAAAAACGCTTTTTCTAGTGCTAGAAGTTACGTGAGACTAGTATTATTTTATTAATACCAAACGACAATAGTCACTTTAACACATAGTTTATTGGTTACATTTACAATATTACTACTTTACAGACCACAACCTCATGTCAAGATTCTCTAGAGACCGCTCTCTAATAATAACTCAAACAACTAGGACCGGATAGTAAATCAGCATAGCTACCGCGTAATGACCACTTGGACTATCGACTGAGCACTGATCTTAGTGAACTGGAGGCTGACCGACTGACTGCGGGCAACAGACCTCCAGTTATGGCGACAACCTCTTTTATACCATTCAACTACCCTTCCACAACTATATCGCACCATTATTATTTCAGTGTACCCAACGTTGCTTTCTCAGACACCCTCAATATACCAATATTAATAGAATACGCAAACACTAGTTATGCCATCGAGCATTAGTATGTATGAATTGTTATGAAACTCATCTGATAGACATTGAAGCTAGTAAAATTATGAGATATAATGTCAGCACAGTGCAGTGACATGAAGTACTTCGATGTTCCATGTTTAATGTGGTGTGGGTCTATGTGTTGCTCTGTGGTCTATTTATGAGACCGTGGACAGACAGACGTTGCGCTTACCATCAGACGAGTGACCTGCTCGTCACGTCAATTAAACGAATTAAAAACTCATTTTACAATAGCTCAGCGGGGAGTGGTATGGATTGTCGGGATGAAAGTCGCAGGTTCAAAACCAACCCCAAGTGCATACACCTCTGACTTAATTTTCTAAGTTATGTGTATATTAATTGTTAATTATCACTTGCTTTAACGGTGAAGAAAACATCGTGAGGAAACCTGCATACCTGAGAAGTTCTCCATAATAATTTCGAAGGTATGTGAAGTCTGCCCACACCCGCATTAGGCCAGCGTAGTGGACTAAAGCCTAACCCCTCTCATTCAGTAGAGGAGGCCCGTGCCCAGCAGTGGGACATATTATTATATAATACAGGGCTAGTATTATTATATTATTATTTACAATTACAAAGCTACGCGGTATCTACACGTGCATATAAGTACGGTTTAATTTAAACTTTTCCCCGTGTGTGTTACAATAACAAGTCGTTTCCCGTCCCCGGCTCGGAGTACCCGGGAGCAAGCTCGGTTATCGCCCCTGGCCATACAGCAGTTAAATATTAAAACAAAGCGATCTTTAAAACAATAAAGGGAACACGTCCTCGACGTCGTTAAGCTAGGTTTTTGTTGTAATTAAGTTTACCTCGGACTTGTGAAGTGGTTCGGATTTACGTGTCCAGTAAGTTTTAAAGACTAATTTCATAGCGTGTTTCTGCGTTGTTATACACATAATCTTTATATATATAATTCTACTGTACGTGTGTATGTCACTGAATTCCTCCTAAACGGCTGGACTGATTTGAATGACTTTTTTGTATGCGTTTGGGTGGCGCTCTGGATGGTTAAGATTCACTATTGGACCCGGTAGGTGGCGCTGGTTTTAACTATCAATTACATGTTGCTGGTGAAACCGCGCGGGACAGCTAGTATTACATATAATTTCACTACCTTTTGCTCGCAGTTCTGCCCAGGTGAATGTCTTTTATCAATATGTATATTTAATCAATATGTAAAATAATATTTGAACTTCAAAATATCAAAATATAAATAGCATATAAAAACAAACACCAGTACAATTGAAGCGACACGCTTTGTAACTTTTAGCGTGTATTCGAAAAAATCAATCAAACTTCTACACCTCAATGTTTGTTTTAAACTATGTTCTAACTTCAGAAGTCCAATTCTCGTAATTTTAATGTTCAAAATATAATTCCGATCTAGTCTCAGCATCAAGAAAGTTGTTAATGGCATTCTCTTAAACCAATAATCAACGTCAAATGCACCTAGCATTAGTAGTAGCATTATACCGTTTTGCCTTCAGTCAACTTTTATTCTACATTCAATCTCATTACGATCTATGTTCACATTTGACGTTGATTATTGGTTTAAGAGAATGCCATTTGCAACTTTCTTGACGCTGAGACTAGATCGGAATGATATTTTGAACATTTAAAATTACGAGAATTGGCCTCCTGACGTTCGTAAATAAAAAAATACTACTCTACAAACGTAGTTCTAATACCTTATTGAGAAAGATTCTCTGTCATAAAAAAACTTTTATTAAGTGACAGAACCGACAGTAAGATAATAAAAGTAGATAGTTTTGACTACTTTTAATAAATTGACCTACTCAACGGGGTGGTAGTTCTGTTACACAGATATAGGCATAAGCTCACGCTTGTAACCTCAAAGTAGAGGTACATCTAATGCACTCACGTTTCGCTGAGCTTATTTAGTATATGTGATAGGTGACGAGCCTATTGTCATATTGGGCATGGATTTTGAGTTCTGCGAGAACGTATTCGTATCGAAATGTCAAAAAATTGTTAGAACCTTCATACAAATGCTAGCGTTCTCGATTCGAATACTTATTCGTAAGTTGTTCGTGCTCGCTCCCCAGGCAACATGTATGTCATTTTGTTGAAAGGAAAAACACAACTACAAATTATGATTTCACAACCAAGGATTTAAATCCAACATACAATCCAATAAGTTAATCGGTTTTTGACCAAAGTACGCTGGCATTAATGCAATGAGCCCATTATATCGTAAAAGCTGATTTTATGACCGCATCCTTCCTCATCAGGATCTTAAACAAATGTATACTAACATATTTCACAAAATCCGTATTTTTATAAAAGAACGACAAAGAAAATTTCAAGTTACAATTTATTATTACAGGATTATAAACATAATTTTCAGAGACTTCATCCTCGTCATAGGATGTCGACCCGTAATATATCCGCGCTTTATTTACCAACATGGTGGTAAACAACCCCTAACTGCGAGCACAGTTTAAAAATATTATTTCGTTAGAGATTTGGGCCTCCGCTCCAATGAAATGAAATAGTTTTATTAATCATGTAGGCAATTAAAATAGCGCTTATGACAAGTCAGTACAAAATAAAGAAACTTAATTATAGAAATCATATCAACTAATGTATACATAACATACATAGCATCATCAAAATACACTTGGCAACTATAAATTTTAAAATATTTTTATTATGGAATAGTCCAGAATCGTTAAGCATTATTATTATTTCTTCTTTTATATTGGGTCGATATGGACCATAGGCATTACTGAAACGGCACGTGTTTTAAAACTACCACCGGATCCAAGACAACCCAGCCTGAGAAGATCCGGCGAATCCAAGTTAAGTTTTCCTTTGATATATGCCTCTCGTCGTTCAATCGATCGTCGATCGATCGTTGTGTACCTATTGATCCATATGTATGATATACTATGCGTTAAAAAAGCGCTATGATACTATAAACATGCACCAGAAGGAGACGCAACTTATACAAAAGTTGACAGCATCTGTAGGACATCGCTACAGATGATGCTAGCTTTTTCATCGACACCAAATTCGTTGACACTCTGTAAGATTATTAGACTGTGCTTTTCCGCATGTAAGACAAGTCCGTTTATCTTTTACGAGCGGATCGGCCACGTGAGATGCGTACAATCTGATGTACGCCCGTCATTGCCATCAAACTTGCTTACCAACCGTGCCGGCAATTTGCTCGCTTATGCGGAAACTACGGTAGTGAATAACATTAACATGTAATGTATGTAAGTACTTGTTCCGCTTAATTTAATGTTAGGGGATAGTAGTAGCGCATTTATGTGTTTATAAATTGTTGCTTAATTCAACAATGGACTTAATTACATACAATATTATCCTCTCTAGCTCTTATTTTATATTATGGGACCGTATTATTAAATACTAGTTGTAGCTACTTTACAATTTATTTGTAAATCTAGACTAAACTTAATAATATAAATAAATCCAAGAACTAAAACTATTGCAATAAACGTAACAAAACAATTACCAAGTCTTAAGATGCAGTAGTAAAACCATTAACCACGCGCTACGGACTGCTACGGAGCGCTACGTAGCGCTACGAATTGCTACGAGCCACAAAACCGCCACCCGCAAAGCTAACTCGCGGCTAATCTCTGAATGTATGCTGCTATTATGTAAATTTCAAGAGACCCGACGGTTAGGATCCTTCTACCACCTCTGTTTTAATATTCAAGATGTAGGTCTTGTTAGATAGACATATACACAAGTTATGACGGACTCTTTTTCTTACGCGGAAAGTTTGATTTACAAAGTCTATTGAATAGGTTCTAAATGTAGACAGAAAGTCTGTTAAAATGTGTTTATATTTCCTTTAAGATAAAGCGATAAAACCTGCCTCGATTTTACTGTCGTCGAAGGCCACGGGAAATTACTGTAGGAACATGAAATTCTCAAATGAATAGCGATTCCTTTGTGTCGCGAATCGCGTCTGTAATAAAACATTCTTGAGCAGTGCGATTTGAGCGACAGTTCAATTCGCTCGTGTATTTGTATTATCAGTAAATATATTCTGCCTTCCAATGTTTGGAAAACACACAAAAAATATCAAAGAAAAGCAACGCCTGCTTCGTTGCCTTGGAGATTTTTTTAATTTTGGTATAAGCTAAAATGCACCATATCTTTTTTGTTTGTTTTTGGTCTGATTTTTTTATTATAGCTATGGTCATTAAATTACATGCAATTTAATTAAATCTTTACCTTTAAAACGACCCTTGAGAACTCCTTTTTTAGGTTTGTAAAAAAATAGGTGACGTACCTTAAATTTTGTGTTGGAACAAGGTTTTTTCACGTCATGATAAAGTTTTGGCTTAATACTTTAACAGCCGGCCGCGTACATGACCTTAATCTGATTTGGGAATATTACGACCACCAGAGGAGCAAAAAATATGGGATAATATAGGATACAGGCCCATAGTAGCACAATGTATAATGGAATCCCATCAATTACCCAAAGCTTCCACCCATCTTGGATTTTTGTTGACTAGAGAGCATCGAGTATCGATGATTTAATATATTTCACTATGATTAATCCAAAAAAGTCGTATATAACCTCATGCGTTGGTCTAATGACAGTGTACTTAGGCTGAGGAACCGCAGAATCCTGGGTTCAGTTTTCGAATCGTAAGATTTTCGAATTGTATTTGAGTTTTTGAGTGGTTGAGCCACGAGTTATGTCTACTGACGAAACGGTCTACAGCATGAATGGGCCGGGTCGTTACCACTGTCTCACAGAAAACCGGCGTAAAGTAGTAGCTTGCTGCTGCGTTTCGTACGATGAGTGAGATATACGGAGGCCCAAAGCAGGAGCAATGTCTATGTATTTTTAATAGAATAATTAATTAAATTAAATAATTAGAAGAAGACTTGAAGAAAAATCATTTGCAAAAGTAGTTACGTAATCCATTCAAAACCTAAATTGAGTAATTGAAACACGGTAAATCTAAAAAAACTTTTAATATTCATATCATACCGTCCGAAATTATCTGCGGCTATCAATTGTATTCTATTGTGTTTCAAATTGGAGTCGAGCCGCGCCTTAAACGCTTCTATTTACGTTCACTTGCAATTATTAAAATACATTGGAAGTGCAAATATTTGCCCGTTGAAATTGAATCGTATAAATATAAATTAATTCTATTTTCGTATACAAACAGTGTGATTGAGCAACAAACACACGCACAAATACATTAACGTTATTAGTTACAGCATCAGCTGTTGTCTGTATAGGTAACAGATCAATTAGCTAAACACGCCACACAGAAGTTTTATGTGAAAGACAAAGAGTTATATTACATGTGTCTGCGGGGGACGAAAATGGGTGAGATGCATTAAGTTGTCATTCTAATGCAATGATGTGATTGGACAAAAACAAAAATGCGCTGAATTGTTAACCTCTTCCTTTTTTGAAGTCGGTTAAAAATGAATCAAAGAACTGGACCGTGTGACAGTAGCGCCTTGAGCACTGACAGTGTCTAAGCCTTATAAGCAAGGGTAGAGATTTTATGGGATTTAACATTTTATGTCTTCTGAGTGATGTTATTTTTATGGGCATTCGTGGTGCTTACCATTAAACGATCCACCTGCTCATGTCATGATTAGGTTGTACAGTACATCTAAAATTATACGCAATGCGACTGAACTTAGATTTATTGCATATAAAAGTGGTGTTAGAATGGGTGAAGCGCGTCTTTTGTATTTGTTTTGAAACTTAATTTACAAATTTAAAAGTACCATTAGTACTAAATTTATGAACTTATCAACTTTAACTTTAATGTAAGCTGGCTGGCGTCCGTACGTCACATAAGGTGACCACTGAAAATCAGTCAGTCAGGTCCACGCCACAGAACAGCAGTACGCTGAGTGATCACCTACCTGTCACAGTCACGACGCGCAAATGTCAAAACCAAATTGATGGTTTTTAGTTAGTATTGTTGTTTTACTGTTTTATTGTGATCTGTGACTAATAACTTGTCTTTCTTTCTTTCTTCTATATTTCTTTCTTTTAAGTTTAGATGTTCTATGCCCTATTATTGTAGCGTCTTCTAGGTTTACTAGTCTGTGTTATAGCTGTCTTTAGTGATTTATATGATGGCTGTCGATTGAAACCGTTACAATGTAGTCTGTCGGCACTTACTGCCGAATATACGTGATGCATTACTGGCAATCAATATGTGAACGGGTAAAATAGATCTCTGATATTTTACTGAGAATATAGAAAATACTGAATGTTACAGATTAAATATCAAATGAAATACAGTAAAGAAAATATTCAGAACTACACTGATGCCCTATATAATGTGGGATTTAAATAGTATGTATTAAAATGCATTATAAAAACATTATTAAAACTTTTGCTACGTGCTTTTCTAATCATCTTGTCTAGTCTGTAATTTAACGTAGTGTAAAGATATTGGATGAATACTCTTATACCCTTTTTAACTCAATATTGACGAAAGCATCTAAAATCAAAGGAGTCAGAGTCCAAAATAAGTATACAGAGTTGGGTACACTGAAATAACAATGGTGCGATATAGTTTTGGAAGGGTAGTTAAATGGTATAAAAGAGGTTGTTGCCATAAGTGGAGGTATTTTGCCCGCAGTCAGTCAGACAGTCTCCTGTTCATTATGTGCAGTGGTCAGTCAATAGGCCAAGAGTTCATTACGTGGTAGCTAAGCTATTGATGGACAAGATCGTGCGCGACCGTCCTGCGGGGTACAAGACGTTGGGGGGGACGAGGTTCTCTAGATGTTAGCGGGGGTGGCACCCCGCAGGACGGTCGCGCACGGTCTTGTCCATCTATAGTTTACTATTCGGTCCTAGTCGTTTTAGTTATAATTAGAGAGCGGTCTCTAGAAAATCCTGACATGGGGGGTTGTTGTCTGTAAAGCAGTACGCACTCAGTACGCACTCACGCCTGTAATCCCCGAAGGGGTAGGCAGAGGTGTAACCAGTACACCCACATTTCGCCAAGCGTATCTCCGTCCCTTATGTGATAGGGGGCGAGCCTATCGCCATACCGGGCACAAATTCCAGACTCCGGTCTGATATTGAGCATTTCGTAATAGAAAAACCCAATACCATTTTACCCGACCCGGGGATCGAACCCGAGACCTCAGCGTTAGCCTCAATCGTAACGCGTACGCATTACAACTGCGCCACCGAGGCAGGCTGTAAAGCAGTGATATTGTAAATGGAACCAATAAACTATGAGTTAAAGTCTGCCAACCCGTATTAGGCCAGCGTGGTGGACTAAGGCCAAACCCCTCTCATTCAGTAGAGGAGGCCCGTGCCCAGCAGTGGGACGTATATAATACAGGCCTAGTATTATTATTAGAAAGTGATTACTGTCGTTTGGTATTAATAAAATAATACCCGTCTCACGTAACTTCTAACATTCTTTATTCTAAGGAAATTTTCTCTACACGCCTAAAACATAGTTGTAGAAGCAATTATAGTCAATAATTTGACCTCTCAATGCAGTCTGTCAAGTCCCACACCCAACTTCGAAACCCATATGTACCTACATCATTTTCTCGTAACTGTGCAGTAACATGTGAACAAAGTTTCGACTCGTCTTCGCTTGTCGGTCTATTTTCGACGCTTTGGAAACTTTCCCTTCGAGTTGGAGTCTTGTTTAAACGAGATCTATGGTGTTTGGTGCAAAAGGAAAGTGTGGACTTCAAGAGCGGCGAAATAAGGTAGTTATATAAGACTATTATTATTACCGAAATGTTCCGCTTACGTGTTAGTTTTTGCTTACTGTATAGTGTATACAAACTTTTATAAACCGTCTAAAAAACGGAGGAGGTTCTCAATTCGTCTGTATATACTTTGCAATGAATGTTCATGCATAATTGCACCAAACGCGGACCGATTTGGGTAATTCCTTTGGTATTAGACACGGTTTACTGCGATGGTAGTCGCATTTAAATTTGTATAAAAGTTTCTACTTATAAGGGGATGAAATCGTGGGTAAAAGACTAAAACTTCACCGATATGCACCGATTTTAAAGGTTTAGTAGAAAAAGTAACATACAAACTTTTAAACAAAAAATAAATCGATTCAAAAACTAAAATTAAACAATTTTGAGTCAGTGGTATTGATCATTGACCGTTAAACTGTAATAGCACTAAAAGACGATTAGCTGTATTACTGGCTTCAACATTTTCTTATTGAGTTAATTTTATATTTTGGTAATTTCCATGAAAACAGCTTACATAAGGATAATGTAGCTTCCTAATTGTAAAATATTTTTTGGAATCAAATCAGTAGTACTAGAGATTAGAACCAACAAACAAACTAACAGTCACAAACTTTACTTCTTCATAATATGAATGTATAGAATTCAACACCATTAGATGTATTCATATTGCTCATTGTTCGCTCACGCATCGTCTTCCCCTAAGCACGGAGTGATTCTTGGAAGGCGTCCAAACGGACACAATCGCGTATTAGCGGATAAATTGGCCCTCATTCGTGCGCATAACAGAGGGCCAATTCTGCTATTTTAACTGACACTGCGAATGAATTTTAACCGAACTGAGATTACATTTTGAATTAATTAAAAATATGGCATTCTGCTCCTTTAAAAATTCGATATCATCTCAGTTAAATTGCATTTAAACTGTCAATTCGATCAACTTTCAATGTCTTTCTTTTGTTGAAAATATGGCTTCGCATTATTATGCATTTCGCCAATGACAAGTATTTTACCGAATTTTACGTATCAGCTGCCATAGACTAAATTCTAGAAATTAAAAATGACCTAAGCGACAAAATCAATGTTACCAACTCACAATAAAACACCCACAATATGACTAATTTCAGTGATTAAAAAATTACGTAACTGGAGGTTATGATTTTTTAATTAACTGATTTGACTAATTCCATGTATTTTATTTATTTAATTAATTTATCTATTCCACGGCATAACTGAAGGAAAACGGCACAACAGCACCACTCAGGCAGTCCTTTCCGGAAATAACCACAATGGCGATTATTTTATTGAAATTTGAGATTCTACCGAATTACGGTTTTGCAACACTGCTGAGGACATATTTATAATAATTATGAATTGTGCGAGAGTTTTGGCGGGAATTTTGACAGTGCGATTGATCTCATAATTTAATCTACACTAATATTCTAGAGAGGAAAGATTTTTTGTATTTTTGTATGTAACAAATAAGCTAAAAATCTACTGGGCCAATTTCAAAAATAATTTGGCCGTTAGAAAGCTACATTATTATTCTAATATTTTACTGAAATAACGAGTACACAAAGTCGAACAATTTTGACTACTTTTAGTTGCTTGCAGTAAAAGAGAATAAAGTTAAGAATTTATCTGCAGTTAACTCACAGTCACTTCACCTCAGTGTTGCCAAGTCAGATTTTTGAAAATACCGTGGTGTCCACATTAAAATACGGTATTTGCGCCAAAAATACAGTGCTTGATGGGAAAAAATACAGTGTATTTTACAGTGCAATAAAATGTCGTACAAAAAAGGAAATAATTAAATTATTAAGTAAAATATAAATTTATTTTAAACTTTATATCCTAAACTAACTTAACATTTTATTTGTATATATCGATCGCTGCAGAAATGGATAGCTGCGATGATGATGATATCGGTTTAGTTTTTTTAATGTGTTTAATCAAAGAGTTTTATGTATACTACTAGACAAGCTGCGCGGTACATAGAAATTGTAGTTTAATAAATTAATTAAATTGAAGTATAGTAAATTAGTTGTATTACTAAGTTGCAGTCAATTGACCGTAACTCAATATTATCATCTCGCTTACTCTCAACTAGAACCCCTATTGCGCTCCCTGTTTGTGAACTGTCAAACTCCCGCGTTATGTGACGCAGTTTTACTTCTAAATAACCTGTCTAGTAGTAAACAATAATAATACGAAATTTTGACTGTAAAAAAATACTGTGTCTCCATATACGGTATTTATAAAAATACGGTGTCCAGTAGATGGCATGAAAATACGGCAGATCTGCTGTAATTACAGTGCACTTGGCAACACTGCTTCACCTTCAGTCACATTTCGTTCTCAATTAATATTTTGACGTTTGTCTATAGACGAAATGCATTTTATATAGTTAAGTGTCAAAATTGTTACCAGAATGCCGTTTTGGTTTAGTCAACTTGTATTCTACTTTCGATATCATTGCGTTCTAAGTTCTTGAATATTGGTTTAGCAGAATACCATTTGCAAGTTTCTTGTCGCTGAGATTAGATCGGAATGATATTTTGAACAATTAAAATTACGAGAATTGGCCCTCAGATGGGCCACTGCTCGCCGTACGTCCGTCTGTCAGGGCGGAAACACTCGTGCGCTCAAACCGTTTGTTCTCGAACTGTTTTTTATTTTCTTTTATATCATAGCCCAGTAAACGAGCAAGTGGGTCACCTGATGGTAAGTGATCTCCACCGCCCATGGTACGCCCATGATATCATGGGCGCGTTACCGACCTTAAAGGAAAGGGATAATTAAGGGATTGGGAAGGGGAGGGGCATTTGGGCCTCCGGATATCTCAATCACCGTACGTAACGCAGCAGCAAGCTACTAGTTTACGCCAGTTTCCTGTGAGACAATCGTGCTGTAGACAAAACTGTATACAGCGTGACTATACCCCTTAAGTAATTCATCAGCTGTTATTTGATATGCGTAATGCTATAGCAAGCGATGTAGTTAATCGGAAGTTTTTTATATAACACTAGCTGTCCCGCGCGATTTCTCCCGCAACTACAGCAGCTACACCTACCGGGTCTAATTGTTAATCTAAACCATCCAGGGCGCCACCCAAACGCATACAAAGAAAATCATTCAAATCGGTCCAACCGTTTAGGAGGAGTTCAGTCACATACACACGTACAGTAGAATTATATATATAAAGATAGGTTGACAAACGAGCAAGTGGGTCACCTATTGATAAGTGTCATCGCCACCGCCCATGGACACCCACAATACCAGAAAAATCATCAATGTTAATAATCATAACTTTAACATTGTACACAAATTATACAGATGAAATGGTGATTTCTTAGGTTTACGCGAATATTACACATTGAAATAAAACTAGTTTATACGGATTTTATTGCGGTTTAATTTTTAGAGACTCCCGTGACCACGAAGGCTGAAAAGCTTTCGAAACGTCGGGACTAAAATAAAAATTAAACCGCGATAAAATCCGTATAAACTAGTTTTATTTCAAGATCAAATGGTATTAAAACAATAATTTATATTTACTAAATACTGCTGATCAATTCAATATACAACTTTGAGAACAAATGGTAGGAGAGAACTGGTCAGTGTTATTTGTTTTTATTACCTACACTTTGTTATTGATTTCGCATTACTGAGATTAATTAATCAGCGGTAACAGTAGCGAAGTAAATGTTTGTTTATTTAGTTTATTAGTTCATTCTATTCCAATAATGGCTCCGCCCTACTTTGAAATAAAAACATAATTTTTAACTTATCAGTTCATCAAAATATTGTTATATGATTCTACTAGTACTAGTGCGTTGCAAGATTTAGATAGGTAATATTTTCCTAACATGACATATAAATAATTTTTTATAACATAGTCCTGCAAACGAGCAAGTGTGTCACCTGATGGTAAGTTAACAAGGTGTTAGGTCCCTCATTTGCAAGAGGCCGGCTGGGTTGGTACCACCGCTTTGTCTATTTCTGCCGCCAAGCAACAGTGTGTAAGCACCGTTGTGTTCCGGTTTGAAGGCAGTGAAATTACTGGGCATTATGAGACTTACCACCTTATGTCTCGGGGTGACGAGCGCAGTCCAGTGTCATGCAGTGCTTTGTTATTTAAAATTCTGTGTGGCGTTGCTTCTGTTTATGAGCAGGCGAGCGACATGCTCGTCTCGTCATTCAAGCTAATAAAAAAAGTGATCTCTACCGCACGTGTACGTCCAAAATACCAAAAGAATCATAGGCGCGGTGCCGACCTTAACGCTCTTGCGTACGAGGGACCTACCACTTAGTAAATGCTGTCAATTCTATTGTACGAGAAGACGGACCCTGGCATTAGGGTAGGATAACGCTAGTTAGAAATAAAAATCGATCTATATCGTTCAGAAACCAAAAGTAAAAGTAAAACCTTTAAAGCATTCCAAAATAAACCTATTATAACGCGAAGTCTCTAAATAAATAAAGCCAAGAAATTAAAAGATTTTATCCCCATTGTTTTCCACCAAAACGAAGCAATTTTAGGAAATGTTTTTAAACCATGCGTATACATTTAATTTTCCCCGGCTCGGAGCCACGTCTGGTTTTGTTCCCAAATTAATCTGGTTTTTAAATATCTCTTAAGAAAACACAAGGATCATCTGTTTACCCTTGAAATGAGGTTTTTAATGATATTTCCGGAAACATTATAAGGTTCGCGCTAAAGCGTTCCCGGAAGGATACCGTTTTCGCGTCCCTTTGGCGCGGTATAATCGAGTTGTTTGCATTGGGTATCATTTATTTAGCTATTTCGTTCATTAACTCAATTGATAGTACAATGCTTTGTAATTCAAGGTTCTGTGTGGTATTTGCTTCTGTTTATGGGCAGGCATAGGGTGCTTATCAGCCGAGCGTCATGCTTATTTCATTATTCAGCCTTTTAAAAAGAAAATCAGAGGTGCATGCTCTTCGAACCTGCGACTTTCGTCTCAGTAATTCATACCACTCCCCACTGAATTACTTCATTTCATACTCTTACAATACGTCAAATATAAAATATTGGTAGTAAAAGTACTATTAAATATAGGCAAGTATACAATAATCTACACAGTTTTGACCCAAGCGTCCTTCTCAGTCACCTAGATGACTTTTGCAATACAATATAAGTGCCTCTTCAGTCAGCGGTCCCTGCCATCATTCAACTCCTAACTTTATAATGGTATCTCAGGCAACTTATAATGGCGGGCTCGATGCTATTATCTTGTATGGGACCATCAAAAACTTCTCAGTTTCAAACATTAGGCTCGTGCACACTTCGCGGGACGCGTCGCATAGCTAACACCAAGAATGAAAAACCTAAAAACTAACATCCCACTATGAAATAACAAAATGGCGCTACAAGTAAAACGTTCACCGGTGCTCTATTTATTCGCCTAACGTTTGAGATATTGAATTTCCTCTGAGCCTATTATGTATTCTAGGAATTTCTACAGATCAACATAAATCGATGGATAAGTAACTTATTTATCCAATATGTCATGAGATTCAAAAAATCTTTCTTTCGGCCTTTTTGAATGTGCTCAAGCCTTTTTATATTGAATGTCATTCTTATAACAGGCTTTCATACACAAAATATAAATTATTTAGCGACGACAATGTTTAATCCATTACTGACGTCAAAGCCATTAATTAAAGGCAACATTAGCACAAACAAGTGTTCAAACAATATCATTAAATGTGGAGACGATCCATCACTGCTTTGCTTCACACGCGTGTACGAGTCCGTACGTGTCCGCATTGTTTCCACATCCGCACACATCCGCGTCCATCCGCACTACCGTAACAGATAACTATGCGACGGTATCGAGTGTCCCATTTTCACCGACTTCCCCCGGGCATGCTTCAATGGATATACGGACAACTGCATCAATAATTCGCTAAGCGATTCCGGTCTCTAATATCATAGAGATAAGGGCTTGTGCCGTGACACTATTTGTCACTACCAGCACCGTCCCGTGAGGCCACCGCGCCGTCGACACTCGATCAATTGATATAGAAATTGAATTTAAAAATATTATGTCTCTAGAGTGGTCGCGTGTATTTTAGTTTAACATCCGCAAAATAATCTTGAATAAAACATATGTCCACTGGCAGATAATATTATCTGCCAGTGGATTATTTTAGTATTAAATGTTAACTTACAGTTTCGTAGATACTACTTTTAAAACCCAATTGTGATGTTTTGAGAGTCCACCAATATACAAACAATAGCTTTCGCATCATAATGTGACCTAACCTAATCTGCCTGTAATACATTACTGACATAAAAACATTGTTAAATAAATAAATATACAAACAAGACAATGGTGATCTATCTATCCACCCCATGCTGTCCGCATGGTATTTAAAGAAGGGGGCCGTTTGCTTTGTAGCGCGACTTAGCAGGATAAAAAAAAAATGTAAATAAAACAGATTTCAACAATTGTAATTATTATCAACGCCTATACATCACAAATAATATTAATTTCTCATACGAAACACAGTTGAGGTGTTTTCGGAGTCAATACCTGTGCCGGACATCTGACATTGAACTGCATAGAAAAATACCTATCGGCAGCAAAAAAACATCATTACCGGTCCACATTTGTGGACATCGGGAAAATATATAAATGTGTATATAGCCGAGTGAGAGCTTCGTCCTTCTTTATTCTATTTTGGATAATGAATTTAATGTTCTAATATCAAACACATAGCTACTAGAATGCTGTAGCTGTTTATTGTCGTTTAGATATTTATTAGCCATAAAGCTGATGTCCGACAGGCTTTATTATATCTCGGTTGGTGGATTTAATGATCGCCATGTTTGTATTGTTCCACCGGCAGCTATACGGCATACATAAATTGAAACAGCCAGAAATGAAAATTAAACGCAAAATATTATAAATATAATTGAAAATGGAGATCTGTTGGAAATAAAATATACGTTAGAATATTTAATTTATTTTTGCTCAAAGCTTTGTCCGCATGAATCGTCTTAATACAGGGTATGATCTATGTGTGTGCCAAATTTCACCCAAAACCGTTCAACCATGAAAGCGTGATTAATAAACAGATATCCAAACTCAATAACTTACAAACATTCAAATTTTCACATTTATATTATTAGTAGTATAATATCTGCCTATTTCTTTACAAGATGGCTTAGGCTTTTTATTCACCACGCTATCCTCATGTGGGTTCAAAGACTTCACATACCTTCGAAATTCTTAATAAAAACTATTAGGTTTCGTCACATTGTTTTCCTGAGTCTTAATAACAAAACGGGCAGATCGCTTGCATAATGGCAAGCGCCAGGCTTGCCCATAACCAGATGCATCACTACATAGAGCCTTGAGTTACAAAGCACTGCATGATACTCCGAGACATAAAATGTTAAGTTTCATAATACCCAGTAATTTCCCTGGTTCCAACGTCCTTCAAATCGAAACACAACCTTGCTTACACACTGCTGCTTGGTGGAAGAAATAGACAAGGCGTTTTTGATCCTTTGAATTCGTAAATTCAAAGGAATTAATGAAAAGGCACGGGCCCGTACATTGAGCCTGCGGCTTCCGTATCTCAGTTCCTATCTTTGTATCCATCGCTACTGATCAATAATTATTTCTTTCTTTCTTTCCACATGCCCTTATCCCACTCGCTGTGGGGTCGGCGCAACATTATTTTAATAATAATAAAGACTTTATTTCAGACCAAGGTGTCCATTTTGTTAGTAACAATGTTCTTACAGACTAGTGTTAATAATATGTATAAACTTCTCACAACAAAATTATAAACACAAACAAATTCATCACTCACTACTGCGTCATTCCATGAGAAATGGCGCAGCAGTAATTGATGTAACTACAGTCCAGCCGACTGGTAATCATGCTAAGGATGCTGTTGGCGCTGCCACGTACTCTGCGCAACAGGGATGCACATCTTTTACGCATCGTAGCATACCAGCAGTCTACGCGATGTTCAGCAAACATCCCTGATGCACTACAGAATCGCCGCAGCCCCATCAGCACCCTGAACGCATTATTAAATTGGACTCGGAGGGCACTGAATGTTAATGTTATGTTTAATCACATGTTACAGAAATTTTTGGTTTATAGTTTTTACGACCGGCCGCCTGCCTGATGTCAACCCCTCTGGAGAGGAAACAACCAGACACACGAAAAATAATATTTGTGGATCACACAAACATTTATCTCGGTGCCGGAATCGAACCCGCGGCTTCTCGCTTCACATCCGTTTACTCGCCTACTGCGGCACGGAGGCTGATCAATAATTATTTATCGTAACAAAAATTAAAGTAAATTGTGAAGTGTATTTCGCTTTTCCAAATTGTTGGGTCGATTCCAATGTTGATGCCAGTGTTCCTGCCGACAAACGGACACCACTTTGGCACGACACCAGCAATGGTACGACAATTTCACACTACGTAGAAATATTCGCTTGACTGACCTGTATAAGTTTTTAGGGTTCCATACCCAAAGGGTAGCATAATATATCAGGAGGCCAATTCTCGTAATTTTAAATGTTCAAAATATCATTCCGATCTAGTCTCAGCGTCAAGAAAGTTGCAAATGGCATTCTCTTAAACCAATAATCAACGTCAAATGTGAACATAGATCCTAATGAGATTGAATGTAGAATAAAAGTTGACTGAAGCCAAAACGGTATAATGTTATAACATTTACAATTACGAGAATTGGCCTTCTGAACCCTATTAGAGCTTACACTAACAGTTCTACCTTTAAAGGACTATGACTGCCTCAGTGGCTCAGTTGTAATGCCTACGCGTTACGATTGAGGCTAACGCTGAGGTCTCGGGTTCGATCCCCGGGTCGGGTAAAGTGATATTTGGTGTTTCTATTACGAAATGCTCAGTATCAGCCCGGAGTCTGGAATGTGTGCCCGGTATGGCGAAAGGCGCGCCCCCTATCACATCGTAGGACGGAAATACGCTCGGCGAAATGTGGGAGTACAGGTTACACCTCTGCCTACGTCTTCGGAGAATACAGGCGTGAGTGCGTATGAATGTATGTATGTATGTAAAGGACTATCATTTAAATCATAATAGGTAGCTGGAACACTTGTCTTCCCCATCGCTCTATACGGCGCAGAGACATGGACTTTGTGCCGCAGATAGACAGAGAACCAATGCCTTTGAAATGTGGTGTTGGCGCCGTATACTGCGAATACCATGGACGGCCCGTCGTACAAACATCTCCATCTTAAAGCAGCTTAAGATAGAAAATGCTCAGCGTCTGGACACAGTCTGTTTACAGCGCATAGTGCGATACTTTGGCCATATTGCAAGCAGAGGAGCAGACAACCTTGAGTGTGACGGGGAAAATAGAGGGTAAAAGTCCTAGAGGCCGTAGTCCTAAACGGTGCTCGGATCAAATTTCCGAATACCTAAAAATCCCAATAAGCGCCGCACTCCACCAGGCGACGGAGCGAAACCGATGGAGACAGCTCGTTGACCGATTGAGTATGAGTCGCGATCCTCAGCAGTGAGGGAACGACTTAGAAGAGAGATAGCTGAAATTTTCACTGAATTTATGTTATTTAGTGGTAGAGCCACGCTGAAGACAGTTTGTCTTTTTTTTATTAGCTTGAGTGACAAAACGAGGAGGTATTATGGATTTCCATGAGTGTTGGCGATCATTTACCTTCAGATGACTTAATTACTTTAATGAAAGTACAGCGCGACTCTATCACTGAATAAACCAATAGAAAAGAGTATTTCATTTTTATTCAAGACGCGTAACGCAGAAAAACGAGATTCCTAATTACTTACTCATAATTTATACAAAAACTTGAATAAATTGTTGCGGATAATTCCTTTGAGAAAAATATCACGTTTCTATCGCTTCGAATGGTTATCGAATGATGCGTTTCAAAGATATCGGTTTTGATTAGTTTAATTTCGCCGATGGGCTAATAATAGGTACCGGAATAATGGAGGACTCATTCATCGTCTAACAAATCGTATATTTTCCGTGATCCATCCATTTCATCAACATTATTTCCGCCGCTTTAATAAATCTGGGCTCGGCCTACTCCCCCCCGCTCATAACTCACGGCGTACTACTTATTGAATGTAATAAGACAAAATGATGACGGGATACATTCTAAGTGACGAATTACGATACTTTTTGCAAAATGTTCCTTTTTATCTGAGGTTAAGTGAAGGAGGAGTTCGGAGCCCGTAAATACCCAAAATTATATAGATTGCGTAGATGCATTCATAACCCTTACAGTAACTTTGTAGTCCAAAGTTCTAAATGGTGTTTTTTTATAGTTTGAGTGACCAAACGAGCAGGTCACTCGCCTGATGGTAAACGCCACGCTTGCCCATAAACAGAAGCATCACCACACAGAACTTTTAACTACAAATCACTACATGGAATTGGACTGCATTCGTCACCTCGAGACATAAGAAGTTAAGTCTCATAATGACCAGTAATTTCAATGTCCTTCGACCGAAACACAATAGTGCTAACACACTGCTTCTTGGCGGTAGAAATAGGCAAAGTGGTGGCGTCCTCTCGCATGGCGGTACCTGCCACCTTGTGGTGTTGATGGTGTTTATAGCAGGCACGATTAGGCGAACTAGACGCTCGTCTCTTCAGTCAAACCGTATGTATAATTAAATAAATAAATACACACAACAGTCACACACATAGTCCTGACCCCACACTAGGTAAACCTGTATCGGGGGTATCAGGAACTACGAGGTACTTGCGCTCCCACAACACCCAGACCAGAAACAGTTTTTTATTGATCACACAAACATTTGTCTCGGTGTGGGAATTGAATCCACGGCCTCTCACTTCGCAGCCAGTTACTCGCCCACAGCGCCACGGAGGCTGTACATACATGAACCCTGAACGTACAACACGCCTTTTCGGAGAATCGTGTAAAAACGGGAATACATTTCAGTAATTAATTAAATTGTATCCTGTTGTGTCCCGACATTGTTACTTTACAACGCTCGCGGTGAAACAATTATCATATTATGATGGTCACTATTCGCAAGTAATTTTTACACGTATCAGGGATTAAAATGTCCAATAGAATTGTATTAAATAATATATTAATAATGCATGTGTTTCTATATAATAATAATAATAGGCTAGCCCCTTATCACATAAGGGACGGAAGTACGCTCGGCGAAATGTGGGTGTGCTGGTTACACCTCTGCCTACCCCTTCGGGGACTACAAGCGTGAGTGCATATGCATGTGTGTCTATAAAAAGTGTAAAGTAGATGACGCGAAAGTAGTATGCCAAGATCTTAAAAAGTGCATATTATAAATAATATCTACCTACCCTTATGTGAAACAGACGGGGAATTTTGTACTGTATTTCTATTTATTACATCATGGGACGTAAATAAGCTCTGCAAAACTGGGGCCTCTGCCTACCTCTTAGTATATACAAGCATAAGGTTATGTTATGCGATGTTATCCTGAACTTTACATAAAACTTAAGTAGTTCATGAAATGCTTAGATAAGTTGTCTATAAGTTATAATACATTGAAGATTACTGTGTGTGAATGGTTTATACGTGTGTTTGCGTTATCTCTCAATACACGCATGTCTGTCATTTACACGCTAGTTAACACGTTTCTAATTACCATATTATATGAAGTGCTTCCTGTGCATCGACATATATCATCGAGAGATGGCATTGTGTAACATATTACGATAAAAGGAAAATTTCATAGCGTGGCGCTTACCATCAAGCGAGCCACATTTCGTCATTTAGGTTAACAAAAATAAAGACCCTTATCCTTTCCTCAAAGGTGCCTTCCCCTTTCACGCCTGCGGTTTATTTAAATAAAAGAATAAAAATAGATTTGGTTTTATATAAACAAAATAAAATAAAATAAGAAAAAAATAATTAAAAAAGGAAAATAAAAATAATAATTGTAGTTGTTATGTGTGGTGGTGATAACAGACCTTTGCTGCTGGAGGAGTATAGTATTATTACCTGTATTAAATACGTTCTACTGCTGGGTACGGGCCGCCTCTATTGAATGAAAAGCGTTAGGCCTAATGTGGCTTGGCAGAATTTGCACATCTTCGAAATTCTTATGAAGAACTTCTCAAAGTATGCAGAAGATTTCTTCACGATGATTCCAGCAACAGATAGTTAACAACTTAGAAAATTGAGAGCTGCATGCTCTTACGACTGCTTTTAAACCTGCGTCTTTCGTCTCGACAGTCCGTTCTACTCCCCGATGAGCTATCGGTGAAAGGGTATTTTTTACCTTACTGTGAAGCGATCACCGTATACATGATGAAAACTCCACCATGATGACTCGTTCTATCGAGTCCCGTTCCAAGGACAGCCTGTATAAATCCAGTTACTTCAATCCGGCGTGATTCTAATTAACGTTGAAAGTTGCATCATTTCTCGGCATATTTATCACTCAATCGTACTACTATTCTAAGACAAGTTGAAAAGGTTGTTATGGAAACAGACTATCAACGGATCTATCAAACATTTTCAAGACAGGCATCACCTACAGTTATAAAGAAAATGACGAAGAAATACTTATCATCAGGATCTAATTCATTAGGTATCTGCAATCATTTTGACGTGCGAGGATAAAAAATACTTAACATTGTATATTGAAATAGTATACATACAATTGAAAGTCCACACTTTGAAAAGTCAATTCTTTTGAAAGCTAATCCAGTCCAGGTCACGTTGTTTGCAGTAAGTCGACGGGAAACGGTCCCGGAAAGAGCTTTAACGTCACTGCGATATAAGAATATTTCCCCTAAGATATTTTTATATTTATTCGCTGGTTGGCAGTTTTTCTGCGCGTCCTCTGAGTGAGAAATGTTCTGATAAGACTTGGCGCCGTTCGTGCGAACCGTTTTTATGCCAGCTTAGATCATCATCTGGAACGAATTCTATAATTCTGTATGTGTATTTTTTCTATTAGGCTGATAGCTCATTTCCATCGCAAAATTAATATGGCGAAACAGCTACATATTTATGCTAAAATGTTACGCACTCACGCCTGTAATCCCCGAAGGGGTAGGCAGAGGTGCAACCAGTAGGTACACCCACATTTCGCCGAGCGTATCTCCGTCCCATGATGTGATAGGGGGCGAGCATATCGCCATACCGGGCACAAATTCCACACTCCGGGTCAATACTCTGAATGTTTCGTAATAGAAACACCCAATATCACTTTTGACCTGACCCGGGGTTCGAACCAGAGACCTCAGCGTCAGCCTCAGTCGTAACGCGTACGCATTACAACTGCACCACCGAGGCAATCTAAAATGTTATTCACATAGTAATTTTCTGATATGCTGGGTGTACATGGGCGGTGCAGATCATTTACCATCAGATGACCCACTCAACTCAACTATTAAAAAAAAGCCACCCTGTTAGGAATTACCATTTATAAATTAACGTCTTGACAGTATATTTTTATGGCTGTCTGTATAAACATGAGGCTCTTCTAAAAAAGACAAGTGAGTTATGAGTTATTATTAAACATACATAATTCATGGGAGGACTTGCAATTATGTTGAGAGAGCACGCGCCGAGATGTGAACTCTACATTTTGCGTGGTCGCTTGATACCATTTTAATTTCGCCATATAAGTATAATTCATGTTTTATTTATATTTACTGTATATTATCATAATGTAATATAAGGGTGTAAACATCATCTTCGAATCCAAGGTAATTTGATTCACCTGTGGTATACCTTACATACCAATAAGGCTTTTTATTGCAGAGGCAGAGTACAAAACATGTAGGTCACCTGATTGTAAATGAACATAACAGTCTCCGTGGCGCAGTGGCCTAGTAGCCGGCTGCGAAGCGTGAGGCCGTGGGTTCGATTCCCGCACCGAGACAAATGTTTGTGTGTTCCAAAATATTTGTTTCGGGTCTGGGTGTTGTGGGACCGCAAGTCCCTCGTAGTTCCTGATACCCACGATACAGGTTAACCTAGTGGGGTCAGGACTATGAGTGTGACTGTTGGGTGTATTTATGATCACCGCCCAAATAGACCCACAATACCAGAAAAATCATAGAGTAGTTACAGACGGAAGGCTCTTTTTACTAGTCTGAATGATGACACGAGCAGGTTTCTCGCCTGATGGTTTACCATCTATAGAACGCTTACGTCACGCCTGCCCATAAACAGACACGACACCACGCATAACTTTGAATAACAAAGTACAACAAGGCATTGGGCTGTAATCATCACCCAGAGACATAAGTTGTTAAGTCTCATAATGCCCAGTCATTTCATTGGTTTCAATCTCCTTCAAACAGAAACACAGTAACAGCAGTATACACACTGCTGTTTGACGGCAGATTTAGACAAAGCCGGGTTACTAACTCAGAAAGCCTCTCACATATGAAAACTTACTCGTACCACTATGTTATTAGGATGGGGAGAGGGAAATCGGGCCTCCGTAAATCCCGTTTTTCTCCCAAAAAATTAAGAGATACAGAATTCTTATAAAATATAATAACAGTTGAATACCTGTCTCTATACTAAGTTAACCGGTATCATGGATATTTCTGTTTAAACAAAGATTAATAAAATTACCTAAAAATTCAAGAAATCCGAATAGGTTTAAAATACCAGCCGTCTAACCACCTGATATCGCGAGAATCATCCACATAGCCCTATGTGAGTTAATGAAAAATCATAATTAATACTAATCACATTTTCAAAAGTCTCACCAGTGTAATCCCCTAAAAACTAATTCATTTTCATTCATTCCAAATCCCAAAAGACCACATTCATTTTACTTTAAAACAGTTAATTAAAATACTAAAACAAAATCCTAACTACTCATTTAAAAAGCTTTTTTAACTACATTCAAAGCTATTAGTCAACTCAAAAGGATTCATATACATTATATTTTTTCTACAACGAAAGATTTATATTTCAATTTACTAACAAAAACTAAAGATTTGAGGAACATTTTTCACTGGGGACAAGAAGCGATTCGAGTTATAAAGCAGTGAGCAATAGCGAGCAACGAGAAGTCCGTGTGTAATAGGTAGTTTCGTCGCTAGACAAGACGGCTGATTAATCCATATGTAGAGTAGAATTAATGCCGTTGGTATGCATAACGTACCGAATGAGCACCGAGCCCGTGTGCAAGTAAGCGTAACTCAGCGAGTATTCAGTCGCCAAGCAAGCGTAACGGAGCGATTATTTTTCTATTATAGTTCTTCTGCCTCGGTGGCGCAGTTGTAATGCGTACGCGTTACGATTGAGGCTAACGCTGAGGCTAACGGGTTCGATCCCCGGGTCGGGTAAAGTGATATTGGATTTTTCTATCACGAAATGCTCAGTATCAGCCCGGAGTCTGGAATTTGAGTCTGGTATGGCGATAGGCTCGCCCACTGTCACATCGTGGGCGGAGATACGCTCGGCGAAATGTGGGTGTACCGGTTACACCTCTGCCTAACCCTTCGGGGATTACAGGCGTGAGTGCGTACGTATAGTTCTTCTCGCTGCGAGAAATAGCGGAGTGAAAGTCCTCGCAGTCAGTGTGAAGGTTCACCTCATACAGAGATATCTTTCCGTTACGTAAAAATATTAGACGGCAGCTGTACATTTCTTATGGAAGAAATTGGGCGTCATCTAATCTTTCACTCGTCGACGTTTAGACAGGTACTTAGAAATTTAATTTCGTTTGATATCTTCTTCCATCTGCCCATCCCACTCGCAGTGAAGTTGGAACATGCTTTTAACGCATGTTAAGGGAAGATTTGGCTTGTAGTTTTTACGACCGGTCGCCTGACTGACGTCAACTCCTCTGGACGGCAAATTTAATTTCGTTTGATGCTCCTACAATATAAAAGTTTATGTAAGTAATGTTGTATCATAGTCTTCTATATATGTAGATTTATGTATTAATATCTTGTCTACTTATTTTTTCTTGTTAGTTTATTCTATTCGACTATTTATATACACCCACATTATCTCGTCTCTGCTTCACCCACAGGTAGACTGGTAGAGAATGCCTTTGGCATTAAGTCCTTTATACATGTTATGTATATAAAGTTTAAATAAAATAAAATAAAAGTCACGTTATACTAAGCTGATTCGTTCCTATGTATATGTTTCTTAGAATCCACTGTTTTATGTTCACATAAAAGCATACGTCACTTCACTTATCTCCTATAATAACACTGGAAATTAATTTTCTCAGAAGCGGGCCATATTATTTTTAAGAATACAAATACTTTCCTTGGTAATTTTATTGTCAGCTTCATGTCAATTTATAAGAAAAAAAAGAAAAGAAAAAGTATTTATTTAAAAATTACAAATTTTTACACAATTACAGTTTATTATAAAGGTACTCCTACCCTAAACAATATAAAATTTGTAATTTCACAGATTGTACAGTGTATTCAAACGCGCTCCCCTCACTAGGCAAGCCTGTATCGAGGGGTCCCAGATTATAATATCATAACTAGATCTGTCGCTGACACACATAGGTACAAGTCTACTTAAAACAATATAGATATAATCATTAAATATAAAAAGAAACTGAAAAAGAAAAGGAAAAAAAAAAAAAAACAATATATTACTTTCACTAACTACCACTATAAGAAATATAAAATGACAATAATAAGATCAAATTCTATAATTGTCCGCCTCATTCAAAACACTCTTCACTAGCATACACTATCTATCCAAATGAAATCGAACGTGGTGGATCACTACGGATTTTTGGTACAAATTATTTAGGTCGAAGATCTGACTGCCTACAATAATCGGCGGTCTGCCCTCTTGTAAGGCTCGATAACCCGTAAGAAGTGGATGAAATCCTTACCTATATGACGCCTACCTAAAGAACCTACATGCTAAGCATCGAGTTTATAAGCTTCAAACGAACATCAAACATTTCATATGTGAGTTGTAAGTACTTTGACTTTTATATGTTTTTATTGACTCTTCATCAATGAGTATATTATAAAACCACATTAGACCATATCAGATGTTCTAAATGATATTCAATCAAGCAAATATTGGATTTATGGTTCAGGTTAGTTCAGGCAATTAATGTAATCAATAAATAATATAAATTAATAACGGTGTGCAGAGACGCGGGGTGTGGGGTGCTGAACACTTATTCTACTATAGTTTATGTTACAACGCCCGCTGCCGAGCCCCGGGGCTTCCGGGATTGCACCCTCAATTTCCCGTATTATGTGCAATAAGGACGGGTATCGTTTTAATATTTTACTAATAAGCGGTAACAATTAAAATTTTATAATTTATAATGTTTTAAATGACTAACGGACGAGGCAATAGAGAAACTTGGTTCCCGGGTCGAGTTGTGTGGGTCAGACGGCGGGTCGCCCCATATAATAACAAAATACCGTCTATACTATGGTACCAGAAGGTGGACCTTGGCATTAAGCCGGGATAAGGCCAGGCAAAAAGAAAGAATGTTTTATACAAAGACTAATTTAATGTATACTACTAGATGGGCTGTTTAGAAGTAAAATTGCGTCACAAAACGGGGGAGTTTGATAGGTCATAGACAGGGAGCGAAATGAGAGATAAGTATCATAATTTCGTTTATTAAGATTAATTAAATGTATTATCTAAGTCTGTTTGTTCTTCACACGTAAATTACCTTGTGAAATTGTATTTTCTTCCATATTTCTTCCTTGTTATTGTTCCGTGTTATAATTATTCAGTGGTACTTGTCAGAAAATTTCCTGAGTTTTAATTAATACATAATATAATTATCCTCTAAGAATATTTAAGGTAAAGCAATTAATAAAATTGAAAGAAGGCATTTGGGATTAAAGTGTATTACATTATCGTATCTTAAATTATATTAACCAAAAGTTACACAGTAGACCTGATTCAATATAAAATGCATCATTTTGTTTTATATTTATTAGCTTGAATGACGAGACGAGCAGGTCGCTCGCCTGATGGTAAGTGCCACGCCTGCTCATAAACAGAAGCAACGCCACACAGAACTTTAAATAACAAAGTACTGCATGATACTGGACTGCGCTCGTCACCCCGAGACATAAGGTGTTAAGTCTCATAATGCCCAGTAATTACACTGGCTTCAATGTCCTTCACACCGGAACACAACAGTGCTTACACACTGTTGCTTGGCGGCAGAAATAGACAAATCGGTGGTACCAACCCAGCCGGCCTCTCGCATACGAGGGACCTACCACCTTATAAGTCATGTGTCCTGAATATGATATAAATTAAGTAAATACTATGGATTTAATACACAATTGCGCGCAAAGCAAGCTCGTGAGCTCTCGAATTACCGTCGGATACTTGCCTTGTACTCTGCACCACGGAACCTGTCATAATATCTAAAACTATCTTAGCTGCGTTGTTTCAACCTTTTTGTATCATAAGCCGCCAAAAGAGCAAGTGGGTCCCCTGAAGGTAAGTGATCTCCACCGCCCACAAACACCCACGATACCAGAAGAATCATGAACGCGTTGCCGACCTTAAAGGGAAGTGATAACTAAAGGATTGGGAAGGGGTGGAGGATTTGGGCCACCGGATATCTCACTCACTGTACGAAACTCACCAGCAAGCCGCTGCTTTGCGTCGGTTTTCTGTGAGACAGCCCATTAATACTGTAGACAATACTGTATACAGCGTGGCTCAACTACTTTTGTAATTATGCAATTATAAAGATGCGTTCTAAGGCATGTGACCGAGACAGGAGTGACTGTTTCCATTTTTTTTAACATAGCAGACGGTTATCACCGGGTTTACGTCACGTGTCTTGATTTTCTGTGTCTGTAACGTACCTTATGAAGTAATGGTTTACGAAATCTCCAGATTTTGACGTATTATCAATACTAAAAACAAATGAAACCACCTAAATACTCGTAATAAAGCATTACAAAATTGTGTTTTTAAATTCAAAAGAATCCTTCAACTAGATATTGGAAATCCTTACGTAGTGATTTCTTAGGTTTACGCGAATATTACCATTGAAATTATTTGCGACTGCAAATACCTATTATACCTTATTTCGGCGACCCCATTTATCAAACCGTATTTATTACCGTGTTCTAAAGTTTAATTCTTTTGTCTGCATGTGGAATGAAATTGAATAGTTTTATTAATCATGTAGGCAATTAAAATGGCACCTATGACAAGTTAGTACAAAATAAAGAAACTTATGTATAGAATCATATCAACTAATGTATACATAACATACACGTACACGGGTTTGTGTGTGTGCGTGTGCGTGTGCGCATCAATCAAGATGATTCTATGTTTGAAGAAAATCAATTCAGCCGTTTAAAATTTATACATGTTTTTTATAACTGACGTGGGAGGTTTTAACAATTAGGTTATTTCATTTAAGCCTCTCGTAGTTTCTAATACACGCGACATAAGATTTGCTGTTAGAAACAAGATTTATGTATCTGAACGCTCTTCACACGTCTCGCTGCGTATGAAAATTCAAAAATCTCATATATAAAAATGTTTATTTACAGTACGATATAACATCCGTTTGTATCACAATAAAATTAAGCAATATGCGCGACAAATTCACAAACAGACAAGAATACCAAGTCAAGCGATAGACAAAACAAGTCAACTATAGTCTCCCTGATTCGGCTTAACGAGTCCACTTGGCAGAAACCGGACCGAGCCCGACGTAATGTGCTTCCCGAACCACAGTTTAAAAATCATATAGACTGGACACGAAGATTTCTAGACGGAGCGAACGCGTGGTAGGTTGCTATGTGAGCGGTACGCCCCGTACAAGTGACGTAGCAATATTTTATTACTAGTGTAATGAGGAAGCTAAAAGTTCGCTAATTGTTCTTTCATCGTTATAGACTTCATACTCCCGTTCTAATACCTTGCATTTCGTATTTTTCTGTCTAAGAAGCTAATTTATATCGAACTTTTATGATATATAGAATTAATAAATATTATATATTTTTATCCGTTGTCTCTGCCTACCCCTATGGGAAACAGGCGTGAGTGTATGTATGTATATAGAATTATTTTTTACCTTCTACACTTTCTGTATACAGTAAAATTTAAAATGAAGTGGTGGCGCGTAAATTAGAAGAAATTTCAATAGGGACCAAGGCAACGTAGCCAACATCAGTTTTATCTTCAACATCAAATGCTTTGATAGACTGTATGATATTAAGACTGTGCTACAGCTGTAAGCCAATAAACACGCTCGCTTGCCGATCGGATTTGAATAACGATTGAAAAAGGCACAAAGATGACTTAATGTGGGGATTATTTGCCATGCGTTTTACCTGATGAAGTACCTTACATATATAGGATTCATTTATGGCAAATAGTTTATTGGAGTGTAAGGGAACAACTAACATCTTAGGTCCATAGCCAACTTCAAACTGACCGTGGTGCACTCTGCTAAATAACAAGGCAATGGCGAAACTTGCCCCACATAATACTAAATTCACTGTTAAATCGTGATGGAAAGATGGTCCCTGGAATTGGTCCAGGATAATGCCAACAAGAAAAAGGGCATGTAATTTTAACATTAAAATATTTAATTTTGCCCATCACTCAGCCTTTCTAAAAGGCCTGATTGAATAACATGTTTTAATAGATCATTAAATTGACCTCTTCTATAGCAGTGCGCTCCGCGGACGGGTTAAGCTCTATCCCTCAAGAAACCTTTCATTTTGCGGGATAGAAATTTAAATTATGCTTTGAAAAGTTCGCTACCTACCTGTACTGTAATTTTTTTGGCCGTTTCGATGTTTAGGTAGGACCAACAGACAAATATTTAAATAACGAGTTTTATTTTATTATCATTATTTATTATTATTGTATACATTTTGATATCATATTCCTAACTAAATCTGATATCGAGGGTTCCTAATAAAGCCAACATAGTTTTAATCCTTTCAAAATACAAGAGAACATAATACGCACCCCACATTCCATATCAGTAACTCGAGTACAGAAGCCTTACAAACTAGTCGTCCACGGTTCGAAGCCAGCGGGCGCCGACCTGCTCCCCTTAACTACGCTCGGCGACTTACACGATCATTGTTCTATAAACTATTGACCTTTTGAGCTTTGACAGACATGGAACTGATAATTTGGTTCCTATTTTTATACCAGAAGACTGCCAAACTATTATACTATTATTTTTGCCGCCAAGCAGCAGAGTGGAAGTACTGTTGAGTTTCAAACCGAAACTCAACAGTACTACTATTGAAGCCACTGAAATTACTGGGAATTAGAGACTTTAGAACTTATGTCTCGGGCTAAGAAAGGCAGTCCTATGTTATGCAATGCTTTTTTATTTCAAGTCCTGTATGGTGTTGCTTCCGTTTATGGCACTTATCATCAGGAGAGCGATCTGCTCGTTTTACCATACTTCTCGTCGTCTTCTACCTGCCTTTAACCTACTCGCAGTGGAGTCGGCGCAACATGCTATTTTTAATAAATTTTACAGAACAATTTGGCTTGTAGTTTTAACGACTGCCCGCCTGTCTGACGTCAAACTCTCTTAGGATATGCAGGTTCCATCATTCTACTTAATAAAAAAAACCTATGAACTTTTTTAAGTAAGTCGTAGAGCCACGCTGTGGACGGTTTTGCATGAAGGGAGTACCTCAACAGACAACTGAGGGCCAATTCTGCTATTTTAACTGACACTGCGAATGAATTTTAACCGAACTGAGATTACATTTTGAATTAATTAAAAATATGGCATTCTGTTCCTTTAAAAATTCGATATCATCTCAGTTAAATTGCATATAAACTGTCAATTCGATCAACTTTCAATGTCTTTCTTTTGTTGAAAATATGGCTTCGCATTATTATGCATTTCGCCAATGACTAGTATTTTACCGAATTTTACGTATCAGCTACCATAGACTAAATTCTAAAAATTAAAAATGACCTAAGCGAGAAAATAAATGTTACCAACTCACAATAAAATACCCACAATATGACTAATTTCAATGATTAAAAAATTACGTAACTGGAGGTTATGATTTTTTAATTAATTGATTTGACTAATTCCATGTTTTTTATTTATTTCATTAATTTATCTATTCCATGGCATAACTGAAGGAAAACGGCACAACAGCACCACTCAGGCAGTCCTTTCCGGAAATAACCACAATCGCGATTATTTTATTGAAATTTGATATTCTACCGAATTGCGGTTTTTTTATTTTGCAACACTGCTGAGGACATATCTATACTAAATAAAAATTGTGCGAGAGTTTTGGCGGGAATTTTGACAGTGCGATTGCTCTCATAATTTAATCTACACTAATATTCTAGAGAGGAAAGATTTTTTTGTATTTTTGTATGTAACAAATAAACTTAAAAACTACTGGGCCGATTTCAAAAATAATTTGGCCGTTACAAAGCTACATTATCACTGAGTAACATAGGCTGTAAACTCATTTCTAATACTTTACTGAAATAACGAGCACACAAAGTCGCACAATTTTGACTACTTTTAGTTGCTTGCAGTAAAAGAGAATAAACTTAACTGAATTTGTCTGCAGTTAACTCACAGTCACTTCACCTCAGTGTTGCCAAGTCAGATTTTTGAAAATACCGTGTTGTCCACATTAAAATACGGCATTTGCGTCAAAAATACAGTGCTTGATGGGAAAAAATACAGTCTATTTTACAGTGCAATAAAATGTCATAAAAAAAAGGAAATAATTAAATTATTAAATAAAATATAAATTTATTTTAAACTTTATATCCTAAACTAACTTAACATTTTATTTGTATATATCGATCGCTGCAGAAATGGATGGCTGCGACGATGATGATATCGGTTTATTTTTTTTAATGTGTTTAATCAAAGAGTTTTATGTATACTACTAGACAAGCTGCGCGGTACATAGAAATTGTAGTATAATAAATTGTAGTATAGTAAATTAGTTGTATTACTAAGTTGCAGTCAATTGACCGTAACTCAATATTATCATCTCGCTTACTCTCAACTAGAACCCCTATTGCGCTCCCTGTTTGTGAACTGTCAAACTCCCGCGTTATGTGACGCAGTTTTACTTCTAAATAACCTGTCTAGTAGTATACAATAATAATACGAAATCTTGACTATAAAAAAATACTGTGTCTCCATATAAGGTATTTATAAAAATACCGTGTCCAGTAGATGGCATGAAAATACGGCAGATCTGCTGTAATGTCACATTTCGTTCTCAATATTTTGACGTTTGTCTGTAGACGAAATGCATTTTTTATAGTTAAGTGTCTCACAATGGACACTGGCGAAATCACTAATCTACGGTGGAGCCAAACACAATTAAAAGAAGAAGAAGATAGTTAAGTGTCAAAATTGTTACCAGAATTCCGTTTTGGTTCAGTCAACTTGTATTCTACTTTCGATATCATTGCGTTCTAAGTTCTTGAATATTGGTTTAGCAGAATACCATTTGCAACTTTCTTGTCGCTGAGATTAGATCGGAATGATATTTTGAACAATTAAAATTACGAGAATTGGCCCTCTGGTGTGAAATGGCAGCCTGCTGTTGCGTGTTGTCTACGGTGAATGAGGTTTCTGGAGGCCCAAACACTTGTTCCCTTCCACATTCTTTAAAGTTAACGACGCCTCCATGGTTCTTCTGATATTTTTGGTTTTCATGTATTTATAATGCTGACTTGATTGCCATATTAAGTGACCAAGCTTGAAAACTTTCACCAATAGGTAATCACGCCAAATTAATATAATCCAACGGCGATTTCTTTTGGGAATTCGATCAAAATTAACCGGATCCATTTCGAATATTTTTCCTTTAACCATTGAGAGCTTCATCGCAATTATTTTATTTCAAGTTTATTTTGATGTTGATTGAACAAAAGAAAAATTTTCAAAATTTCTCTGCAATCAGTGCCAATTAAAATTGAACAGTCACAAAGTTATGGCGCTGAAAAAATATGTTGTATACATGTTGTATACATGTACTATGTATACTTATGTTTTAACTTATCGAGATCATTCTAATCATTGGATTAGGTACGTAGATATCATTTCTATGATTGTTTATTAATATATATGAGCTGCTCTAATTCCACAATACAACATTGTAAAACATTTATGCTCATAGTAATAATAATTATAAATTAGTTTTGAAAAGAGCAACGCTGGAGTTTCTTGCTAGTTCTTTTCTAGCGAAACAGCCTTCCCAACAGGCGGTAGGATTTTGATGGAGTCTAATGGCCGTTCCATATATTCTATAAATCGATAGATTTGCTTACTATCAATAGTGTTTTGATCTTCCATACAAAAAGTGTCAAAATATTACTGACAGTAAGCAAATCTGTCGATAGTCAGTATATTAGGAACGGCCATAAATCTACATCTACACTATCTACACTAATAATATTACATAGAAAAAAGATATGTATTTTTTTTATTTTTTATCCTGGCTCGGTAAAGTGACTACGCTACACCTGATGGTAAGTATAGCGCAATCCATGAATACTGTCGACCAACGATGACACTGAATCTATCGCAGATTGGCAGAATTATGCCGGCCTGCTTAGTTGCTTCTTCACACTCCGTTTAAAGGATTTTTGTATGTAATGAATAAACTTAAAAACCACTGGACCGATTAAAAAAAATATTTTGCCGTTAGAAAGCTACATTACCACTGAGTAACATAGGCTACTTTTTATCCCGGAAAAGGCCGTTCACGCGGGTGGAGCCGCGAGCAGAGGCTAGTATTGTATAAAATTATATGGATTCAATAAATATTTTGAATTTTGGATTTTGTACAATAGTGCCTAATATTTACTCTAACTATGACCTTAGCTCGTAGAAAGGTACCTAAAATAATTTTATTTATACCTATAAAGGTACCCTAATTGTATAGCGAGCACCGTACACAAAGGAAAAACTAGACACAGTAGTTCGTTCCGGCAAGTCACGTTCCAAGGTCAACCAGTGTATATCCTGTGTAATCGGCGTAGTTAGGCAATTGAGCATAATTCTGGAGACCGACAAGATATATACAACGTGTGCCGTAGGTATAAAGGTAGTGTATAACTGAGCTGGTTCCTGGGATAGTGGAGCGAAGACGATACGCGTCGGTATACCCGTACGGACACACAACATTGCTACATAAAAAAGTACATTAACAAGCTCAGCGAGATGTTGAGCAACATATTAGCAAGTAATAAATAAAAAGATATGTGAAATCTCTCCAATCGCCTTCCAAACTAGGAATATTCTGAGTCAAAACCGGGTGGTACAATACACCAGAGTACCCTTTATTAACAACCCTTTTATTATACATGAATGTATGTACATTCAAACGCACTCACGTACTCCCCGAAATGTAACTAGTACTAGTCGAGCTTATTTCTGTCCCATGATGTGATAGGGGGTGAGCCTATCGCCATATCAAAATTCCAGACTCCGGGTGGATACTAAGCATTTCATGATAGAACAACCCAATATCACTTTACTCGATCCGGGGAACGAACTCGGGACCTCACCCTCGTACCGCATACGCATTACAAACTGCGCCACCGAGGCAGTTTATTATTTATCCACATCAAATAAGGTTTACGATACCTTTGAAATCACATACATTTCTCCACAACTATATACAATACCAAATTACTAAATTTGCAGCAAAGTGATATCGATACAACTCGAACAAGTTTACTCGATGCAAGCCCGCCGAGTCACAGCATAAATGGATTCCGACTTGGTGTACTTAGCGGCTTCTCCCAGTCGTTTTGTCGCTCTAGCAAACTTGTGAGTTTCCTAATTTAATGAGGCATTAAACATTTAATAACAGGATAACATGACAGCTTGGTCCTTTTTATGAAGTTGGAGTATAGCTTGTAAGAAAACTTTTATTTGAAGAGTTTGTAGCAATTTGTTATACTGACATATAGGAGAAGGAGTGCACTTGAAAACACAGATGTCAAATATATTTTTTTACCCCTGCGTCAAAAGAGGGATGTTGTAAGTTAAATCCCTTTGTCTATCTATATATAATTTATCTGCACGTCTTAGCACCTAAACAAATTGCCCGATATGAATGCGTTTTCTTTTATTTGAAAATGAATATCTGCTTAAATAAGTTTGAACAAAATCTTGTCAGCAACTTAGAAACTTTTTTTTATAATATAGTCCGGCAAACAAGTGGGTCACCTGATGGTAAGCGATCTCCACTGCCCATGTACGCAAACAATACAAAAAAATAGAGTGCATTGCCGACCTTAAAGGAAAGGGATAATTAAGGTATTGGGAAGGGGAGGGAGATTTAGGCCTCCGGATATCTCACTCACCGTACGAAACGCAGCAGCAAGCTGCTATTTTACGTCGGTTTTCTGTGAGACAGTGGTAACGACCCGGACGAGCCGCTGCATACGCATACTGTAGACAAAAGTGTCTACAGCGTGGCTCTACCACTCATGAACTACTGAACGTTTATGTAATTGGTGTCAGGGGATTCCACGGTTACGATATAATGATTATATACTACAATTTGTCACTCGTGACTCGTGCACACACCATACTCGTATACGACAATGTACAAGCGTCTTAAATTACATAAGCTGCGCTGAACAGAGCTTTGTCGCCCACGTATCAGCTTACACCCAATATAATGCTCAAAGCCGTTGTAACCAAATAATAAGTTACTTAATATTCGCTCCGCTTGTTATATCAAACTACGATTAAATTGTTAGATTTAGTCACATTTTGAACATGATAATTAGGCCATTAAAACTTAAACGTCTCGAAATCCCACACCTGACGTTCTAAGCCCTGAACATCACCTATACCTGAATCAAATTTAGCAATTACACATTCACATCAGCTGTTTGACAAGTTGATACGTTAACACCGCTACTGCGCCGCCGTGATGATATATTGCGGCCCTAATTGTGACACCTCTCACATAAATTATGATTAGAGGCCCGAAGGTGCCGACCGATAGCAATACCTCCGCTTAACTGGCTTTGTAAGGGAATCTGCGAGGTATTCGCAATAAGCCCTTCTGCTTTCATTGTGCCTACGTGTGGGGAAAGGAAATTGGGTCTGCTGTATCTAATATAGTTATGGCTTAAGTGTATATGAGAAAAAATGAGGGTCCAAATGCTAAAATGGTTAGCGAGCGGAAAAAGTAGCGTAATGAAAATATGTCTTATTAGATGCATAACATAAATTAACAGATTAGCGACAGAAATAGACAATGTGGTGGCACCAACTCAGATAGCCTCACGCATACAACACACTGCACGTAGTAAAACTTAAATATATGAAACGACCAAAATTACTTAACTTAATAGATAGCAATGGAGTTGTAATTCGAATGGGCAGCCAGAAATAATGTTCATTACCAGGGAAGCGACTTTCTCGTCTCATCATTCGGTTGTTTAAAAAGTCGGTAGTTTGCGCGGTACAAAGAAATTGTACCATTAAGTTGTGGTCAATTGACCGTAACTCAATATTACCATCTCGCTTATTCTCAACTAGTACCCCTATCGCGCTACCTGTCTGTCAGCTGTCAAACTCCCGCGTTATGTGACACAATTTTACTTCTAAACAGCCCGTCTAGTGGTATACATTAAAGTATTTGAAAAAAGTTGATAACTTGCCTTAAGTCTATGGATCAGACAGAGTTAAACATAGCGTAAATTACTAATGACAGACACCTAAACTAATTCCTATTCGAGCTCAAAGTTTGTATTTACAATAATGGTAGTTCAGATCTTCGCTTAGAGCTACTCAGTTGTCTCGAATTATATTGTTTGGATGATTGTCTTTAGTTAGTTGTGATTGAGTTTATCAACAGTAATAATGTATAGATGTATTGCAAATACAATTACACAGACAAAATAGGAAGAGAACCAATGAGTATGGATATGAAATTAGCGACCATAGGTCAATTTTTGAGACCAATCTTGATTAGTCTTGAAAACCCTAAAACATGGCAGATGATTTCAAAATAGTTATTTTTAATTTCATAGACCGGCAAACCACGAAGTGGGCATCTGATGGTAAGTGATCTCCACCGCCCTTGTACGCCCATAATACCAAGAGAATTAGGCGCGTTGCCGACCTTAAAGGAATGGGGTAATTAAGGGATTGGGAAGGGGAGAGGGATTTGGGCCTCCGGATATCTCACTCACCGTACGAAACGCAGCAGCTAGCTGCTAGTTTACGTTGGTTTTCTGTGATACAGTGGTAATGACCCGGGCGAGCTAGCCCATTCATGTTGTAGACAAAAGTGTCTCTACCACTCTAAAAAAAATAAACCATAAAGGCCATAACTTCCGACGTACTATACTATGTTGTGATAAATATTTCGTCAGCAATATAAGAATATTGTGATGGTTCACGAGGCTCGCTACCGCTTCTGTGACAGGCCTAAGAACACGGAACAGGTAACGAGATCTGAAGCAAGTAAATCTATTGTTAACATGAGTAACAACTGACATTGAATGACGGTATAATGTTACTGTTTACCAAATAAGATTACGGTGCGATGACTTATACAGAAATCTTTAAAATACTTTACTTTTATACTTTTAAATACTTTACAAGGTGGTAGGTCCCTCGTTTGCGAGAGGCCGGCTGGGTTGGTACCACCGCTTTGTCTATTTCTGCCGCTAAGCAACAGTGTGTAAGCACTGTCGTGTTCCGGTTTGAAGGACACTGAAGCCAGTGAAATTACTGGGCATTATGAGACTTAACACCTTATGTCTCGGGGTGACGAGCGCAGTCCAGTGTCATGCAGTACTTTTTTATTTAAAGTTCTGTGTGGCGTTGCTTCTGTTTATGAGCAGGCGTGGCGCTTACCATCAGGCGAGCGACCTGCTCGTTTCGTCATTCAAGCTAATAAAAAAAAATGTCTTAGTGTGGATTTCACCATCCGTCGGTTCATGTTTAAGTTATTATAGGAAGCTTAAGCATTCACCCAAAAGAATTATAATCTATCCATTAAAAATCCTAGAAACTTATTCATTAAGCCCAAACACGATTTTGCTATAATTATAGAAGATTTGGGTACCGCAATCGACTTGGTTGCAGCATCAGGTCAAGATTACCTAACTAATGTCACTCTAGATTAGATTAGCACCGAAATAAAAAAGGTCATCCAAATCGGTGTATTTATTCAGGTGCGACGATGCTATAAGAAAACATACACATACAGTCAACCTTAAAAGAAGGAATTGGGAAAAAGATGGTGCATTTGGGTATCTGGTAATCCCACTCACCTTACGAAATGCTACGGCGAGATGCCACTTCACGTCGACTTTCAATAAAGCAATGCATTTTTTTATAGCATAGGCCGGCAAAGGTGCAAGTGGGTCAGCTGAGGGTAAGTGAACACCACCGCCCATGAACGCTCACAATACCAGAAGAATCGTGGACGCGTTGCGAATTATAAAGGAAAGGGCTATTTAAGGGATTGGGAAGGGGATAGGATTTTGGCCTCCGGATATCAACCCGGACGAGCCGACCCATTCATACTCTAGATAAAACGGCCTACAGCGTGGGTTTACCACTCAAAAAACTGATCCATTCAAGATGTCATGTCCTGATTTATATTAATAATGTCCAGGAAATTGGATTAAGCGGACCTCTCACTCTTTATGCAAATGACACCTGCCTATTCTATTTTGGGTCTTCTGTCCAAGAAGTAATTTCACAAGCTCAAGACGACCTAAATATACTGTTCACGTGGTTTCAGTATAATCTCCTAACAATAAACATCGTATAAAATCGTAAAAAATAAAATAATTCCACAACATAAACCACTTACTATTAATGATGTCCCGATACAGCAAAAAAAAACTTGAAAAATATCTTGGTATCAGTGCTTCAAAAACCAAAGTATCAGATGTTCAAATTGCCCAAAATATTTTTTTTTAACTGCTCTTCAACTACCCATACTTGACTTCTACTAATAAAATCTATGAAGACACTAAGATAATGAACATCAAACAATTATATATCTATAACACATGTGTTTTTATCCGGAAAGCTCTTAACAAAACATTCATACCAATTTCATATTTACCAAATTAAAGCAAATCCACCAACGTAGTACTCGGCGAGTTAGTTTTTTAGTCCTACCGAAGACCAGAACCAACTATGGAAAAAATGATTACACATGAAGGAACACCACTGTATAATAAAATACCCTCAATAATAAAAGTGTACACTCATTTAATACATTTAAGACTCAGCTAGCTAGATATCTAAAAGCAAATAAATCTCTCCTAACCAATATGAATGTATGAAATGGGTAATATAATAACAGCTGTTTGTGATTGACAACTTGTTAATATAATTAAGTTTAGTTTTGAGTGTAGTTTTGATATTGTCTTATTGAGAATACTTTTCTTTAAACCTTAAAACTTATGTAGATAAAAAGTGTATCTACCACATCAATCGCTCCTGCTCAACCCTTACACCACACATTCCCACTCTTGTATCAGTATCGACATTATCAAGCGACAGGTCTCTAGGGCCATCACGAGCGAGCGTCACCTGTCAAGCCATCGCCCGCTTACGTCTCTCCCGCCAGTCTCTCGCCAGTCTCCCGTCACTTGTATCGATAACGTAGCGCCTTGATAATTAGCCTACATATATCTTTCTCAATCATTTCAATTGTGCTAGTTCATTAGAGGTGAGAGATTCAAGTGTTAATAATACAGAAATATGCAAGTGTTTTATTTACTTACGACAGAAGGAAGTCGCTCGCTTGATGGCCAATGCCACTCCAGCCCATTAATAGTACCGCACCACTCAGAACTTTGAATTACAAAGTAAGTACTGCATGATACTGCAATGCACTAGTCACTCCGTGACATTACTATGTTTCATAATGCCAAGTAATTTCACTGGTTTTAATGTCGTTCAAACCGGAACACAACATTTCTTACAGTGCTATTGCTTAACGGCAGAAATAAACCAAGCGGTGGTATGTACCTATACATAAGGACTTTTTTATAGATAGATGTTGAATACGAGTGGCCTCCCAACTAGTTTATTGCAGAAGTCGGAAACGAGCAAGTGGGTTGGTGGTGTGGGTGGGTGGGTGGTGTGGCGGCCCACCTGATGGTAAGTGGTTACCGCTGCCCATGGACCTCATCAATGACAGAGCACAGCCAAGCCGCTGTCTACCGTTGAATGAAAACTCATGATTAAAGAAGGACAGGTCATATCGCTCGGGAAATATCGATGCAGGGAGTTAATTCTAGTATGATACCTTTCCTGTCGAACCGACTCACTCACGTTATAGACATTACTGACTTACACCTGACACCCTAGAGGTCTTTTTATGGGATAAATGGTATTTTAAAAGTCTTAGAGACTATATCCGCCCACATCCGCTATTATAACTCCTGTATTTTTAGACTCTTATGACGTGTTTCTATTATTTATGTTGTTTGAGTTTTCGATTCACTCAGGAGTTGACCAGATTTGAAATTTTGAATTTTTACTCTATATGGCGTTGCTTACTGCCTATCATATCTTGTGTAATGAAGTAGAACAATTGAAACACAATGTAACACTTTATATTCCGTTTATCAACCGACTGACTGACGACAATAACTATTCCACCTTATTTATACCTTTTTACAAAATAGTTGACATTAGTAATTGTATTTATTATTGAACATGTTGGATCGTTCTAAATAACGTGTATATTATTTATAATTGAATAATTAAATAAGTCATAGAGTATCTTATGGATTAACAGACAATATAAAGTTATACAATAATAGTGTGACGTCATAACCGTTGTCCTATTATTTAGTACTGGCAGCACTTATAACACATGGTACGAAAATAAGTTCGATGAACCATGACTGTATTAACTATTAACTGCATCATGCCCAATACTTCAGGGACGCAGGTAAGCATATGTGTACGCAATATAATATAGTCAGAACTATACTTAAACGTTTCTACGGCAATACTCCACTTTGATAGGATCTATATGTTTGCAAACCGCTTCAAACTGCAACACGTCGCTTGATTACACATCTGTACAACCGTATCAGATTCATACTCCGTGCAATATGCGACGAGACGAGACGAGACTGAATGTAGATTACACTCAGCGCAATTAATACTAAACGGTCCTGAGGCACGGCACGGCGCGGCACAGCGCAGCGGAGGAAGCATTGTTGTGAACCCGTTTAGCGTTTAATAGCGTATTTACATACCAACATACGCCTGTTTCCCATAGGGGTAGGCAGAGACAACGGATCTCCACTTGCTACGATCCTTGCATACCTCTTTGGCCTCATTCACTCTCATAAAATTTTTCATACATGCATGTCGGTTTAGAGTACTCCTGACCTGGCCTTTCTCGAGAATATCTCCAACTTGATCTATGAAGGTTCGCCGAGGCCTTCCCCTCCCAACTGTATATTTGTTTCGTCAATCTTCTAAGCATATTTAATATCTATTTATATAAAGTAAGTGCCACTTACAAACATAAACATAAGTATCCCCGTAGGGGTAGTCAGAGATGCAGATAATGTTTTCTTTGAAGACGATATCAACATTGGTTACAAAATAAGGCAACAACGAATATTTCAAATATGGATAAAGAAAAAGTGGGCTTAGTAAAAACTTGCTATCTCTCTCTAATAGCGATGATGCCACGATTTTCGTGTATTCATTTTCTATCATTTGACAGATACCGCCAGATGTGTAGGTAACTAATTTTTTTATTTATATAAAAAATATATGATAAAATTTTACAACTTGCCATCAGTGCTGCTCTTATTCTCATACGAGTTATGAAAAATTTATAGTGGCGTATTTAAAAATTTAAATATTCAAATGCAGAAAGATTTCACATGGGCGAATCGCGAGCTATAGCTAGTTAATACTAAAATGTCCCTCAGCAAGGTACGCCGGGACGAGGCCGCATTGTTACCGTGAGCGCCTCGCATTATGAACCCGTTTAGCGTTTAACCGTAGAGCTTCCACCGCTCTTTGTAATCCAACAAATAGGAGATGAATATTTCTAATTGTGGACGCTGTTGGGATGGCTTTTGTCGCGCTCACAACCTCCATTATATCAGCGGAGTCTTCAGTTACTTTGTGCGTATTGAATTTTTGTTGTACCATTCGTTTTAATATAGCAGGATTGTAAGTGGGCCACCAAAATCTTAGGTCTAAAGCCAACCTCACCTTCATGTAGTACATGCTGCTGATGAACGGACGGGGCATTGGCGAAACTTGGATCCCGTTGAAATGAAATGAAATAGTTTATTAATCATGTAAGCAATTAAAATAGCGCTTATGACAAGTCAGTACAAAATAAAGAAACTTATGTATAGAAATCATATCAACTAATGTATACGTTAGGGATTGTCATGGTCAGACTGTAGTTCGCCTACCTTAATACCTTCAAATTTATGGTACGGAAAGGCGAACCTTGGCATTAAGCGGGGATAATGCCAGATAAAAAGAAAAGAAGAAATTTCGTTTTATTATTGTTAATGATAATCTGGATTAACTTAAGATCCGATTATATTTTCTGTTAATATATTGTTAGCCAACTTTCCTTTTTATCGGCTATTTTCTGTGTGGCCGAGAAATGTAATGTCGGGTGTATGGAAATATAAATCATTGAAGGGTAGACAAACTGGATAAGTCCGTTTGGTGGGAGTGACAGTTGCAGTATATAAAGAGGTCGGCGCCATAGTTGGGAGTCCGTCCTCGCCGCACTCCCCGGAAATACCCGGAAAGGGAATATTAAATTACATTATAAGTAGTATATAATTCTCCCTAAACCCCAATCGCAAATGTCTTTGCCCTCTCCAGTCGCCGTCCTGAGCCGAGGTCCGTACCCCCCATTAGGGGGGGTGTGCCCTCAGCGAAAGTCATTTTAATCTCAGGGTTGGAGTGCCTAAAGCATTCATCCGAAAGCCCGGCGACGCTGACTAAAGCCGACTCTTGTCAGGCTATCAGCATGCGACCAAAAAAAAAAATTGTTGGGGGCAGTTCACTCTCCGCAGTTGTGGTGAACGATCCATACGTGTGTTATTAATTGCTAATAACGGTCTGTACGTATGATATTAAATTCTAATAATATTATTTCTAAGGCTGCTATTAAACGACGCATTCTAACACAACCCCAGCCTCAGACCGGGTGCAAATTATTCAAGCGCAGGACGCGTCGCGTCTATAAAAGTTTTGACATCTCACTGCAAATAAACGGTGTACGGGGTCATTTACCCGAGTAGGTTTGTTTCGCGGCTTGGCTCGCGCTATCACGTGTACTTTAAATGGAGTAGTCATATTTTATTACAAAGTGAAGTCAGTAAGGGAATTATTTAATAAAAATTGTATATATAACTGCCTCGTTGGCGCAGTTGTAATGCGTACGCGTTATGATTGAGGCTGACGTCTAGGTCTCGGGTACGATCCCCGGGTCAGGTAAAAGTAATATTGGTCTTTTCTATTACGAATTGCTCAGTATCAGCCCGGAGTCTACAATTGTTTCCGGTATAGCGATAGGCTCGTCTCCTACCACATCATGGGACGGAGATACGCTCGGCGAAATGTGGGTGTACTGGTTACACCTGTGCCTACCCTTTCGGTGTTTACAGCCGTGAATGCGTATGTATGTTTGTATTGTATGTATAACATGAAAAATAAACGGTCAGATATTAAACAAAATCTTTATTAAATTAGGAGTGAACCATCTTAATGAAAATCTATCTAGAATAAGAGGTATAAACCGCTGAGATATAATGGTCGATTTGTCATTGTGCCCGGGCTTCGTGGAATCTCAGGCGGGAGATAGCACAAAATGTCTATAACTATCTACCACAGTTTATAAATTGATTAAATTTCCAAATACTTTGTGGAGAACGAATTCAAAAATAGCAAATAAATTGTTTCCCTATGTAATCCCTCATGTGTAAATTTAATCGACTTAGGAATTATTTAAAGCCATAATATTGTACTGAGTATACATAACTTTACTTCATCCCTAACGATCAACACACATCAAGGCGGTGCGATGTCAGTTTCTTCTTAGGTCAAGGAAAACTATCATAACTTAACTAAAGTGATTGCATAAATTAGCAGATAGTAAAAAGAAGAGAAAATGTTTATAAAGAACTGGCATAATAAAACGAAAACAAAATATAATAAATCAAAATCTCTCTATTCTAAAAAAAAGTAACTGGCGCCGCCGCCAACGCTGCCAAATGCTTGTCACGCTATCTCCTCCGAAACCGCTGGGGGTATGGGGTCGAGACCGATACCAATCGATGCAGATTAATGTGGGGAAGAAAGTAAGATATGTCTCATATTCGTCGGACCTTAAGTTTTTTTTTATTTTATGTTTTGTGGAAAAAGATGGGCAAGGCCCCTTAGTCATGTAAAAGAAAGTATTTAAAATTCAAATTCATGACCGTAATAAAATTTAATTCCAGGCTCATCTGATTTCTATGTTCGTGGCAATAAAAGATAGACCTGTGTTAATGGCAACATGCTGTTCAAATTTTAATATCGAAGGATTTTTAAATTGTCCGCGCAATCAAATATTCAAATAGACTAATCAAATACAAATCGTAAAGAAGCAAAATCCTTAGAATATAGTAATCAATTACAGTTTCTAAATGATGGGAGCAAAAACAGTACAAGTTCTAGAAGATGCTGATTCACGACGGGCCTAATTTACTTTTTGTTAGTAACCTGGGGTTTTGTCTTCAGATATTATACGGGTGGATGTCGGCATTTGTGAGTAGGCGTAATTAACTATCGGAAGAGTAACGAATTGGAACGATGTTTTTATGCATAGATACGTATATTAACTGTCATTTAAGTTATGAATCCACGAATAAACTGCAGTAATTTCTTGTAATTTAGCCTGTCTGATTAGTATTAGAATATTTTTTGCGAGTGGTAGAGCCGCGCTGTAGACACTTTTGTCTACAGCATGAATGGGCCGGCTCGCCCGGGTCGTTACCACTTTCTCACAGAAAACCGGCGTAAAGTAGCAGCTTGCTGCTGCGTTTCGTACGGTGAGTGAGATATCCGGAGACCCAAATCCTCCCCTTCCCAATCCCTTAATTATCCCTTTCCTTTAAGGTCGGCAACGCGCCCATAATTATTTTGCTATTGTGAGCGTGCATGGGCGGTGAATATCACTTACCATCAGGTGACTTGCTCGCTTGCCGGCCTATGTTATAAAAACCATTCTTTATAGATTAGCAACACAACTACTACTCCTCCAACATTTTAACATTCATGGGCAGTGGTAATTACGATCATATGGTTTTTTAATCCTGGTACGGCAATGTGGTTACACTGGACCTAATGTAAGGTACTTCTTCTTCTTTATCTCCTATCGGAGGTTGGGGCTATCTTAATTTTGGAAGCTGCTGCTCGGAACAATGATCATGTGCTCATGTTGAACCATTGGCGAAGATTTTTAAGCCACGATATCCTCCTACGACCGGGCCTCCTCCAGCCCTTTATTTTCCCTTGAATGATTAGTTGAAGGAGTTTATACTTGTTATTTCTCATTATGTGACCAAAATATTCCAGTTTCCTTATATGAATTTACTTGAGTATCTCCGTCGACTTTCCCATTCGCTCCAGTATGTAATGTAAGGTACAGTGCAATCAAAATATAATTTCGACCTGTAATTGTTTTGGTGTGTTTTTAAGGTAAGCGACAGAGATATGAGCGACCGTTTCCATACAATTCTATATAACGCTGAAGTGTCGCTATCGAAGCGCGTCAAGCGTCACGGTCTCCATGTGTCGGTTACGTTTTTTTATGGCATAGGCCGGCAAACGAGCAAGTGGGTCACCTGATGGTAAGTGATCTCCACCGCCCATGTACGCCCACAATACCAAAAGAATCATGGGTGCGTTGCCGACCTTAAAGGAAAGGGATAATTAAGGAATTGGGAAGGGGAGGGAGTTTGGGCCTCCGGATATCTCACTCACCCTACGAAACGCAGCAGCACGCTGCTACTTTACGCCGGTTTTCTGTAACTTAAAATGTGCCTTAACATTATTAAAGTTGATGATATCGCATTAATACAAACTTTTTGTAACACACAGAATGCAGCGCGTCACGCACATACACGACACGTTAAGCGACTGTGTCACGCTGCATGACTCCCCCTATCATACAATGGCCGTTCCCTATATTCTATCTATCGGCAGATTAAATAAATAAATAAATACACCCAACAGTCACACACATAGTCCTGACCCCACACTAGGTAAACCTGTATCGCGGGTATCAGGAACTACGAGGGACTTGCGGTCCCACAACACCCAGACCCGAGACAAATATTTGTGGATCAGACAAACATTTGTCAAGGTGCAGGAATCGAACCCACGGCCTCATGCTTCGCAACCGGCTACTCGCCCGCTGCGCCACGGAGGCTGTCAAATAACCTATAAATAAAGGATGGAATAATAGAGGGTAAAAGTCACAAAGTCTCTCTTACTTATTTGCAACTGCGAATAGTCGTATCAAACGTTAATTATTCCTGTATCTGAGTTAAGTCTGCTATTCGAGAGTCCGTCTGTGTGTGCTTTCCCACCGCTGCACTGGCGTAGTACCCTGCTTTGTCAATTTTTAGCGCTAATCAGCAATGTGTAAGAGCTGTTGTTATGTAATGGTTGGAAGGTCATTGAAGTTAGTGAAATTACTGAGCATTATGAGATTTAAACTTTATATTTAGTCGGGCAACCTATTCGTCTCATCATTCAAGAAAATTAAAAACCAGTTTATGGGGTGCGACCGAGGATTAATGTTCATTGCCAGCTATTTTCAAGGCGAAAAATGCCTAATAGTGACTTATTCTAGGGGCTAGTCGAGTTTTAAATTATATTTTTATCTAGTTTAATGGGTGGGCTTGATAATTAGTTACTACTACATAATGTAACACTTTCTTATCGCGGTTGCTTTTGATTTATCATACTTTGTCGTACCTAAACATACTTTCGAGGGATAAAAATAAGAAAACCACAAACTTCTACGGAGCATAATTTTATCCACGCATAAAAATTCAGTTCTTGTACATATAATCAGGCAAAAGTGAAGCAAGAGTGAAGAGGTTACGGGAGCGGAGGGCAGGCGCCTCTCGTCCTCCGCATATTAATGACGCTCCGTCTAATGGCTCACTTGACTCCGCTCCTGTGCACCTCTCCTCCGCCTCTCCGCTGCCTCCCCTTCGCCTCTCCGCTGCCTCTCCGCGCCTCGACACCAGTGTTTTATAGTCGATAGACTAAACGGTCGGGAGCGAGGACGGAATACTACTACAAACTTTGATTATAAACATATCTAGATAGACAACAGCGGGCAAGAAATGGTTCAAAGTATAGCTTAAGTTAAATGTTTAGCAGCTGACTAACTTTTCTAGACATTTGTGAACCCTTATGTGTTTTAAATATACGCACTCACGCCTGTAATCCCCAAAGGAGTAGGCAGAGGTGTAACCAGTACACCCACATTTCGCCGAGCGTATCGCCGTACCATGATGTGATAGGGAGCGAGCATATCGCCATACCAGACACAATTCCAAACTCCGGGCTGGTACTGACCATTTTCGTAATAGAAAAACTCAATATCTCTTTTACCCGACCCGGAGATCGAACCCAAGACCTCAGCGTCAACCTCAGTCGTAACGCGTACGAATTACAACTGCGCCACCGAGGCAGTGTAATACATAGTAATAGGGAATACACGCAAGCAGGGTGGAGCTTGACATTAGAATTGCGCGCACTTCATGAAAAGCACAATCTGTAACCATTAAATTAGTACCATTTACACAGTTGGCACGCGTGTCACAATACAGTCAAAAACATACAAAAGCCCAGCAAACCGAACTCATGTTAAACAAGGGAATCATAGAGAGACGCGGTATCTAGACGTGTTTAATATAAAGTAGCTCCATGTTTCGATGCAGTGTATTTTGCATACTAATGAAATAGTTGTGTTTGAAGCCTTTACGAAGAAGTACATTAATTATTGTAATGCGCAGTAATTTCACTTCACGAAGTACTTTGTGAAGTGAAATTACTGCGCATTATGACACTTGACATTTATCGGGATGACGAGCGCAGTGCAGTATCAAGCTGTGCTTTACTATTAAAAGTTCTAAGTGGTGGCGCTTACTATTAGGCGAGCGACTTGTTTGTTTCGACACCGAAGTTAAAAAACATAATCTTGACTTAAATGAGATTTGGTAGCCCAGGGCGGACACCCCCAAATAAAAAGTTACATTCACATCGGTCCTTTGAATGTAGCGCCGTCGCTATGATGCCACAGACAGACACACGCACACACAAACAAACTAGACTAAAAATCACTTAATTTATGTTGACATTTTCATAATTACATCTTTCAATATTGAAAAGCAATAATAAAATGCTAAAAATATAGAATTGGAAACAGAGCTGACGGTAGCGCTATGCCGTTTTATTATTCAGAAGTAATTACATACAATCCACAGTAGGCAATTACACCAGAATTTTAATCGTGATGTCTGTTCATTATTTTTACTGGTACGGGTCAACACCTCATTGGTCTAGCAGCGTGCTTAGGACGTGAAACTGGTGAGTACCTGGTACGATTCCCAGTTTGGACATTAAAAAATGCGAGTCGATTCGGTTTCGAAATTCGAAAACCATACGTGAGTTACAAGTTACTAGGGGTTTTGCCGATGGTGATAGGCTCATATCCTGGAATAGGATATTGATCTGTAACATAGGATAATTACTTAAGTATAGTTAAAATATGTGCTTAATAATAATTTTAACGACGCCGACGTGGTAGAGCCACGCTGTAGACAATTTTGTCTACAGCATGAATGGGCCGGCTCGTCCGGGTCGTTACCACTGTCTCACAGAAAACCGGCGTAAAGTAGCAGCTTGCTGCTTCGTCTCGTACGGTGAGTGAGATATCCGGAGGCCCAAATCCCCCTCCCCTTCCCAATCCCTTAATCCCTTTCCTATATGGTCGGCACCGCGCCCATGATTCTTTTGTATTGTGGGCGTACATGGGCGGTGGAGATCGCTTACCATCAGGTGACCCACTTGCTCGTTTGCCGGCCTATACTATAAATATAAAAAAAATACATGATATTTTAATGATGATTTAATAAAATCATAACGATGCGCGCCAACTGTTTGTGGTAGTCAAACTTCAAACAGTTTTGCTTACAGCATGAATGGGCACGCTCGACGTGAAATGCCGCTGTTATGTTTCATACGGTGAGTGAAGTTTTCGGAAACTCAAATGTCTCTCCCCTTTTTTTTATTGCCTAGATAGGCAGACGAGCAGGCGGCCCACCTGATGGTAAGTGGTTACCGCCGCCCATGGCCCTCAGCAATGCCAGAGCACAGCCAAACCGCTGCCTACCGTTGAAGGAAAACTCTTTTTAAGCCTCGCTTAAAGAAGGACAGTTCATAACGCTCGGGAAACACCGATGCAGGGAGTTCATTCCAGAGCTTGCATGTCTTATATTCCCAATATCCATTTCTTTTCTTTAATTTTGGCAACGCGTCTATGATTCTTCTGGTGTTGTGAGTATTCATAGGCGGTGGCGATTACTTATCATATTACCCCCTTTTTTTATGCATAGGCCGGCAAACGAGCAAGTGGGTCACCTGATGGTAAGTGATCTCCACCGCCCATGTACGCCCACAATACCAAAAGAGTCATGGGCGCGTTGCCGACCTTAAAGAAAAGGGATAATTAAGGGATTGGGAAGGGGAGGGGGATTTGGGCCTCCGGATATCTCACTCACCGTACGAAACGCAACAAGCTGCTACTTTACGTCGGTTTTCTGTGAGACAGTGGTAACGTCCCGGACGAGGCGGCCCATTCATGCTGTAGACAAAATTATCTACAGCGTGGCTCTACCACATCTTGCCCGTTAGCCGGTGCCTGCTACACAAAATTAGATTTTTGAGTTGCACCTCTGCCTCCCCTTACGTCGATCCAGTCGTGAGTTTATACATTCGTGACGTCGGTTCATTAGTTTTATTAGTAGGAGTCAGTGAACTCGCCTTACCTGTTCTGTAAATAGAAAAGTCGAGGTTAAACAAAAACTCAGTTAATTAACTAAAGAGCAGTGTGTGGGTATTGTTTACAAAATGTCTATAGTTCGTTACTTATTTCATTTCATTTCCTATTTGTTACATACATACATACGCACTCACGCCAGTAATCCCCGAAGGGGTAAGCAGATTACCCAACATATACCCATATATATATATATTACCCATTATTTGTTTACCTGTACACCCATATTTCGCCAAGCGTATCTCCGTCCCACGATGTGTTAGGGGGTGAGCCTATCGCCATACCGGGCACAAATTCCAGACTCCGGGCTGATACTGAGCATTTCTTAATAGAAAAACTAATATCACTTTTACCCGACCCGGGGATCGAACCCGAGACCTCAGCGTCAGCCTCAGTCGTAACGCGTACGCATTACAACAGCGCCACCGAGTCAATCCTATTTGTTATAGAATAAGTATAGTAATGTATTTAAATAATTGCATATATCCTAGTATGGATTGTTCGATAATAGTTTAATTGATTTTCAATTAAAAAAATATTGGCCATAATAATCATTTATATAGATTTCATCAATTACATCATAATTGAAAACGTGTATTTGAAAGTGTATCAATCTTATTAAAAACGTGTTTTCGTCTGCTATGCGTTTGAACTTCGTTTGAGTTGAAGATAAAATAGTTGTTGGCACTTACGTTTTAATCTCGTCAAAAATTTTACGAATTTATTTGAAGTTTTCAAAAGAATTGCTTCAATATAAATATAGGTAGGTATAAATTTTATTATCATTCCATTTCCGAAATAAATTAATATGTGAATAGTTAAATACCTTTTTTTATGGTATAGGCCGGCAAACGAGCAAGTGGGTCACCTGATGGTAAGTGATCTTCACCACCCATGTACGCGCACAATACAAAAGAATCATGGGTGTGTTGCCGACCTTAAAGTAAAGGGATAATTAAGGAATTGGGAAAGGGAGGGGGTTTGGGCCACCGGATATCTCACTCACCGTACGAAACGCAGCAGCAAGCTGCTACTTTACGCCGGTTTTCTGTGAGACATTGGTAACGATCCGGACGAGCCGGCCCATTCATGCTCTAGACAAAAGTGTCCACAGCGTGGCTCTACCACTCAATCCACAGCGTGGCTCTTCCACTCAAATAATATGAGAATAGTTGAATACATTCTGTAATAGTTTATAGTTATAATTAAATCAGTGATGGGTAATCCGCTCGCACCGGCTCCACAACTTGCAACTCCCTAACTAATCACCCGACAAATTGATTTAATATAAAAGTTTGGAGTCACTTAGTCCGTCTGTCAGTCACGCTGTCTCTGTATTTCTGATATAATATAAACTCGACTGCGATGAATATTTCATTGAGCCGAAACGCTTTCAATTCTTAATTTTCTTTTGGCATTTCTTTTCTCGATGGTGTAAGCATATTACTTTTATTCATTTTAAAAATAGGCACAGCTTCTGGATTCGGATTATACTACAAAAGTTATGTTAATAGGCAGACAGAAGCTCAATAATATAACATGAATTCAATATCATAATAAACTATTCTATAATTGTCCCGTAATAATATTATAGGCAATGACCACTATAGTCAAACAAATATACATAATACACCCACCCAACAGTCACACACCTAGTCCTGACCTCACACTAGGTTAACCTGTATCGTTGGTATCAAGAACTACGAGGGACTTGCCAACCCACAACACCCAGACCCGAAACAAATATTTGTGAATCAGACAAACATTTGTCTACGTGCGGGAATCGAACCCACGACCTCACGCTTCGTAACCGGCTTCTCGCCCGCTGCGCCACGGAGGCTGTCATATAATAACATATAATAATATATTATGTGAATAAGCAATAGCAATGAGTTGTCTCCCCAGAGGGGCTGACGTCAGATAGGCTGCCGGGCATAAAAACAACAAGCCACATCTTTCTGTAACATGTGTTAAAAATCATGTGGGATAGGATAAGGTGGGAGCAAAAACAATAGCAATTAGTAAAAAGTATGTCCTACTTTTTTAGATATTTTTTGAATTGGTTGCCATGTTCCTCAAACTGAAACACAAAAATGCTTATACACAGGTATTCATAGGCGGCAGAGATCACTTTCCATTAGGTGACTCACTCGTTTGTTGGCATATTGTATATAAAATAATGATTTAAAAAAACGTAAATGATAATTTCGGAACTACAAAACAAAATAAATCTACAAACAATTCATAATATGATTATACCATTTGCATCAGTAATATCACCACTTGTTAAAAAATTACAACAAAGAGTGGTTGGTCTCATTCAACATTCACTCCACCTACAACGTACAAACTATTTGAAAGCAAGTTAAAAAGAAAATACTTGGAAGCGGCCACGTTCTTCCGACGGAGGCGTTGAAATTCCCAGTAATTAGGGAAACAACTTCCGAACAAAACATCAAAGAACGGCTACATTGTGGAGTCCTTTAAAAAAATTATCAGATGAGTGAACATTCACGCTTAATTGCTGTCGATGGTATCAGTTATCTATAGGAGAGTAGGAGAGGGGAGAAAAGGACAATCTATGTTATCAATCAGATACAACAATAATTATAGTGTTTTTTTTTTTATGTCATAGGTCAGAAACAAGCAAAGGGGTGATTAAGGGATTGGGAAGGGGAGGGGGATTTGGGTCTCCGGATATCTCACTCACCGTACCAAAAGGCAGCATCAAGCTGCTACTTTACGTCGGTTTTCTGTGAGACAGTGGTAACGACCCGGACGAGCCAGCCCATTAATACTGTAGACAAAAGTGTCTACAGCGTGGCTCTACCACTCAGAAGTGTGTTTGCTAGTTGCTAGCTAATAACGAGTCCACACGGGTCAATTTTAGTTGATCATTCGCTAAATCGCATGCGATTTAAACTGTCTGAACAGTCGCAAAGGTGGCGCAGTTGTAATGCGTACGCGTTAAGATTGAGGGTAACGCTGAGGTCTCGGGTTCGATTCCCGGTCGGGTAAAATGGTATTGGGCTTTTCTATTACACGATGCTCGGTATCAGCCCGGAGTCTGGAAATTGTTCCCGGTATGGCGATAGGCTCGCCCCCTATCACATCATGGGACAGATATATGCTCGGAGAAATGTGGGTGTGGTGGCTACAACTATGCCTACCCTATTGGGGATTACAGGCGTGAGTGTGTATGTATGTACTGTTAGGAAACATTTGTTAGATCGCAACACCAGACTTGTTGGGGACTCTCTTCCCTATTTATCATTTATCGATTGATAATGAAGGTGTCCGAGAATGTAATGCCGGGTAGATTGAAATAATAGCCGTGCAAGTATGAAACAAGTTGTACGCCTGGTGGGGTGACAGTTGCTTTGTAAGAGAGCGCTCCGTCATTGGGAGCTCAGTGCTGTGAGTGCTGTGAGTACTGCGAGTGCTCTCAGGTCTCTGGGCTCTGTGTGTTCTTGGTTCTCGGTAATCAGTCACCAGTCTCGAATACATCACTACGTGGTTACGCTGGCTCAGTTGAACTTATTGTTGCCTAGAAGCATTCAGTTCATTCAGAGTGCTCATGGGTAATAGTTCTAACAGTACTATATATTTTGATCCCAACATGAATCATCAAGAACAGCTTCACATAAATTAATTGTTAACCGATATAATTCGACTAATCTCTGATGACTAAGAGTGCAAAAACGCAACGGTCCAAATGTCTTAAACGTGAGTCACTGACGTTTATCCGGAGGCTATCACGATGTTTAACCATATGCGATGTTCATTTCACGGCCATTATTGGTAGCCTACGATAATGTGACTCTTACTATTGCATTGATTCGAAAATGACTTTACTAGTCCTCACTGGAAGTTATAAAACGCAACCTTAAACGAAATGGATAATAAAAGGATTGGGAAGGGGAGGGGAATTTGGGCCTCCGGATATCTCACTCACCGTACAAACGCAGCAGCATTCTATTGCATTACGTTGGTTTTCTGTGAGACAGTGATAATTATCCGGTCGGGCCGGCCCATTCGTGCTGTAGACAAAACTGTCTGTCTGGTTTACTTACCGTCGTACATTAGTGACGTAATTTATAAAGATTTTGTGTTCAACTAGATCACAACTGATCCGCTGGCAAGCTGTCAATTTCCTTACTTGAACAACATATACGAAGTAAGTAAAGCCGGTGTTTGTGACTTCGATCACGCGGTTTCTAGGTCACAAGTAACGTGTGAACGACACCGAACCACTTTTTATGGACTATAAATTACTATTATAAATGAACGCGAAGATACAATGCTCGCGGGCTATATTAAAAAAGCTGCTATTACGCTGGTATTAAAAATTTCAATCAATATTCACGAAAGAAATTCTTCAGACATGAACGCCAGTTTATTGCTTAATAGATTTCTGAGAACAGATTCCTTTATACGCTGCCTTATCCCTATTTTAATGTAAGTGCGGATATTTTATATAACTTGCATTAAAAAAGTAACTGTTGAAAATGGTACAGTCACGTTGAAGTCAGTTTTGTCTCCAGTGTGAATGACTGTGTCCAAGAAAACCGCTAGTGAGTTTTTTTTAATATGTCTATTACATATTTGGCTCACGTTTGGCCACTGTCACGCCTGATGGTAAGCAATGATGTGGCCTAAGATGAAGCAAGCTTGCCTAGCAAAAAACGATTCACTCGCGACTTGAAGACACCCAGATTATATTTATCGAGGAACAAAGACTCCGGCAACTTGTTCCACAATTTGGCAGTCCGTATGATGAAGGTGGAGGCAAAGCATTTGGTGCGCGTTTTGGGAACGTCTACCATAAATGGGTGGCGTTTTGCCGTGTCTCTGGTCGTCCGATGATGGAATGGAAGCCCATAATTCTTACCCTTCCACCAAACTTTCATAAATCTAATTTTCTCCTAGTATGGGTGGTTACCATCCGGTGAATTACTTACTCGTATGTATTAAATAAAGCACACTCTAATTTGTTCATGACACACCCAAATATATTATAGTTCACAGTTTTTTACAGTTCACAGAATTTAAGGATTATTATTTCATGGCATTTTGACATATAAATTTATTTTGTTATTAATTAACTGACTTAATTAATATAACATTTACTGTCTGTATCTGTTAGTACCTATGCACAATGTTCAATAGATTTACGGCAGACTTAATAAAAAACACTAGATCGCTATAAAGAGACCAATAAAATTAGGTATCTGTACATATTGTGGTGATCAAACTCTATGCTACTGTAAATTGCCTCGGTGCTGCAGCTGTAATGCGTACGCGGTACGACTGATGTGCTGAAGTCTCGGGTTCGATCCCCGGGTCGGGTAAAGTGATATTATGAAATACTCGTATCAGCCCGGAGTCTGAAATTGTGCCCAATATGGCGATGGGCTCGCACTATCACATTATGGGATGGAGATACGCTCGGCGAAATGTGAGTGTACTGGTTACACCTCTGCCTACCCCTTCGGGGATAAGTAAGTGTGAATGCTGCGTGCGTGCTAGCGTGTATATGTATATATCAATATGAAAACCATGTTGTACTACTAGAGGCCGTATAAGTAATGTTAATTGTTTGAATGGTAGATCCACGCTGTAGACACTTTTGTCTACAGCATGTATGGGCTGGCTCGTCCGGTTCATTACCACTGTCTCACAGAAAACCGGCGTAAAGTAGCAGCTTGCTGCTGCATTTCGTACGGTGAGTGAGATATCCGGAGGCCCAAACCGCCCTAAACTTCCCAACTCTTTTGGTATTGTGCGTGTACATGGGCGGTGGAGATCACTTACCATCAGGTGACCCACTTGCTCGTTTGCAGGCTTATGCCATAAAAAATGTCTGTGTTTATTAACGGCCTCATTAGAACACATGTCCGTTTGTACGACTGCGACGTACAAGCCTTTAGAAGTGAAGTCGTCGAGGGCTCTCGTCTAGTGAAAGCCACCATCTCTCTTATAATGTCAGGCATTTTTCTTTAATTACTCACTATTTAATAGCGTACTACTTACGTGTCTTAATGAATAAATATTCATAACCACGTTCATACGAGATAGGAATGTTATTTACCCTTAAAAAGCAATTTAAATGTCACAAGGTCATTTCAAACATGAAAATAAACACTTATAAATAAATATTTAAATAGCTATTATATTTCAAAAGATCAATTGTAGACAATTTTGCCTACAGCATGAATGGACCGGCTCGTCCGGGTCGTTACCACTGTCTCACAGAAAACCGGCGTAAAGTAGCAGCTTAATGCTGCGTTTCGTACGGTGAGTGAGATATCCGGAGGCCCAAATCCCCTTCCCATTCCCTTAATTATCCCTTTCCTTTAAGGTCGGCAACGCGCCCATGACTCTTTTGGTATTGTTGGCGTACATGGGCGGTGGAGATCACTTACCATCAGGTGGCCCACTTACTCGTTGAACGGCCTATGCAATAAAAAAAATAAAAAGAACAGTCACACATGATGAATGCATGATAAATTTAGGTACAGTTTTTTGTTTGTTTTTATTTATATTATTAATACACACATAACTTAGAAAAGTCAGAGGTGTGCATACACCTATACAAAGTGCATACTTGGGGCTGGTTTCGAACCTGCGACTTTCGATTCGACAGTCCATACCACTCCCCGCTGAGCTATCACTGCTTTTTTATTGTTGTATTAATTGTTAATTATCACTTGCTTTAACGGTGAAGGAAACATCGTGAGGAAACCTGCATACCTGAGAAGTTCTTCATAAGAATTTCGAAGGTATGTGATATCTGCCAACCCTCATTAGGCCAGCGTGGTGGACTAAGGCCTAACCCCTCTCATTCAGTAGAGGAGGCCCGTGCCCAGCAGTGGGATGTGTATAATACAGGGCTACAGTAATTATATTTATATATATAAATACACCGAACAATTTTTACAAGTGGTAGAGCCACACTGTAGACAATTTTGTCTACAGCATGAATGGGCCTGCTCGTCCGGGTCGTTACCACTGTCTCACAGAAAACCGACGTAAAGTAGCAGCTTGATGCTGCGTTTCGTACGGTGAGTGAGATATCCGGAGGCCCAAATCCCCTTCCCCTTCCCTTAATTATCCCTTTCCTTTAAGGTCGGCAACGCGCCCATGACTCTTTTGGTATTGTGGGCGTACATGGGCGGTGGAGATCACTTACCATCAGGTGACCCACTTACTCGTTGGCCGGCCTATGCAATAAAAAAAATAAAAAGAACAGTCACACATATAGTCCTGATCCCACACTAGGTAAAACTGTATTACGGGAATGGAACTACGAGGGACTTGCGGTCACCCATCACACAGAATAATACATAACTTTAATAATAGTACATTTCCATACTACTGTCACATACTCACACGCGATAGAATAACTACCAGAAAAAAAGCTTCTCGATATACACATAAAGTACCAGCTAACCCCTACATAAGTATTCGTAGCACAAAAACCAGTAACCAAACTCGCTTCCCACAAATGACTCTAGAATCGCCTTAAATACCCGATCTTCCTAACGAACCCGCCCTCACAATGTAATCCTTTTCAACGAGCCCAGCCATTGTTCCAGTCATCGAGAGGCGCCGATCGACACAAGCCGATAGCCGACACAAAAGTGGCGCGACCGATCCCCCCAACCTCCCCTCTCCCGCCGCCGGTAAATTGAACTCGCTTTGTTTAACCATGAACACTCCAAGTGTGAGCAAATTGATTTGCCTCTAATGGAGTAAGTGTGAAAAAAGTGTTGGAGCAAGGGCTGTTTCAATTAAGTGAGGTGGGTTAAATTAATCAGTTATTAAACCGTGTCGGGGAATTTGAGGTCGACATTTAAATCTAGGTTTCAATCTAATATATATCTTTTAATATATAAAATTCTCGTGTCACAATGTTCGTTCCCATACTCCTCCGAAACGGTTCGACCGATTTTTATGAAATTTTATATGCATATTCAGTAGGTCTGAGAATCGGCTACTATCTATTTTTCGTCCCCCTAAATGTTAAGGGTGGTCCACCCCTAATTTTATTTTTTATTTTTTAGGCTATTTTTTTTTTTATTTTTTTATGATAGATTTTTATGATTAAAAATACATACAACCTAAAATTTTCAACCCTCTACGATCAACCCCTATTTTTTAATATCGACATTAGTATTTTTGTCAAGCGCGTTTCTCACCGGGGGCGCCCACTAGGCTACTTTAATCCTGGAAATAGGCATTCACGCGGGGGGAGCCGCGGGCAACAGCTAGTATAATATATATTAGTTGCTCGATAATTAATATTAAACAGAGTAACAAGATGGATGGATAATCGTGTGGTGTTCCTTGTTCGTGGTGTATCTATCTAGCCTCCAACCGCCCCTAATATAGCTAGATCCAGACCACACATTGCTTCTGAACACTCTTTAAACACACACGGATAACACTCGATTATTGGATTATTAATACCCGATCTAGACTAACTATCTAGAGAACTAATATAAATAAATAAATACACCCAACAGTCACACACACTGTCCTGATCCCACACAAGGTTAACCTGTATCGTAGGTATCAGGAACTACGAGGGACTTGCAGTCGCACAACACCCAAGCCCGCAACAAATATTTGTGGCCTCTCGTTTCACAACTGGCTACTCGCCCACTGCGCTACGAACACTATCAACTGGCCTTGTCATAGTGGCGAGTGTTAACCCTTAAATATTAAATTTAAATATTACCTTATAATTAATAAATTATAAGGCAATATTTGACATAGAAGTCATACTTATTATTTTTATCTCCACTATACTTGATAGTGTCGGTACTCAGTAGTATATTTGTACAACCAATACATAATCCTACCTTCACAGTGTTTGTGATATACAGACACCACAAACCTTGTAGAGGTTTCAAGAGCGTAAATATCGTAAAATGATGTGCTTTGGCACCTTATTATTATTTATCATATTGAATATTATTTTTCAGACCGTTTTTAAACCTATTACATCATAAGCCTACGTCTGTAGAATTTATTGGAACATAATATTCCTTGACCCCCTGTAGGTACATACACCTACATTCTACAATAAACATTTCTGTATTTCTATATCTCCGAACACCTAGACACAGCCATTGTTCGGCGTGATCAAATTTCTTTAAAAATAGTAATAGTAAAATTAACAACAGAAGAGCAAAATGGATATCTAATATCTTATGAGGTAAATAAGACAATATACAATGTTCTTAATTACAATAAACTAGTAAGTACGCATGGTGTTTGAGGACAGGGTGTTTACAAGTACTGCCGGCACGTGCCGACGCATACCCTCTACAAAAGAGAATTTTATGTAAATCCATATTAAGTGGGGGGCTCTTCAGACGCCGCTCTCGAGTGTTCAGGGTCTGTGGTTACCATTAAAATGGATGAACTTGAAAAAGTGGGTAAAAGAAAAACATAAACAGCATCATATAAACAGCATATACATCTTACCTTGCCTTGGATAATATGCTAGAGTTCAGATCAGACCAAATAAATTGTGATAAGACGTTTAAAATTATCGCCTTTGAGTGGTAGAGCCACGCTCTAGACAGTTTTGTATAGGTACAGCATGAATGGGCCGGCTCAACCAGATCGTTGCTACTGTCTCACAGAAAACCGATGGAAAATAGCGGCTGCTACGTTTTGTACGATGAGTGAGATATCCGGAGGCCCGAATCCACCTCTCCTTCCCAAACCCTTAATTACCTCTTTCCTTTATGGACGGCAACGCGCCTTTGATCCTTCTAGTGTTGTGAGCCTACATAGGCGGTGGCCTAAGGTATAAAAAAAATTGTCGACAAAACCTTCGACTTATTTGTCCTATGTAAAAAATAATTCGCGCCACTGTCAAATCTGGCTTACAGTGACGGGATTGTGCGCGAAATATTTTCTTATATGTTTATTGTTCATAATTAAATTAATAATTTGCAAAAGTAAACAATTTGCTCATTTACTTTCATACTTACTTCCAACAATTCATCCAAGCGGCACTAATCCCGTTTGTTTCAGTTATGAACAGCTCCTACTACATAACTAGCTACGAGACTATCCCGCCCACACACCCGCCACAGTAACCCCTGTGCACCAGGATCGACAGTGGCACGCATTTTTGTTGACACCGAGCAGTGAAGCTCGGCGAGTCTCTGGAAATGCTAAATTGTCTTTGTCCCGCAACGACATTAATCAAATAGAAAGTTAAGGAAGAGTTGGAAATATTAATTGTCCACTTCCCTCCATAGCAAAGCGGTAGACAAAATAATGAACAAAGGAGGCATTAACCTCAGGTACAAGGACATTTACAACTGGAGAAGCCAGATGTAAAGCACCACGGATGTCATTAAGTGGGTCCTATCATGTGAGCTGTTAAACTTGATTCCAATAATAGGTATGACAAAAACGCCGGAAAGTACGGAAATTCTTCCTAGTTTCCACAAGATCCATATAGTATACAACTCCATATGTTATTTGCATACTGTCTAACATAACTAGCTAGAAACAATTTGTTGAGGAGCGCAGTTGATCGCTTACACAATGACAATTATGTCAACTAGAGCAACATACCGCTCTCCCTCCGCCCCCCACTCGCTGTCACCTCCTAGTAGTGCTGCCATTTTTTTACCAAGCCGGGGTTTTTAATGTATAATTAAAAAAATTAACATACGCACTCACGCCTGTAATCCCCGAAGGGGTAGGCAGAGGTGTAATCAGTACACCCACATTTCGCCGAGCGCATCTCCGTCCCATAATGTGATAGGGGGCGAGCCTATCGCCATACCGGGCACAAATTCCAGACTCCGGGCTGATACTGGGGTATTTCGTAATAGAAAACCCCAACACCACTACCCGACCCGGGGATCGAACCCGAGACCTCAGCGTTGGCCTCAATCGTAACGCGTACACATTACAACTGCGCCACCGAGGCAGTCGGTGAAAAAAAAGTCGGCAGTTAAAAAAATTAAGTCGCCTGTAAATATTTTAATTCAAACAAATGAAATGAGTTTGTTATGGTTAATCCTCCCCAGAGGGATTGACGTTAGGCAGGCGGCCGGTCGTAAAAACTCCAAGCCAAATCTTTCTGCGACATGTTTTAAAACGCATGTTGTGCTGACCCCACTGTGAGTGGGATAAGGGCAGGTGGAAGTAGTAAGAAGTTTTTTCTACGGTTAATGAATATGAACTAACAGGGGATGGCTCTTCATAATAAAGAAAAGTGATGGTTAAGGACTTAGGAAAGGGCAGGTAATTTAGGCCTTATTTCACTCACCGCTCGAAATGCACCAGCCAGCTGCTACCTCACATCTGTTTTCTGCGAGAAATTGGTAACAACTCGGTTGAACCTGCCTGTTCAAGCTGTAGACAAAACTATCTACAGCGTGGCTCTACCACTTATAAAATTTTGTTGTCTCTACCTGGAGTAATTCCAGCTTAGTGTCACGGTTTGTCTTCCTTCAAAACTCACTTCTGAATACTTCACTCGATCTTGAGCAGCCTCTTAGAAACCATTGGCTCTCATGTCTCCCACTAATACGCCAATCCAACGCTTTTTAGGCCGTCCATGGAAACGTACTCCTGGTACGATCTGCACAGTCATCTGCCTGACACCGCCACTCTCTTTCCCTCATAATATATGCTTGTACTGAACGGTTTCATTGAAATTTTACTCCCGAGTAAACGTTAAATGTTAAATAAGGCCTTTCAAAGCAGGACTTACCAGTATTTTTATTAATATTCTATAAAAATCTATCGAATCCATAACGCGTGATTTTCAGTATACGGCGTGGGACATTGTATTTTAGGCTTCAAAAATAGGACGAATTTCTGAGTCTGGCAACGCTTTCTAGACACCTGCGCCCTGTGACCCTTCCCCGCGTCTCACCCCGCACAGATATCAATCAAACGAATTCCGTTTGTCAACCGCAGAAGAGTTCGTACCTTAATTATATCTACAGTGATGTCATCTTCCACTTGTCGATTAAAACTTTGAATACAACTCGCTTGTGGAAGGATATCAATTCTCGACTTGATAGCGGCAACTATAAATATGTTCAAAGAGCCGCCATAGTTCTTCGTTCCAGCGAGTCGCGTTCTAGGGATAATTCTGATAACTAGTGATTTCTTAGGTTTACGCGAATATTACACATTGAAATGAAACTAGTTTATACGGATTTATCGCGGTTTAATTTTCATTTTTAGACTCACTCAGTCTCTCCCGTGACCACGAAGGCTGAAAAGCTTTCGAAACGTCGGGACTAAAATAAAAATTAAACCGCGATAAAATCCGTATAAACTAGTTTTATTTCAATTCTGATGACTGTCAAAGGATGCAACGTTTCGACGGTTGACATTATATTTAGACTGTACTGCAGGTACAATGTAGTCACTTTGTCTTTGTGATGTCAGGATAAAAAAAGTATTAAAATATATAGCCGAGATTTTTATAAATAATAAATCATTTTTTAATGTTAGGTAATTTAATTATATTGTTGTCTGCTACAACCTAACCGTTAGTCATCGCGCTCGTATCTGTATGATCATTACTTACATCCTGTACTCTCTTTACTTTATTTTCTTTTATTATATAAGTATTCTTTTTGTCCACTTTAGCATAGCGTACTTGGGCGGTGGAGATCACTTACCATCAGGTGACCCACTTGCTCGTTTGCCGGCCTATGCCATATAAAAAAAAAAATATTTGTCATATAGACATCCTCCATTCATTCACCATAGGTGAATTATATGCTCACACAGCAATAAACCTATTCAAAAAAAGTGGTATCTAGAGTAATGTCAGAGATTTCAGTCAACCATGTGCCCATTCAGTTCAATGAATGCTGCCCTATAGCAACAATCAATAGCAACAGCCAAACGTGCTCTCTGAGGTACACAAGTACTCGAATTTTAAGCCTCGCAACGTAGGAATCCGGACCGCGCCGCTCCACCGCGCACTACAATATCGAGGGCACTTTACTACAAATATTGCTTTTAAAATAGTTTATTTTGTTAAAGAGGTTTGTGTTTATTACGGGAGTGTGACAATCAAAGACGAGCGTCGAGATTAGACTGATTTATTATGTCATGCACTTTATGCGGGTGGTACGAAATACATAATTTAATATTTAGGTAGGTACACTACACGTATACATTACACGTACTGACATCTCTCTTCCAATAAAAAAAAATATATAAAAAAAAAAACTTTTTTTTTTTTTTACATTTTAGTTCATTTCAATGTCATTTTATTAACAAGCACAATAATCCATTTACCATTACAAATTCATCTTACACTTAATTTCAATACATTGTTCAAGAGTTTTTTTATTATAATATACAGACTTATCTATAAAGTTATTATTATTATTTATTATTTGAACCACCAATAATATATATTATATCTTGTTATTTTAAAGATCAATTCAACTTACTATTATTACAATATTGTCAAATAAAACTAGTCATGCAAGTATAACAGAAAATGTATAACAGTCATTTATTATCAGTAAGTCAGTCACCGATCATTTTATTATTGTTATATAAATTAATTATTAATTTCGCCAATATCATGCATATTGGGTACATTACATAATTTTAAATTCAAAATGTCAAAGAGAGAGAGAGAGAAAACAAAAAAAACAATTCAATCAATTATCATTAGGTATTTATAATTAAATATTTATTTCTATTTGTACTTTTAATTGCATCCGCCTTCCCGCGATGTGTGGCGTCTAACAGGGTTGGTAACCCCATCTATCCGGAGGCCTCACTGTCCTGCCAGAACGAGTAACATAAGCATTAGTAGTTGGAAAATTTACCGGCGATGATGTCAATGTCGTACCTGAACCCCCCGGGCTTATCACGTCATCATAATCCAGATTATAGTCAGGGACCGGTGCCGGACACTTAGACAAATCAGTTATGATGTGTCGCCTATTTCTTACCACTATTTTGCCAGAATCTAATTGAATTTCATAACTTCTCTGTCTTAACCTTTTTTTAATAACCCCACCTCTCCAAGTTTTGGTATGTACATCATAAGTTCTTATTCTCTGACCAATAAATAATGCCTCTAAATTATGAGAGTGTGCATCATAATATTTTTTATATCCCCTCTGTCTAGATTGCAACATTGGCAAAACCTTTTTATTTATATAAGGATTCAATAAGGATTCACGCGTAGGTACCACACTTCGTAACTTTCTATTTTGTAATAATTCTGCGGGAGATGGTAACTTTTCATTTATTGGAGTGTTAAGATATTCTATCAAAGCCAAACGAAAATCTGTTTTACCATAACTACATTTCTTAAGCATATTTTTGATAGTCTGTACCGAGCGTTCCGCCTGTCCATTTGACTGGGGATAATATGGTGAAGACGTGATATGATCAATGCCCCAGTCCGCAGTAAATTGCAGAAATTCCGCACACGCGAACTGTGGGCCACAATCAGATATAATTTTTTCCGGTATTCCAAATGAACTAAACATTGATTTTAAATGGGCAATAATTGATGACGATAGTGTACTATTCAGCTGTACGATTTCGACAAATTTACTGTAATAATCTATGGCTAATAAATAATTTATTCCTTGGAAATAAAATAAGTCCACTCCTATCTTTGACCAAGGTCTGCCCGGAATTTCATGCGATATGAGTTCCTCTTTTGTGTTAGCTTTCTTATATGTTAAACATGATTGACAATTTTCTATTAATGTTCGTAACTGATTATTCAACTCGGGCCAAAAAAATAATTCACGCGCTCTTAGTTTACACTTTTCCAACCCCAAATGTGATAAGTGTATCCTACTTAACATTTCTTTTTGTAGTCGTTTAGGAATAATTATTCGGTCCCCTTTCCACAGTAAACCACACGCTTCTGTAAGTTCATCTCTGTACGGCCAGTACGGTTTCACGCAATCCGGTATTTTATCTTTCCCGTCTGGCCAACCCCGTTTTATAAGCAATTTCAATTCCTGAAGGTGTTTATCTATTTCGGTTTCTTTTTGTAAAGTCATGAAATGAGCATCAGTCAGTTCGTTATAGGAGCATACACTGCGGACCGCCTCCTTAATATCTTCCCGCAAATCCTCATAATTATCTTCATCATTAAACTCAACCGCGCGTGACAACGTATCCGCAATATATAAATATTTACCGGGCTTATACACTAACTTGAATGTATAAGGTTGAAGCCTAAGCAACATACGCTGTAGTCGGGAGGGAGTATCTGCCATAGACTTTTTTATTATGGTAATGAGCGGCTTGTGGTCCGTTTCAATAGTAATGTCAGTGCGACCATAAATGTAGCTATAAAATCTTTCACAAGCAAAAACAATTGCGTACAACTCCTTTTCTATTTGAGCATACCGTTGTTCCGTCTTAGTCAACGCCTTAGAAGCATAACACACGGGTAAATTATCTTGCAGTAACACTGCCCCCAAACCGTATTTACTAGCGTCTACAGATATAACTATTGGCTTTCGCATGCTATAAAACTGCAGAACCGGTTTATGTGACAAGCATTTTTTTAACTCTAAAAATGCTTTTTCGTGATGTTCGGTCCAATGCCACTCGATATTTTTCTTTAATAGCTCTCGAAGATATAGTGTTTTATTGGATAATTGTGGTATGAAATTACTGACGTATGTAATTAGTCCTAAAAATCTTTCGAGATCCTTAACATTTAGCGGGCGAGGCATATTCATTATAGCTGAAACACGGCTATCATCCGGATAAACTCCGTCTTTAGTAATCTTATGGCCTAGATACTTTATCTCCTTTAAACCAAAATTACATTTATTTAAATTTAACTTTAGATTAATTTTTCGGCATCTTTCTAACACTAATTTCAACCTCGCATCATGTTCTTCTTTATTAGCGCCGTAAACTAATATATCATCTACGTACATACAAACGCCTTCGATATCATCAAAATTTTGATAAATTTTCTTATGAAATACTTCACAAGCGGAGCTTATACCGTACGGCATCCTTAAAAACCTATAACGCCCAAATGGCGTATTAAACGTACATAAATCTGTATCTTTTAATTTGACTTGCCAAAAACCGTTAGTAGCGTCCAGAGTACTAAAAAAATTTGCCCCTGCGAGATTTGCGAGTATCTCATATAATGTAGGTAGTCTGAAATGTTCACGCTTAATAGCTAAATTCAGCTCCTTTGGGTCTAAACAGATTCTAAGATCCCCGTTAGCTTTTTTGACAACAGTCATACTATTGACCCAGTCAGTGGGACCTTCCACCTTGGCTATAATTCCTTGCTGCTCCATCTCTATTAGCTTATCTCTAACTTTGTCTCTTATAGGCAACGGTATTTTTCTCGGTGCGTGTACTACTGGCCTACTATCCTCTTTAACTTTAATTTCGTAATGTCCCGGCAAACAACCTAACCCTTGAAATACATCCTTGTATTCTTTGACGAACAAAGGATACGCATTCGATTCACATTTTTTAATAGTATTCACCCGTTTTATTAAATTCATTTCCTTACTCGCATACTTGCCAATGATTGGTGCTGAGCAAACATTCGCTATTTTAAATTCTAATAAATAAAACTTATCTTTATAAAAAACTTTTAAAAAACATTTACCTAAAACTTCTATTTGTGCACCTGAATAACCATGGAGCTTAGTATTTGTAGCCAATAATTGTGTTTTGTGCAATCCTAATCGAGGCAAATAAATAGCTGGTAAAACATTGACATCTGCCCCCGTATCTATTTTAAAATCTATATCTATTTTATTTATTTGCAACTTAACTGACCATTCATTACTCTCAGAAGCACGACAGCATATTACCTGCTCATCCGACTCCTCAATATTGTACACGCCACACATGCGAGAAAAATGGTTCATTCGGGAACAACGTAAACATCGTTTTCCATACGCCGGACAGTTCATTTTATCATGAGTCATGCCACACTGTCGACACTCGCGCAGTGGTCGACTCGCCCGTGCCGAACCGCTCCCCGTCGCCGATGCTGCCGGTGCCGACACGTTCCATGCGCCTGCTCCGCGCGTACCGCTGCGTTTGTGCGGTCCGCTCACCTCGTAGCTGCCGCCGCCGCCGTCTCGGGCTCCGCCCCGCAGCGAACGCGGCCTGTCGCCAGCGCCCGTGCGGTTATTAATTGATTGTCGGTTTCTATCCCGTAGTCCCCAGCTGTTATTACGGTTATTGTTATTATTTCTTAACAGCAAAATATTGTTATTCTCCACAAATTCTTCGATTTCTACTTGGTGTAAATTATTATTATCAATTGGTGAATCGCGATCCATTACGATTTTCTCTGAATACATTTTGGATACTATAACTGTTTGGCATATATCCACTGCTTTATCGAGGGTAAGGTCCGGTTCTCGAAGTAAACGCTCCCTTATTACGGCACTGTTTATACCACATATTAGTCTGTCTTTAATGAGAGAATCACACAATGTCCCAAACTCACACTTGTTCGATAGTTTCTTAAGTTCATACACATATTGTTCAATACTTTCGTTTTGTCCCTGGCTACGCGTAAAAAACTTGTGTCGTTCCACCGTCACATTTATTTTGCGTTCGAAATATTTCCTAAAAACTTCCAATGCTTCGTCCACTGTCTCATATTTCACCTTTAACTGTTCAATTAAGTCTCTGCACTGTTCTCCGATGATGTGAAGTAAAATATTCACTTGAATTGAATCCGACTTTTTATGCAATTCACACGCATTGTAGTATATTTTGAAGCCTTTACTCCACTTGTTCCAGCTTTCACTGATATTATTGTTCGTTAAATTAATAGAATTTTTGTCGAAACAAAATGGGGCCGGAGGAGACAGAACGGTTTCCATGTTGAAAAATCACCCAATAACGACTTAAAATACCGACTGCGCCATGTTTATTACGGGAGTGTGACAATCAAAGACGAGCGTCGAGATTAGACTGATTTATTATGTCATGCACTTTATGCGGGTGGTACGAAATACATAATTTAATATTTAGGTAGGTACACTACACGTATACATTACACGTACTGACAGTTTGTGTGAGCACCCAGCAGGAAGCAGAGTTTTGATTCTGTTTAACAATTTAGACATCACACATAAAGCCACCGACGTAAAGTCCCGTTGATTTGAGTGCACAAGTCTTAACATCAAAAACAATATTACTATTTGTCAGACATTGTTTTTTTTTATAGTATAGGCCGGCAAACGAGCAAGTGGGTCATCTGATGGTAAGTGATCTCCACCGCCCATATACGTCCACAATACCAAAAGAATCATGAGTGCGCTGCCGACCTTAAAGGAACGGGATAAGTAAGGGATTGGGAAGGGGAGTGGAATTTGGGCCTCCGGATATCTCACTCGCCGTACGAAAAGTAGCAGCAAGCTGCTACTTTACGCCGGTTTTCTGTGAGACAGTGGTAACGACCCGGACGAGCCGGCCCATTCATGCTGTAGACAAAACTGTCTACAGCGTGGCTCTAACACTCAAAGAATTGTAACTTATAAATACGTTTGTTAACAATGAATTAAGGCCAATTAGCGATTCTTTACTTTAAAAACCACTCGAAAATTGTTAGTACAGAATTGAGGCCTTGGTTTGACATTGCCAGTTGAATAATGAGTTAAGTTACAGCTGTGGAGCGATGGCACAACGCTTTAACTCTCAACTGTACTAATCGGATTAGAGACAGTTAACGCAGTTGGCAGATGGACACCAACTCCCTTCCATCCCCTCTCTGTTCTCCATCTCTTGTAATTTATTTGCACTAATAAATAAACTTACAAGTTACCAAATTTAGCGGCACTAATGGACACGGATCTTCATTTGACTAACCGACTTGGAACGTTCCAAATTTGGATTAAACTGTTAACTATGTGGGTGGCTTCCTTGATGAATATAGTAAAGGGAATTTATAATGTTTGTTATCTGTAGGCCTAGTACAAGTTTTGATAGTTTTCTAAAACGATAAAAGTTTTCGTTTTCTCTCCATACGTCGAGTATCAGTAGCCACTAGTGGGAACTAAGATGAATTAAAATTAATAATATGGTTAATTTTATTTGATATTAGTCGAATACGAAATTAGTTTTCAAGCGATTCTTACCTTTATTACCGTATGAATTAATAGTTTGAACATCGACGTTAGAATTTTAATACGAAAACACTGAACGTATTTGTAACTCGTACTAGGCCTACTGTTAGTTTTGTGTTGGCGATATAGTACAGAATTACATATCAAACTGTATTCCGCGTCATTGAAAACAATTCAAGTATTAGGTAAAGACTCGTATAATAAATAAATACACTTAACAGTCACACACATAGTTCTAACCCCACAATAGGTTAACCTGTATCGTATCAGGAACTACGAGGGAATTGCGGTTCCACAACTCCTAGACCCGAAACAATGATTTGTGGATAACACTAATATTTGTCTCGGTGTGGGCATCGAACCCACGGCCTCACGCTTCGCCGCCCACTGCGCCTCTATCTTCCAAGTGAGGTTAGTGCTCAGTCGTAAAAACTGCAATCCAAATCTTGTTGTAACATTGTGTTAAAAAGTATGTTGCGCCAACTACGAGTAGGAAAGGGCAGGTGGAAGAATAAAAGGGAAAGATGCATTATATTCACTGTATAGACAGCCATATGACTGTACACGATACACCGATAAGGTCGCCCCTGTAAACCATGAGTATACTAGTCGTACCTCTATCTACCATCTGAAGATGGTATACATTAACAATTGTCTAAAACTATCTAAATCATAATCACACTACTTAGCATCGTTGCCATACTTTTAATATTACAACTTGCGCTGCTTAATCCATTATTACAAAATATATATTTGTTCTTAGCTATGAACTTATCATAAGTATTTAATTTCGACTTAAGTCTTACAAGTACTCAAAACTCATTATACATAAAGCAACAAAGAGCAACGACATTTGAAACTACAAACAGCTAATTCCAGCAGTGAAGAGCTTCATGAATGTATCTGAAGGCAACACTTAGCTCGGCGGTAAGCGGCGGGGGCTGACGGAGAATGGCGGTGAATGGCGATGAACGGTGGAGGCCATTGAGGGTCTGCAAATACAAGCAGCGCCGAGCCCTGTTCATTAGCGAGCCCTTTGTTCACGCCGCCCGCAAAAACAAATATTCACACCAGAGCGTGAGGCTCAGTATGCTAATCTGACTCACGCTATTGAATCATAAGGCGTACAAAAGAAGGAATTTTCTTAAAGCTAACATTTACCTACTGCATTCCGTTGTTGTTACGTGTTGAAATTATTTGCGATTTAGGATGTAGACATCAATGCCTACAGACAAATTTTGTCGTGTCCTAGGTAAAACGTTCTAACAAAACTAAAATCGACTGCTGATTGATTCCATTAAATTTTAATAGTATAAGTCAATATTAGTTCTTTTTAAATACGCTTTTATTAGCTTCATACGTACATACGTATGTATGTAAGTATGTAACGGAAACTTTGAACATGATTTTGACCCCGTTCAAAACGTTGGATTAACTCGAAGTTTGGCATACTTATATATAATATATAATTAATTAATAATATAACTTATATTAATATAACTAATTAATTTAAATTTTATTGAAAATCTACGTAAATAAACAATACTTTAAAAAACACGCTTTTATAGAAAATCCCACTAAAAAATAAATAAATAATAGTTTAAAATTATTTATTGTAAAAAAAGCGTGGGTGCTTTTTAATATATTTTCAAAATGATAATCCTTCTACTCATATCTGTCAATAAAATATTTTAAAACATTTTTGTGAACAATGTGGATTGTATATTGACATCTTCATTTAGAATCTATTTCATTATATTCGAGTAATATTTAACCACCAGTTAATGTTTAGGACAGTTATTTTTGAAAGTACCAAGTAGATATCTTTATTCATATTATTATATTGTGTGACTTTTGTATTTGAACGGGACCTATTTTATTTAATACTAGCTTTTGCCCGCGGCTCCGCCCGTGTGAATAGACTTTTCCGAAATAAAACGTAGTCTATAACCGTCTCCAGGGTCCCATCTATCTCTACATCAAAATTCATCAAAATCGGTTCAGTGAAAGCGTAACAAACAAATAGATATTTATTTTTTCATAAAAAGTATCCTATGTTACTTCTTATACCTCCAAGAATATGTGTACAAAGTTTCATGATGATCGGTTAAGTAGTTTTCGCGTGAAATCGTAACAAACAAACTTACATTCTCATTTATAATATTAGTATGAAGTAGCATTTATTCAGGTGTATTCTGCATTCTTACAATGTAATCGTTTACTACCCTTAAAATAAAATGCATAAAAACTATCATTACATCGTAAGTTCAATCAGTGAAATTGAAGAGTGCACTACTTACAAAATCGCGTTACTGTCGTACTTTCTACCTCGTGCAAACGCGCTCAATTAAAACAATCAAAAGTAAACCTTGAATTTCGTCAACAGAGTTTGTTTTTCCGCGTCGGTAAACGTGCGTCGGTCAGCATCATCCCTCGACTCCAGAGTAAAGGAGAAGTGCTAATCGCGGTAATTGTCGGCTCACGGCCACCCCGCGCGACGTCGATATCCGTTGATCTCTTATCTTTATTGTTCTACCGTAAGCCAAAACTTGCCCCTGTGATCAAAATATAAGACCACTGTATTAGCAAAGTTATACTGTTAATGGTTGATTGCGAATGCGGCGAAAAGTGTCCAGAATACTCGATCTTTTGAGCGGTGGCTACAAATGTCACAAATCCACCAGTACGCGAGGCTTTTAATATAAATGTTCCTGTAGGAAAGAAGGCGAGTAGATTATGGAAAAGGCCGAGGGCACACCAATGGGTCGCAGCAAATAAAAAAAAGATGTAAAATTATAAATATATGCATAATATCCGCAAATATTTATTTCATGACTGGGTGTTGTGAGACCAAGTGTCTCTCGTAGCTCGCGATACCTACGACGTAAGATAGTCGTATCTTACTGACAGCCTCCGTGGCGCAGCGGGCGAGTAGCCGGTTGCGAAGCGCGAGGCCGTGGGTTCGATTCCCGCACCTAGACAAATGTTTGTCTGATTCACAAATATTTGTCTTGGGTCTGGGTGTTGTGGAACCGCAAGTTCCTCGTAGTTCTTGATACCCACGATACAGGTTTACCTAGTGTGGGGTCAGGACTATGTGTGTGACTGTTGGGTGGGTGTATTTTATTTACTGTGTGATCAAGGATATGTAATATATAATTGTTGGGTGTTTTACATTGCTGCCTCGGTGGCGTAGTTGTAATGCGTACGCGTTACGATTGAGGCCAACGCTGAGGTCTCGGGTTCGATCCCCGGGTCGGGTAAAGAGGTATTGGGTTTTTCTATTACGAAATGCTATCACATAAGGGACGGAGATACGCTCGGCGAAATGTGGGTGTACTGGTTACACCTCTGCCTATTCCTTCGGGGATTACAGGCGTGAGTGCGTATGTATGAATGTATGTTTTACATTAATTTTTAACCGACGAAAAAGCCGAAAAGATTTCATACCACTATACCCTACTATACCTATATTTTTGTATGTGTATCCACGCGTTTTTTTCAGTGAGTTATTCGGTTTTCATTATTTCCTTCTTCAAAAGAGTTTTTTGGCTCAATGTCAGTCCCATATAAATATAAAAAGAAATCCATCTCTTAGAAGGTCAAATAAGCAAAGCAGATACTCCTAATTTTTAGTCGGTGCTATCAATAATTGACCATCAAAGTATAATAGCACAGCAATAGACTCAAAATTGGTTATCTTACTTCCTACCTATAAATCCTACTTCCTACTTCCTACTATTATAAATGAGAAAGTTTGGATGTTTCTGATTTTCTGAATTTGGATGTTTTTAGTCAATCACGCCTAACACCTGAACGGTTATGGATGAAATTTAACAGACAGATAAACCATGACCAGGAAAATACCGTCCACGCGGGCGGAACCGCGAGCAAAATTTAAGTTACCATTTGAAAATAATTTCGATGATGTCATAATACTGAAAAAGCAAAGGATAATTTATAACTGCAAAAGGGTCGAGTGAGCTTAGGCTGGCCCCGTTCCTATTCTTCTATTCTATTTTATACATGATCTTAGAATGATGATCCATAATTCATGGTTCACATATTGCCATAGTCTGGCATCTTCGAATATTTTATTTTTAAACCTGTATCGTGGGTATCAAGAACTACGAGGGACTTGCGGTCCCACAACACCCAGACCCGAAAGAAATATTTGTGGATTAGACAAACATTTGTCTCGGTGTGGGAATCGAACCCACGGCCTCACGCTTCGCAGCCGGCTACTCGCCCGCTAAGCCACGGAGGCTATCAAAAGAAAAAAAAAGAAAATCTGTAAATAAAGATTACTTTGTCAAAGCACTTTACTATTACAGAGCACATAATGCTCTACTTAACACATACCCAGAGATCGTAAAATGTGATATCATGGAACTGAAATTAAATTCTTGGCGGACATTTTATATTATTTTATTATTGCTTGTGCCTTGAGAAGCATGTTTATATGGGATACTAACATATTTACTAGGTGGTAGGTCTGTCGTTTGCGAATCGGCCTTAAATCAGCTTTGAAACAAAAAGAAACGCAATTTACAGTAAGCAACGCAAACAGATTCACAAAATTCCAGAGACAGTTTTATCCACAGCGTGAACTGTCCGCTACGACTGGGTTACTACCACTGTCTCCCAGAAAATTGACTTGTTATACCATCGGGTGAACCACGTCTAAGTAAAAAAACACCACTTAAACAAACCACACACTCATTCACGATGCACCATTTGTATATACAACAATACTAATTTTTACACTTCTCTCTCTAGACAGCGTCCGTGGCGCAATAGGCGAGTAGACTGTGAAGCGATAGGCCGAGAATTCGATTCCTGCAGCCAGACAAATATATGATCCACATATATTTGTTTCGGGTCTGGATGTTTTCTCCCCATTAGGGTTGACGTCAAGCAGGCGGCCGGTAGTAAAAACTCCAAGCCAAATCTTTCTGCACATGTTTTAAAAAGCATGTTGCGTCAACCCCACTGCGAGTGGGATAAGGACAGGGGGAGCGTGTAAGAAGACTATATTTTATACTTATAATAAACACCGTATGGCATTCCCTGTATTTATTTATTTAAACTTTATATACAAAACATGTTTAAAGGCGGACTTAATGCCAGGGGCATTCTCTAACACTCAACCTACGGGTGATGCAGAGACGAGACAATAAGTTTAAAAGAAAGGCAAATAAAAACAACTATATATCAGATACTAATACATAAATCTACTTATTAAAAAACTATATTTTGTCTAACGACAGACAATTTTACTGTCGGTAAGCAAATTTGTTGATACTCGTAGACAGAATATTGGGAATGGCCAATAAAAGCCTTAACCTTACGATCTGTTCTTCTCTAGTGTACAATCAAATTAGCGTTAATCAATCACTTATATAGTGAAGTGTAATTGAATGTATCTCCAAACTAGTAAGTTGCAGCCGATGCTAATGTTCTGTGGGAGCGTGTAGTCCCGTTATTGACTCGTCTGACCGTACATGGTTGTAATGGACAAAATGTTACATCACTAACGGTTGAATGACCAAATTAAATGCTTGATTTGTGTGTCTTGTATCAATGGAAGCTGTTTCCATTGTGTTTTTATCATAATAATAATACCAGCCTCGTATTATACACGTTCCACTTCTGGAGGCCAATTCTCGTAATTTTAAATGTTCAAAATATCATTCTAATCTAGTCTCAGCGTCAATAAAGTTGCAATCGGCATTCTCTTAAACCAATAATCAACGTCAAATGCGCCTAGCATTAGCAGTAACAGTATACCGTTTTGGCTTCAGTCAACTTTTATTCTACATTCAATCTCATTACGATCTATGGTCACATTTGACGATGATTATTGGTTTAAGAGAATGTTTGTAACTTTCTTGATGCTGAGACTAGATCGGAATGATATTTTGAACATTTAAAATTACGAGAATTGGCCTCCTGGGCACGGGCCTCCTCTCCCTCTTTTTTTCGGCGGTTTAAAATCAAAGTGAAGCATGAATTTTATGAAAAATAAGATTGCAGTCTACATCGCTGAACTTTATCATCATACTACGCATCTGTATGTAAATTATAATAATACAGCTTTATATCAAGCCAAATAATTTCGTCTGAGCAATTCAAATTTTTTCATCAAAGTTAGGAAAATCTCTCCAACTTCAAATACGTCTACATTCTTGGCCAAGACAAATAAACAAAACAAAAAATAGTTATATTTCTTCTATCCCAAAGTTTTTGGATTAAGTAGCCAAAGATTCAAGCACTGTAGTATTCCTCAGAACAATATAAAACACGTTTTTTTGATACACAAATATAACTTTTATAGTCTTTATAACTAACTAACTACTAAATACATACAGACATATATAATACAAAATAACTCTTTATCGATATTAATAATTATATATGTTTCACCGACGGAAAAAAAACGAAATGTTTCTCAATTCGACGCGTAGGTATATTTGTTTTGTGATATAATACTCTCTCCCATCCACATTAATATTTATAACTAGCTTTAGCTCGCAGCTACACTCGCGCCTTAGCTTGAATGATGAAACGACCTGAAGGCCAATTCTCGTAATTTTAAACGTTCAAAATATCATTCCGATCTAATCTCAGCGTCAAGAAAGTTGCAAATGGCATTCTCTTAAACCAATAATCAACCTGATATTTTGAACGTTTAAAATTACGAGAATTGGCCAACAGGTCAATCGCCTTTGGGTAAGAACGACACCTACAAATAAACAGAAGCAATACCACACAGAACTAAGGATTACAAAGCACTGAATGGCACTGGACTGTGTTCAAAGATGTTAATTCTCATAATGCCTAGTAATTTCTTCTTCAATGTCCCTCAAACCGAAACACAACAGTTCTTACACACTGCTGTTTGGCGATAGAAATATACAAAGCGGTGGTACCAAACCAGACGGACTCTCGCATACGAGAGACCTACCACCTAGTAAGAAAACACCTAAATAGTCAGAATACCACAAAATCAGTTCGAATTATTTTAAAAACTAATAAACTACAAGTAAACTCTACTTGACTTAAAAACTGGCAGCGAAATAGAATCTGAGGGCCAATTCTGCTATTTTAACTGACACTGCGAATGAATTTTAACCGAACTGAGATTACATTTTGAATTAATTAAAAATATGGCATTCTGCTCCTTTAAAAATTCGATATCATCTCAGTTAAATTGCATTTAAACTGACAATTCGATCAACTTTCAATGTCGTTCTTTTGTTGAAAATATGGCTTCGCATTATTATGCATTTCGCCAATGACAAGTATTTTACCGATTTTTACGTATCAGCTGCCATAGACTAAATTTTTGAAATTAAAAATGACCTAAGCGACAAAATCAATGTTACCAACTCACAATAAAATACCCACAATATGACTAATTTCAGTGATTAAAAAATTACGTAACCTCCAGTTATGATTTTTTAATTAATTGATTTGACTAATTCCATGTATTTTATTTATTTAATTAATTTATCTATTCCATGGCATAACTGAAGGAAAACGGCACAACAGCACCACTCAGGCAGTCCTTTCCGGAAATAACCACAATCGCGATTATTTTATTTAAATTTGAAATTCTACCGAATTGCGGTTTTTTTATTTTGCAACACTGCTGAGGACATATTTATACTAAATAAAAATTGTGCGAGAATTTTGGCGGGAATTTTGACAGTGCGATTGCTCTCATAATTTAATCTACAGTAATATTCTAGAGAGGAAAGATTTTTTTGTATTTTTGTATGTAACAAATAAACTACTAGGCCGATTTCAAAAATAATTTGGCCGTTAGAAAGCTACATTATCACTGAGTAACATAGGCTGTAAACTCATTTCTAATACTTTACTGAAATAACGAGCACACAAAGTCGAACAATTTTGACTACTTTTAGTTGCTTGCAGTAAAAGAGAATAAAGTTAACTGAATTTATCTGCAGTTAACTCACAGTCACTTCACCTCAGTGTTGCCAAGTCAGATTTTTGAAAATACCGTGTTGTCCACATTAAAATACGGCATTTGCGTCAAAAATACAGTGCTTGATGGGAAAAAATACAGTCTATTTTACAGTGCAATAAAATGTCATACAAAAAAGGAAATAATTAAATTATTAAATAAAATTATAAATTTATTTTAAACTTTATATCCTAAACTAACTTAACATTTTATTTGTATATATCGATCGCTGCAGAAATGGATGGCTGCGATGATGATGATATCGGTTTATTTTTTTTAATGTGTTTAATCAAAGAGTTTTATGTATACTACTAGACAAGCTGCGCGGTACATAGAAATAGTAGTATAATAAATTGTAGTATAGTAAATTAGTTGTATTACTAAGTTGCAGTCAATTGACCGTAACTCAATATTATCATCTCGCTTACTCTCAACTAGAACCCCTATTGCGCTCCCTGTTTGTGAACTGTCAAACTCCCGCGTTATGTGACGCAGTTTTACTTCTAAATAACCTGTCTAGTAGTATACAATAATAATACGAAATTTTTACTGTAAAAAAATACTGTGTCTCCATATAAGGTATTTATAAAAATACCGTGTCCAGTAGATGGCAAGAAAATACGGCAGATCTGCTGTAATTACAGTGCACTTGGCAACACTGCTTCACCTTCAGTCACATTTCGTTCTCAATATTTTGACGTTTGTCTGTAGACGAAATGCATTTTATATAGTTAAGTGTCTCACAATGGACACTGGCGAAATCACCAATCTACGGTGGAGCCAAACACAATTAAAAGAAGAAGAAGATAGTTAAGTGTCAAAATTGTTACCAGAATGCCGTTTTGGTTCAGTCAACTTGTATTCTACTTTCGATATCATTGCGTTCTAAGTTCTTGAATATTGGTTTAGCAGAATACCATTTGCAACTTTCTTGTCGCTGAGATTAGATCGGAATGATATTTTGAACAATTAAAATTACGTGAATTGGCCCTCTGGAAACGCAGTTTTCGTACATCACATTATCGAGGAACAAGTTGGAATCCTCGGAAGAGCCGCCTCACTGCATCTAAGTGCAGTTCGTAGTGAAATACGGTAGAAATCTCAGGGATGCGCTCTTACAGTCGAGTCTCTATAGCGATTGCTAAACTCCGCTTGTTTATTTAAATGTAGTTGCTTTTATCTCGAACTATTGCATAAAATTGACTTTAAATATTTTATTATAAACAGATGAAAATCAAAAGCATATGATTGCAGGGAATATATGAATTAAACATATAAAAATGGTAACAAAAATAAGAAATTGATAGCATTTTTATTCTATTGTTTAAATTAAAGGTCACCTTATTGGTCTAGTGGCAGCGTACTGAGGCTGAGAACCTTAAAACCCTGGTTTCATTCTCAAGATGGTTAAGCACAATTTGTGTTTTACTTTTGGATTTAAAAAATCACACATGAATTGCCCGGGATTGGAATTTGTGTCTAGTGTGGCTATAGGCTCGGTCCCTATAACAATATTAAGAAAACGGAAGGTGAAGAAAGAAGTAAAGGAAGATGAAAGGAACAAAATAAGCTCGGCGTAACGTGGGTACAGCTCTAGTTGCACCTCTGATTACCTCTTCGGAAAAAAGGCGTGTGCTTATGTATATAAATTTAAGAGTTTATCAACTTGATTTATTTTTGTTATAACCGCCTCCGTGGCGCAGTGGGCGAGTAGCCGGTTGCGAAGCGTGAGGCCGTGGGTTCGATTCCCGCACCTTGACAAATGTTTGTCTGATCCACAAATATTTGTCTCGGGTCTGGGTGTTGTGGGACCCCAATTCCCTCGTAGTTCTTGATACCCACGATACAGGCTTACCTAGTGTGGGGTCAGGACTATGTGTGTGACTGTTGGGTGTATTTTTTTTTTTAATTAAAACTTTATCAAATCGAATTACGTATATACTATACGAATTACCTATACGTAAGAAACTGTCATTGAAATTTTATTGCTTTATTATTTGCGACCATTAAAACACTTTTTCAGAAGCCATCATTACTCTTAAAAATTTATAATATTCGAAAGAAATGTCTTTCGAATTTTTACCATGAAAACTTTAAAAATCGTTAAAGAAAAATAAGCGGTGGACCAAGTTATAAAGTTGGTTTTAGGCTTGACACAGCGTTTTATTTTCGCTGATATATCGAATAGATTCGCCACCTTGAACCAAATTCGTCGACAGGGAATATTTGGGGTATTTTTCCACGAGTTTATTGCTCGGCCGCTAGTTCTAAAGATTATTTGGCTTGGATAACCTTGCACTGATTCGTGGTTGGTGTCTAACACTTTGGTACCTAATATTTATAATATCGGAGCTGAGGTTTGTAACTCTTTTTTTTTAACATCCAACAGTCACACTCATAGTCGTGACCCCAAGGGTAACAAATATCGTGGCTATCGGGAACTACAAGAGACTTACGGCCTCACAACACCCAGACCCGAAACAAATATTTGTAGATCTGATGTGTAGATCACACAAACATTCGGTCAGGCGAGTCAACAGTCTGGCGAGTAGCTACCGCGTCACGGAGGCTGTCAAAGACAACATAGGCTCAGTAACAAACTTCCGTTAGCACCCTTTGTGTACAAAACAATATTTTTTTATACGCACTCACGCCTTTTATCCCCAAAGGGGGTAGGCAGAGGTGTAACCAATACACCCACATTTCACCGAGCGTATCTCCGTCCCACAATGTAACACCGAGCCTATCGCCGTACCGGGCACAAATTCCAGACTCCGGGCTGATACTGAGCATTTCGTAATAGAAAAACCCAATACCACTTGTACACGACCCGGGGATCGAACCCGAGACCTCAGCGTCAGTCTCAATCGTAACGCGTACGTATTATAACTGCGCCACCGAGGCAGTGTTTTCTAATTTATTTTTATATAGTATAAGCCGGCAAACGAGCATGTGGGTCACCTGATGAAATGAAATGAAATGAAATGAAATAATGAAATAATGAAATGAAATGAAATGAAATGAAATGAAATGAAATGAAATGAAATGAAATGAAATGAAATGAAATGAAATGAAATGAAATGAAATGAAATGAAATAGTTTTATTCATCATGTAGGCAATTAAAATAGCGCTTATGACAAGTCAGTACAAAATAAAGAAACTTATGTAAGTACAGAAATCATATCAGCTAATATATACATAACATACATAGCATCGTCAAAATACACTGGGCAACTATAAAGTTTACAATATTTTTATATTAGTCCAGGATTGTTAAGTATTATTATTATTGTTATTTTTTCTCTGTTTTAAAGGTCGATATGGACCATAGGCATTACCGAAACGGCACGTGGTTTAAAACTACCACCGGATCCAAAACGACCCAAACCTGAGAAGACCCGGCGAAACAAACTCAGTGGGCTTACTTTACCACTGGATTTTACGCGGCGCGACCCAGTCCTGAGAAGATCCAGCTAGTCAAACTCAGTGGGCTTGTTTTTGGTCCGATTTATCATACCAAAATAAATTACGGAAATAAAAAGTCCTATTTTTATTTTAAGGTGATTGATACGGACCATGTGTACCTCTAAATTGTTGTTTTAAAACTGCCACCGGATCCAAACGCGACCCTGTCTGAGAAGACCCGGCGAAACAAACTCAGTGGGCTTGTTTTTGGTCCAATTTCTATAATCTCAACAATAATGACTTGTCAATTTAAAATTGCCAATTTTTATTTTACGTGATCGGTCGTCTTTTTTATTTGGTATTTAAATTTTATTGATACATTTATTTAATATATTGTTTTAGTGTAGGTATTTAATATTATTGTGCAATTTATTTATATCGTACTTACTTGAACATATCATATATTATTTACATTTATTAAATTAAATTAAATTAAATTATTCCCTACATTGTCTACAAGCTACAGGGCCCCAGGAGGTCACAGTATGCAAGGAGGAACCGAACGCCAAACATCTCTATCCTCTAGATATTGCTTAACATTATAATAACCCCTAGTCATAAGCACACGTTTAATGTGTGCTTTGAACATTTTTTCGGGCATATCGATCACACTATTTGGGAGCTTGTTATAAAATTTAACGCTGTTACCCATAAATGACTTTTTAGTCTTAACTATTCTAAAAGCGGGTACTACGAGTTTATTTTTGTTTCTTGTATTAATATTATGAACGTCACTATTTTTACAAAATTTACAAAGATTTTTACGAACATACATAATATTTTGATAGATGTATTCAGACGGCACAGTCAGTATATTACTTTCCTTAAATACAGATCGTAAGGAATCGCGGCTACCCAGGTCATAAATAGCACGAACTGCTCTTTTTTGTAGTATAAATATAGTGTCTATATCAGCAGCTGATCCCCACAATAGAATGCCGTAGGACACAATACTGTGAAAGTATGCGAAATATACTAACCTAGCCGTTGAAACATCAGTCAAGCGTCTAATTTTCCGGACAGCAAAAGCTGCAGCACTAAGTTTACCAGATAATCTTTCTATTTGTGGATCCCATTGCAATTTACTGTCTAAAGTGATTCCTAAGAAAACTGATGAGGAGACTAGATCCAATGTTTCTCCGTTTAATTCTATGCGTGAATTTACTTTTGCAACATTTGGTAATGCAAATCGAATAAATTTTGTCTTCCCTGCATTTAACAAAAGGTTATTTGCAGAGAACCAATTTAAGATTAAATTAAGAATATTGTTGGGTGTAACCAGATCTTCCTCCTTACGGTTTACTTTAAATATTAACGACGTGTCGTCAGCAAACAACACTATGTCTGTCATTTTTTCTACCATGTAAGGGAGATCATTTAAATAAACTAAGAATAGAAAAGGGCCCAGAATGGAACCCTGTGGAACCCCTATTTTGACTGAAGATCCTACTGAAGTGACACCGTCAATATATACCCTTTGTTCCCGACCTGATAAGTAGGATATTACAAGATCAAGTGATGTGCCACAAATTCCGTAATATTTGAGTTAAAGTAATATTTAAGTTAATGGTAAGTGATCTCCACCGCCCATGTACCCACAATACTAAAATAATCATGGGCGAGTTGCCCACGTTAAAGAAAGGAATAAGTAAGGGATTGGGAAGAGGAGGGGAATTTAGGCCGCCGAATATCTCACTCACCGTACGAAACGCAGCAGCAAGCTGCTACTTTACGCCGATTTTCTGTGAGACAGTGTTAACGACCCTGACGAGCCGGCCCATTCATGCTATAGACAGATTTGTCTACAGCGTGGCTCTACTACTCATGTATCCGGCGCCCTATATACTATTGCCCATGTACTATGATATTACTCTAGTATTACTCTCGCCACATTTCATCCGGCTCCCTCGGGAGGCCGTGTAATGCTAACTCCGCTGTTTTTAGGGTTCCGTACCCGAAGGCTACCTATTACAGACTCTACGCTGTCTGTGGTCTGTTCCACCTGTTCGACTAAACGACAATCCAACGGATGAGATGCAAGTCTTTTGATAGCCTACTCGTGTACACCAGGTGGGAGGTCCCTCGTATGTGACAGGCCGGCTGGATTGGCACCACCGCTTTGTCTATTTCTGCCGCCAAGCAACAGTGTGTAAGCACTATTGTGTTTCGGTTTGAAGGACATTGAAGCCAGTGAAATTACTGGACATTATGAGACTTTACACGTTATTTCTCGGGGTGACGAGCGCAGTCCAGTGTCATGCAGTGCTTTGTTATGTAAAGTTCTGTGTGGCGTTGCTTCTGTTTATGAGCAGGCGTGGCGCTTACCATCAGGCTAGCGACATGCTCGTCTCGACATTCAAATTAATAAAACAAACGAATCAGCACATACCTAAAAGTCCCGAAGTCAATATGATTAAACGATGTGTGGCATGTGTACTTATATTAGAATAGGCTGTGCCTCGTCCATAATGCCGTCCGTTGACTTAAAGGCAATTAAATGAATAAACAAAGAGTGGACAATAATATCTCTGAAAATTATGATAAATCTTTAATTTTTATGGAATTTATTTTCCACGTTTTTGTCCATTATTCAAAATTACGTCTATTCAATTAACGGTTAATTAATTAGCTCGATTCGCGGTAGCATGCATCGTTTAATCTTTTAAACTGAATTGAGTAGCCTGCTGAAATACATTTGGAATGCACTGTACTTAATATCAGGGCCTTAAAAAAAGCAGAATAAATGTTATTACGGCTTTCTTAACAAATAAGAGAAATAACACAAGTAAAAAGTAAGGGTGTACGGAACCCGCGGTATGGGAGTCTAACGAGCACTTGACTGGTTTTTATTGATTAAATACTATGTCTGTATGTCAAGGTCTTGTTTACTTGGACATAATGTTATGAATCTCTAGTTTTATGCACTAACTTCTCCAATTAGTTTCATTCATCTGATTTTTCTATCTAGCATTAAGATGTCGACGCTATTAGAGTCTGTACCTCAAAGTTGAAACCTAGTATCACTTTGTCGTCCGTGTGTTTATCAGTCGGTCTGTCAATATGTTAAAGCCTTTTTTATGAGTGGTATGAATGGACCGGCTCGTCCGGGGCGTACCCACTGTCTCACAGAAAACCGATTTAAAGTAACAGCTTGCTGCTGCGTTTCGTGCGGTGAGAGATATCTGGAGCCCTAAACTAGGCTGAATCATGCTGTACCGCTGTGCCGAGGCCTCCGGCTTAGCTTAACGGCTACTGTCAGTTGATTTTCGTGCCCTCCAAAGCACGGAGATGCACAGTTGAAATACCTCTAAGCGGTCACCCATCCATATACTGACCGCGCCAAGGGTTTATTAAATTATTTAAGGTATATCCACAGCACAATGTATACAACACTCATTCTTTACCACTGCAAAAGCCAAATTCCAATACATGCGCCAATTACGGATAAATTAATACAACAATACTAATAATTAATAAAATACAATATTTCAATTTACAAATTTTATAACACATAGCACTAACATTCAATAGCCCTTCCTTGGCAGTCGGGTAAAACATATAAAAATATATATATAAACTAAAATAAAACTAGGTTATACCTGGTTAATTAGTAACATTTTTATGTCCAGCGGTAAATTTATGCTTTAAACTCTTGAGGGAATCAAAGAATACGTCTATTTGACAGCCTCGGTGGCGTAGCGGGCGAGTAGCCGGCTGCGAACTGCGAAGCGAGAGGCCGTGGGTTCGATTCCCGCACCGAGACAAATGTTTGTGTGATCCACAAATATTTGTTTCGGGTCTGGGTGTTGTGGGACCGCAAGTTCCTCATAGTTCCTGATACCCACGACACAGGTTTAGTGTGGGGTCAGGACTATGTGTGTGACTGTTGGGTGTATTTATTAATTTTATTTTTTTCATTATATTCGGTGGAAATTCTACAAATAGGTGAATGCTTCTACAAATAGGTGAAGGGTTGCTTAACTCGCTAATCGTCTACCAATAAGTGAATTCAACGGGCTAGGAGCGCCTCAAATTGGTGAATATATGGACGGTATAGTCTTCATGCCACCTTTAATAACTACCAAATAAAATCAAATGGTTGTTTTTATAGGTTTGCGTGTTTTCCAGGCATATGCTTGAAATATATTAACCTAAAAATATGCCATACGTGCGTTACCGTGCGTTCGCCTTTGACCTTCAATCCTATTTAGGAACATTTCGCCAGCAAACCACATTATTTATTCACTGGCCAATTTAGTAACTGAATTTTCTCTACCTCGGTTGACATCGACTCGAGGTCTCGTATGTATTCAGTATTTTAGCTTTGTTGCTTTGTACCTAGGGAATTTTATTTTGTAAAGCAAATTCCAGCTCAGAAACCAAGGACATTTCGATTTTTAACTAAATAAATGGCAATGGTATGTATGTATGTAAAGGGGTAGGCAGAGGTACACCCACATTTATCCGAGCGTATCTCCGTCCCACGATGTGATAGGGGGCGAGCCTATCGCCATACCGGGCATCCGAGCTGATACTGAGAATTTCGTAATAGAAAAACCCAATACCACTTTACCCAACCCGGAGATCGAACCCGAGACCTCAGCGTTGGTCTCAATAGTAATCGTTGCATACAAAATGGACATATCGCCATGACGGATGCATCACGTGTTACGGTCTATCTTTTTTTATAACACAGGCTGGCAAACGAGCAACTGAGTATCCTGATGGGAAATGATCTCCACCGCTCATGTACGGCCACAATACCAAAAGAATCATGGGCGTGTTGCCAACCTTAAAGGAAAGGTATAATTAAGGGATTGGGAAGGGGAGGGAAATTCGGTTTTCTGTGAGACAGTGGTAACGACGAGCAGGCTTATTCATGCAGTATACAACACTGTCTACAGCGTGGCTCTACCAATCCAATCATCAGGTGACCCGCTTGCTCCGTTGCCACCTCTTTGATAAAAAAAAAACAAAAATTATTTAAAAACAATGTCTCAATTGCGTACCCCAAAAGTGTCTTTATTTTAGCGATTTTTATATACACCTACTTGTATTGTATCCTTTATTTTAATTATAAATGTACGCTTAACAACTTAAGCACTAACAAAATGTTAGCTTTTAATTATATTGTGTACAGTAATAAAGCTTTCAGACTCGGATGAAGACGACAAACATTAAACTGCTGTTTCCTTTAAATTCCCCATTAATTTTGTAATCTGAAACTGAATATTAATAAGGCAGTGTAATCTTATTAAACGAATTACACATTATGAAATGTTTTCTTTGTGTGCTCGTGGCTGCGGAAGGGGAGAGAATTTATGAAAACACTGTTTCATTATATAGATACCAACATGGCATAAAGGCGTAAGTGCATTAAAAAATATTTTTTTTTAACTTTATGAACAAAATAGAATACGCGAAAATGCATTTAAATTTAAGACAAAACATAAACATACACAATTTTTTTTACACGATTGAGTGTCGAGACGAGCAGAAGGCCAATTCTCGTAATTTTAAACGTTCAAAATATCATTCCGATCTAGTCTCAGCGTCAAGAAAGTTGCAAATGGCATTCTCTTAAACCAATAATCAACGTCAAATGTGAACATAAATCGTAATGAGATTGAATATAGGATAAAAGTTGACTAAAGCCAAAACGGTATAATGCTACTGCTAATGCTAGGTGCATTTGACGTTGATTATTGGTTTAAGAGAATGCCATTTGCAACTTTCTTGACGCTGAGATTAGATCGGAATGATATTTTGAACGTTTAAAATTACGAGAATTGGCCTTCAGGTCGCTCGCCTGATGGTAAGAGCCACGCCTGCTCTTAAACAGAAGCAACACACACATAGCTTGGAATTACAAAACACTGCATTGCATTGGACTGCACTCATCACCCCGAGACATAAGATGTTAGGTCTCATAATGCCCAGTAATTTCAGTGGCTTCAATGTCCTTCAAACCGGAACACAACAGTTCTTACACACTGCTATTTGGTGGCTGAAATAGACAAAGCGGTGGTACCAATCCAGACGGCCTCTCGCATACGAGGGACCTATTACCTTTACGACCTATTAAGCTAAATAAAGTGCCTTGTAGTACATATACGCATTCACGCCTGTAATCCCCGAAGGGGTAGGCAGAGGCATAACCAGTACACCCACATTTCGCCGAGCGTAGCCCCGTCCCATGATGTGATAGGGGGCGAGCCTATTGCCATACCGGGCACAATTCCAGACTCCAGGCTAATACGGAGCATTTTGTAATAGAAAAACCCAATATCACTTTTACCTGACGCAGGGATCGAACCCGAGACCTCAGCGTCAGCCTCAGTCTTAACACGTTCGCATTACAACTGCACCACCTAGGCAGTCAGTGCCTTGTAGTATCTTGTAATAAAAAGTTCTGAGTGTTGTTGCTGTAGCGGTTTCTATAGCCGAGAGATTTACACGTCCCGTCAATCAATTGTATAAAAAAATTCAACAGTTTTTTTGCTTTCTCTGTAAAGTTTCAATTATGAGTATAGGTCATTACCTATACTCCATTAGGACCATTGTCCTGTAGGCCAATTCTCCTAATTTTAAATGTTCAAAATATCATTCCGATCTAGTCTCAGCGTCAAGAAAGTTGCAAATGGCATTCTATTAAACCAATAATCAACGTCAAATTCACCTAGCATTAGCAGTAGCATTATACCGTTTTGGCTTCAGTCAACTTTTATTCTACATTCAATCTCATTACGTTCTATGTTCACATTTGACGTTGATTATTGGTTTAAGAGAATGCTATTTGCAACTTTCTTGACGCTGAGACTAGATCGGAATGATATGTTGAACATTTAAAATTAGGAGAATTGGCCTGCTGGTATTATGCAGGAGGGGTGTGTGTCATTGCCAGCAATTATATCCCAACCGTCGCTCTGGTACAACCCGACCCGTCCTGGGACAATCACGTTTGAGACCTAAAAAACGGATTCAAATTAGACTTACACAATTTGTTACTCTTTATTTTATCCTGACCTTGAGCTGATTCTGCCTCTAAGCCTTTGTCTAAAAAAGCAAATTTATTTGAAGGAGAAAAACATTTTGGCTTTTTATTTCACGGAAAAAACTTAATCGTTTGTTTTTATTCAAAGAAACAGCAAAACTACTTTGTTAAAACCGTATAGATAAAATATATTTTCACTGTATACAAATTTTGCCGAATTATATGCTTTAAAACGAGCACATTTTACGTTGATCTGTTTTTGTAACCGACACAAAAAACATCGTATTTATCAAATACTTTAATATATATTACTAGACGGGCTGTTTAGAAGTAAAATTGCGTTACATAACGCGTGAGTTTGACAGCTCAGACAGGAAGTGCGATAGGGGTTCTAGATGGGAGTAAGTGAGATGGTAATATTGAGTTACGGTCAATTGACAGTAACTTATTTTTGCAATTTTTATGTAACGCGAAGCTTGTCTAGTAGTATACGTTATAGTCTTTGGTATACATACATTATGTATATTAAAGCAGATCTCCACCAAATGTGCACCGATTTAGATAGTTATTTTTATATTCGATAGGGTTTATTAATGAAAGATTGTGTTCTATAATGTCTACATGCTGTAGACAAAAGTGTCGTCCGGGTCATTACCACTGTCTCACATAAAACCGGCGTAAAGTAGCAGCTTGCTGCTGCGTTTCGTATGGTGAGTGAGATATCCCGAGGCCCAAATCCCCCTCCCCTTCCCAATCCCTTACTTATCCCTTTCCTTTAGGGTTGGCAACGCACCCATGATTCTTTTGGTATTGTGGGCGTACATGGGCCGTGCAGATCACTTACCATTAGGTGACCCACTGGCTCGGGAGCCGTACTAAGCCATAAAAAAAATTGTTAATTAAATATTGATATTCAATATTGTTTATTGTGGCAAAATTCGTAGAAATCCCTATTCGAGAGAAAAAAGGTAGTAGTAGTAAACAAAAAATATTTTCCAAAAGGTAGTAGTAGTAAACAAAAAATATTTTCCAAAAGGTAGTAGTAGTAAACAAAAAATACTTTCCAAAAGGTAGTAGTAGTAAACAAAAAATATTTTCCAAAAGGTAGTAGTAGTAACCAAAAAATACTTTCCAAAAGGTAGTAGTAGTAAACAAAAAATACTTTCCAAAAGGTAGTAGTAGTAAACAAAAAATACTTTCCAAAAGGTAGTAGTAGTAACCAAAAAATACTTTCCAAAAGGTAGTAGTAGTAAACAAAAAATACTTTCCAAAAGGTAGTAGTAGTAAACAAAAAATACTTTCCAAAAGGTAGTAGTAGTAAACAAAAAATATTTTCCAAAAGGTAGTAGTAGTAAACAAAAAATATTTTCCAAAAGGTAGTAATAGTAAACAAAAAATATTTTCCAAAAGGTAGTAGTAATAAACAAAAAATATTTTCCAAAAGGTAGTAGTAGTAAACAAAAAATACTTTCCCAAAGGTAGTAGTAGTAAACAAAAAATATTTTCCAAAAGGTAGTAGTAGTAAAGCAAAAATATTTTCCAAACCGTATTAACGGTATGAAATTCGAAAAAGTTTAATACACGGGTAAAACCAAATAATTCTTTGTCAAGTATATAGGCCGCTCCAATAACTTAACAAAACCATGATCCGGATCAATCCGTTTTCATCCAGATCTGAATATTAATTTCGGGACGAACTGTAGTCACAGTGGAATATTGAGCTGAGAGCAAATTGATATTACACGGCAGCATTCCACTAATTTATAGATATAGTGGTAGGTCCCTCGTATGCGAGAGGCCGGCTGGGTTGGTACCACCGCTTTGTCTATTTCTGCCCCCAAGCAACAGTGTGTAAGCACTGTTGTGTTCCGGTGTGAAGGGCATTGAAGCTAGTGTAATTACTGGGCATTATGAGACTTAACACCTTATGTCTCTGGGTGACGAGCGCAGTCCAGTGTCATGCAGTACTTTGTTATTTAAAGTTCTGTGTGGAGTTACTTCTATTTTTGAGCAGGCGTGGCGCTTACCATCAAGCGAACGAGCTGCTCGTCTTGTTATTCAAGCTTAAAAAAAAAAATTGGTACATTTTTGCACGTTTGATAAGTGTGCGTGAGCACAATATAATGTTCACTATCGAAATGCTATCTCAATCTCTCGACGGTTGTCGCCGGTCTTCCCTTATGAACTTCTGTAACCAAATTTTAAAAAATAATGAAAATAAAACATCGGCGATGGCTATTCCGCTCTATTCTATCGTAATATGGTGAGGTCCTTAAAAGTAATAACATATAAACCACACTAGGTTAACCTGTATCGTATCAGGAACTACCAGGATTACAGTCATTTGTAGATCCCTTATACATTTGTCTCGGAGCGGGAATAGAACCCACAGCCTCTCTTTTCGCAACCTATGCTCTATATGTCGTAGGCTTTCAAGTCTAAATTGAGTGTGGTCTAGTCGATAGTGGCGTGCCACGGCGTGTGCGCAGTGTGTTCGTTGTTTTATACAGGGCGCACACGTGTCACCGCGTAATGGAGATTGCTCCGACCGCGGCCGCTGTAACTACTGTTACAGATATCTATTTAAATTTAATGCCAGCTGTGTTAAATGATCACCCGAGCCGTCTTCGTTTCCCATCTACTATTCAATACGGTACTGTTTCATCAGAATTCATTACACCTCGGATTACGTCTAGAAAGGGATTAATATAAATGAAATTATCAACATAGTGATTTCTTATGTTTACGCGAATATTATACATTGAAATAAAACTAGTTTATACAGATATTGTCGCGGTTTAATTTTTATTTTAGTCCTTAAGTAAAATCCGTATAAACTAATTTTATTTTTATAAATTATCAACATTTTATTACTATTTGTAAAGGTCCATTGTTGATTTTAAGAAAAGCGTAATAATCATCAATCTGTAAACCTTCTCCAACTCATATTATAAATGTGCAAGATTTGATGTTTTTTAATCAATCACGCCTTAACGGCTGAACGATTTTGGATAAAATTTGAGACACAGACTATATCTTGGTTTAGAACATTTATGTTCTCCAAAGTACAATACAAAAGAAATTATTCTATAAAAATTGCATCAAAGTTGGTCGTAGAATGAGGCCGCCATTAACCTTTCAAATATCCATATGAAGACGCTTTCTACACCCACTACTTACAGTTAGTAGGAAGTAACGCTATCTCGCTTACACGCCTGTATCATAATTTCGATGACGTCAACCTTTTTTGATATTTTATAGCTATTCCTTTCACTAGTTTAAAAAAATAGTTGAACGGATTTAGAAAATTGTTTCAGTTTAAGATTTTAGGCAAGGAAATAATGACAAAAATGATAAGAAATAACGAGTCACCTTGTGTGTAATTTAGCAATGTGTGTCACAGTGTGTAACTTCGTACGTCACATCTCTTGTGGTTCCGAATGTTTGTGATCGTGCGGTTGGGTGCGATTTGTGTGGTCGCCCTTTGATTGGGTGACCGCGTAATATGACGTAATGCTTTCAAGTGTCACATTATAGGTCTATAACCTCGTATGTATAACTATTAGTAACTATGTATATTTATAAAAACATCATAATATAATAGTTGGTAAATAAGTGGTGGTGATCAATTTTCTGCAGAAAGCGGTAAGCTATAACTGAGCGCAAAAAAGCTAAATATCGATATGATGTGCATTAGGGAAGGACTGCGCCCAGCATTAAGCAAATGTACTCTACCGATGAACTTAAAAGGTAAAAATTCAGTTATTAATACGCCAGGCTATGCGGGCGTCCAAAGAACTCTACACCACGTACTTTACAACTTCCTACAGAAAGGGTGGTTCTACATTTACGTATAATGCCTACTTCAGACGATGCTAAGTCTTAGCGGAATAAAGTCTTACTATTGGACGCGTCGGTCGACAATCGGGACGTTAAATATGTGATTTTTGGGTTTATTTTAACCCACTAGCATTCTTTTATTCTAACAACGTCATCTCAGCGAAGAGTAGTACGGACTGCCGAGACGAAAATCACAGGTTTAGGAGACAAAACTTCAAGATCATGCTCCTCTGAGTTTTCTAAGTTACGTGTGTATTCATTGTTTATTATTGCTGACTTTATTGACAAATGAAACATCATGAGGAAACCTGCATAATACCTGAGAATTCTCCATAAGAATTTCAAAGGTATATGAAGTCTGCTAGCGTAAATTAGGCCAGTATGTTAAACTCCTCTTATTCGTATGGAGGGTTGTTCCCAGCGGTGGAACGTATATAATGCAGGGCGTGGTACTCGTATTATACGGTTTAAAAACAACGGTCACACTATTGTTGTTACTGAGCGTAATATTAACAATATTTATATCTCACATCAGAAGGTTTATTTAAATAAAAAAACTATTAACTTTAATACTAAACTCAAACATTCAATATTATATCAAAATAAACCGCAAAATTTGGGTTCGTTTAAACAGGCTTCATGATTGAAGTGTAAAGGGTAAATTCTGATGAATTCTAATATTGCGCGCGTTATACTAACATTTTCTCGTCTTTAGAACTTTAATGCAGCCCCTAACCACATATTTTCAGTGGCAAACATTATTCAAGAGATTGCATTTGCAATATTAGATATAGAAAAAAGCTACTTTTTTAACAGTATTGAAAGACTAAAATAAAAATTAAACCGCGATAAAATCCGTATAAACTAGTTTTATTTCAGTATTGAAAGATTTAGGATTTATTTTTTAGATTTTTTTATTGGATTGAATCTATCCAAAAAACAAATTATCCAACTGAAAGCAGAGCTACTAAGATTATCTGTGACAAAGAATAAAACATTAGTTGTAGCTCATAAGTTTTTCTTTTCTTGTAATTTAATAATTAAATAAATAAATAATAAAAATTAGGTCTCACTACAAAGTCGCACCGTTATGGTAAACCCAATTTATAGACGCACAAGCACTAAGACAGAAAATAAATCCTCTAGATAGAACTATGTTAATCTGTTAAGCGACAACGAAGATTTTACAGTAAGTAAAGTTTTACAGTATCTAAGGTAATGTTTGTAGCCTTCCACTGAATGTTCAGCAACTGCAGACTTCGTAGAGCGTCGGTGTTTAACGTCAGCTATATGTTCTTTTACGCGGGTCCCTATGCTTCTTTTAGTTTGCCCGATATAAGAGAACCCACAGTCACAATCTATTTTATATACACCCTGTTACAGTACAGGTATATGACACTTGATAGATGGTAAAAATTTACTAATCTTCTTGGGTTTGAAATAAAGTTTGATAGAAGCACGCTTCAGTATGTAGCCAATCTTATCTGTGACACCTCTAACATATGGTAATAAAACAACTCTCTTACCAATTTTCGTAAAGTCAACAATATTTAAAATACACGCTTACTAACTTATGCTTACTTTAGAACTAATTCTTAAAACGATAGTAATTGTTCGTATAAACTGATGGAATATTTGAGCATTGAAACGGTACAACTGACCCCGTTTATGCCGAGTATTAATTGAGTACCAATTGCCTTCGATTACTCTCCTAAACTAAATGCCTTTGTTATTACATAACTTAATCCTATTCATCGACTAAGTACTAACAACTTAATCAATTTAGACATTGTAAGCGGATTTACACATAAACGTCAACACGAGGTACTTACATATTGATTGTGTCGTTTGATGTGTCTGCTCTCAATCTGTATTTAATCATCCGTCTATCAAATAACTGGGATGTATCTGGATGGCAGTTTCTAGAATTTTCAATTAAGTCAGTGAATTATTGTCTAGAGTCTAGACTATTCTGTAATATTGGCAATAAATAAATATACCCAACAGTCACACACATATACCTGACCCCAGACTAGGTTAACCTTTATCGTGGGTATCAGAAACTATGAGTACATGTAACAGTGGATCGCGCAGTCTCTGATACTAGAACTATGTACAACAATCACAAACCTTATCGACCTTTCCGTCGGTTAGTCGTTTCGGTGGATTTATTACACCGATATCAACTTTATTTTTTAACTTTATTCCTTTTTTTCTGTCTGATTACCCTGACTGCCGACCTACTTAGATGTTTTCATGGTACATCGATATGTATACATTCGATGGAGTGGCAGAGTCATCACATTAGCTTAGTACGTATGTTGGTTAATGTGTATGTATGTGTATAGGATATTTATTTTATATATTTATATTATACTAGCTGTTGCCCGCGGCTCCGCCCGCGTGAAAATAAAACGTAGCCTATAACCGTCTCCAGGGTCCCATCTATCTCCACATCAAAATTCATTAAAATCGGTTCAGTTATTTAGGCGTGAAAGCGTAACAAACAATTTTTTTTTTCATAAAAAAAGTATCCTATGTTACTTCTTATACCTCCAAAAATATGTGTACAAAGTTTCATGATGATCGGTTAAGTAGTTTTCGCGTGAAACCGTAACAAACAAACTTACATTCACATTTATAATATTAGTAGGATTATTATTTATGACCATAATATTTTTATATAATTTTTATTTATGTATATATTTATAGGAATATGTATTAAGGTCAATATCTCTCTTAGCATTTTCTTCTTGTTTACATCTGCATTGTTTATTCTGTGAACCACCCAAAGGTTGACTTGTAGAGAATGCCGTAGGCATTAAGTTCACCTATACATACTTTTTGTATAAAGAGTAAATAAATAAATGATATTCCTGGAAAAAGGATCAATAATACAAATATAATTCAATTCGAAACTTTTAATTAATCATGCATAGTGAATGCCAACGTGTGTGCCTGACAGGCGCTTAACAAGGTACATAAAGCAGTGAAATTAGCTGCACCGTACAATTAGTGCTCGTGCAGTGGCATGGTTATCCAGCGGCTCTCGGCCCTCGCCGCCGGAGGGGGGAGGCGAGGAGTGGGATATAGTCTCAGTTGTGACTAGTTAATGCGAACACCGCTGCGTCTCACTACGTTACATTGTTATTACTGGCTTATGTGTGGAGCTCGGAATTATTGAGTCTTACTTTGTATACTACGGATTTGTGTCTTATGGTTACTCTTTTTGCGCTGTATGTGGAAGGCTGGCGACTTTTGGCGTCGAAACCTAGAGGACGTTACGGCAACAAGATATTATATTTCAATTGATTATAGTAATTTGTTATCCTCATTATTTAGTATATACTCTTTCCACCTGCACTACATACCTTAGTTAGTTGCAACTTTACAAAATGTAAATAAGTTAAGTAAGAAAATGAGCAAGTGGGATACCTGATGGTAAGTGATCTCCACCGCCCATGTACGTCTACAATATCAGAAGAATCATGGGCGCGTTGCAGACCTTAAAGGAACTGCATGTGCTTATCGAGTAAGTTACCAACATAGCGAATGTGTTAGAAGTGTAGTCCTTATGCGAAAGACGTCCAATTCTATGTCGACTTTATGCAAATTATATACTCATGTAAATGACTGTAGTCTTATTTGAGAATAAGTTTCTTTAAAAGTTATTATTGGGAAGAGGAGGTAGATTTGGGCCTCCAGATATCTCACTCACTATACAAAACGCACCAACAAGCCGAGTTAATTTACGTCGGTTTTTTATGAGACACTGGTAACAATCCGATGGAGCCGGCACATTCATGCTGTAGACACACCTGTGTACAGCATGGCTCTGCCACTGAAAAGTAGTTTTATTTTATTTTATTGCATAGGCCGGCAAACTAACAGTGGGTCACCTGATGGTAAGTGATCTCCTTACCACTCCTTACCATCTGATGGTTTGTACAATTATGTTTATTTCAAGGACTTATCCACAAAGATACTTCTTATATAAAAAACCATGTTAAATAATTATAACTATACATACTGCACAATCAAGTGGTTAACGATCAGCCATTACCCTACTCACCGAAGTATCTACGACAGTTGCCAATTCAACTACACCCACTCACAATTACACGGAAACTACTGTTCTATACGGATACGGGAAACATAAATTATTACTTACACTTAGTCTTTTTTAATAGTAAAAGCTATCGAGCAATTGGGACACTCACTGATGGACGACTAGTCATAGGCCCCAGGGAAAATGACCATCTGTTGTCAAATCGTTGGTTACCGACAATCCCAATAATTGTAGGTATCGAAATAAGATGACGAGAAACTTAACTCAAGGAAAAAAATTATCCCGCCAAAACTCTGTTCAAGGAGGCGGGGCTTAAAAAAGTCTGTGCATAATAATCTCTAGTTGACACTTGATGCGTCCAATTTTTTGTGCGGTGCAGAACGTCGTATCTCGATCTAGAAATGTAATATTTAGACATTAACTTTTATGAAATAATGTTGATTTGAACGTTCATTAATTTTTGTTGCGTGTATGAGTGTTACGTGTGATTTGACCTTTGCATGTGTAAGTAAGTGGGGCCGCATATTTTGGCAGATTCATATGAGAGTTATCGTTCTAGTTATCTTATTTCTAAGGTATTGGTATGGTAGGTCCCTCGCAGATATCATAACGTACCTTAAGTCTATATGTGCATACGTAGACTATCGTTCTATATTGCTTTGTGTGCCTTCCCAGATAATCTTCTTCATTTCGCCAAGAACGAATATCTATTGAACGAACAGATATTTTTATCCCGACTTTTAATTCTTGTTCCATATATATGTTGCACGTAAAGATGTATTATTATAAATAGATTTATATTGGTTAATCTTTTATAACGAATTTCTGTGTGCCCAGTGCAAGTATATGGATATCTGACGCGTCGTTCGGGATAATATGTATGCAAATCCGTACAAAGCTCATAGCGGATTGTTTTGAAAATGATTTTGAGTCTCCAGAATGTCCGTCATCATACGTCATCAAACACAACAGGAAGTATCACGTGAGTTTTCTGACAGAAAGTGTTTCTACCGCGGACAAGCCCGCCCATTCATGTTGTAGACAAAATTGTCTCATCGTGGGTCTACCACTTGCAGTGTTTATATACAATATTCCTTGCAAATACACTTGGCAGCGTCTCGTTTTGAGTCGAACTGGCAACATTACCGAGGTAGTTGTGTGACGCAGCCACTAACTATGTCGTAGGAGAAGCGTCGTATGTCGCGAGATGTGTAAAGTGGCTACACACTGTATTAGCGGCAGTCGAATAATTAGGCTCAAAGCGAAAAGCGTATTATAAAACATTTAAAGGTAAAAATCAACCAAAGGGCCCGTCATTTACTAGTTAGAAAACTATCAAACATTAATAGGTACATACGCACTCACGCCTGTAATCCCCGAAGAGGTAGGCAGAGGTGTAACTAGTATTAATAGGTATATTTTAGTGATATGTAATTAAATTTAATCTAGTTATGCTCAGAAAACCTTCTAACCATTTTTAACGTAGTAAAAAGTATACAAAAAAAACTGAAATGTCCGACCTATTCTGATTGATGCGAATTGGGTATATTTATCTGTAAGCTTAACAAATTTCAATAAAATGTTATACTATGTTAAAACCTAGACTTATTTAACTGCTTTAATGTCTCGAGCAGCGCTCCAAATTTATATACCTATTTATTTTAATTTATTTCACAACATAGAACCATTAACGATATTACGCCCTATTTACATGAAGAGATTTTCTCGTACAATAGGGTAGTTGACTAGTTTTTTTTTATTATTTAAATCCATAAGTTATGTTACTCAAAATCTATTGCAGAAATAATTTTATAAATCGGACCAAAAATAAATAAGATAGAAGCCATTCAAATCCTGTAGAAGGGGTAATTGTCAAATGACAGACGATGCAACCTTTGACGTCACTGTGTAAAATGTTCACGCGTGCAAGTGAGATAGTGAGATATCCCTACTACGCGCCCACTTTTCCTCATACCAACATTTAAAGTCATAACTGCGGGCACATTTATGAACCAATTTTGATTGTGTTTTAATAAAAGGGTTTCTTTTGCGTATCATTTTCTGTTGCTTATAAAATAATGTATAAAATTCAATATAGGAAACTACCCTATACAGGCGATAATAGAAAAATATCTTCCGCATCTACGATTCTTGTTTTCAAAATGCATGACGCGACATCATGAATGACACTTTTCTGTTATATTCTCCCCTCCGTCGTGCTATAATCTCACTCCGTGTAAATGTGACATAGATCACAATTCATCAATTTGGAATATTCATATAGAACAATATCAAAATAGATGGTACTCATAACATGTGTCATGGGTTAAATAGGAGGTATGGTTTACTTTCTACCACTAGTTTTTACAGTTATCTTTACTCAAATGACCGCTGGATCAGGTATGACTGGGATGGTACCGATATGGTTTCTTTAAAATATACTACAGATGGTATTTCTCGTTCACATATAGGGTTCTCTACGCCAGTGATATACACGCTCGTTGAGAGTTCTATTAATTTATTATAGGTACATCTGCCAAATGGAATAACAGTCCATCTTGCTTGTGTCATTCAGTGCATGTTCGCTCGGTTGATTCACGCGCGGGAACATTTTTAACAACGCTATCTCGACGCGAATCCGTCCCATTATGCCGCGTGGATTTATGAAACACGCGATCGAGTTATAACAAATGTAGCCGATACGTTACCACCGGTTACCGTCACGAGTAACTCACTTCCTGATACGCTCGTGAGTTGAATGTAAATACTACTTCGTCCCGCACCGCAGTGGTTGCACACAATGTCATTTTTAACCGACTCCAAATAAGGATGAGGTTCTCAGTTCAGCATTTTTTTTATGTGTGTACATCGACTTCTACACCAATTGTGGGCCGATATTGTTACAAATAAAATTTATTCAATGGAGTTTAGCTACCATATGGTCCCATATAAATTTGGCTAAGATCTGATGACGGAGTACGGAGTAAGAAAATGCAACTTCTCAACGGACAACAGTACACTCGTCGCGATTGTGTTATTGTATTGGAATTTACATGTTATTTCGGTAAATACTACTAAAATTTTAAAAATAAAATAAGTTTTAACAAAACTTAAAAATTGTTTTCAAAATAAAAACACTGAAAAGTTTTGGTTCAACTTATTTTATTACAGTTTCGAATACAATTTTAAATATGCATGCAAAAAGATTATTAATTTTATATACTTTTCGCAAAAGCGTTGATCGTGAAGGTGTAGGGACTCACATTCATTTAACGTGTGTAGTCATATTGCATATATTGAAGAATTAGTGTTATGGTGATGTTCATGAATAAGGAAAATAACTTTCTCAGCTTATACATCTTGCTTAATAGATGGAGGGAAAACATGAAAAATTAAAGGTTGAGGTGAAAATGTAAAGAACGTAATCAAAATACATGAGGTGTTGGAGTGAAGACATTGAACCAAGGAAATTTCCTTTTCGCATAAAATAACAGCACCGCTGTGCGTGTTAGATAAATGATTTGTATTGAAGGCGAAACACGATGACGTCACCTTATTCTGACGTCTAACACGTGATGGATGAAGCGCGGCCACAAATTACACGTGTGCTATACATTATTCTCGTATCAATAGAGCTCACCTTCTTCAGCACCTTCTTCAAGAAGCTGTAGACAATTTTGCCTACAACATGAATGGGCCGGCTCGTCCGGGTCGTTACCACTGTTTCACAGAAAACCCACGTAGCAGCTTGCTGCTGCGTTTCGTACGGTGAGTGAGATATCCAAAGGCCCAAATTCCCTCCCGTTCCCAATCCCTTAATTATCCCTTTCCTTTACGGTCAGCAACACGCCCATGACTCGTCGGTATTGTGGGCGTACATGGATGGTGGTGATCACATACCATCAGGTGACCCACTTGCTCGTTTGTCGGCCTATGCAATAAAAATTATCTTATTATTTTATTTTAAAGTATAAATAATGGTGTACTTTGTCAGTTATATTTTATGGCGCCGTATAAAAAACCTCATCACGTTTATGAACATCAGACTACATAATATCGTTTGTTTACGGCGCGTGGTGCTCGTGTGTCGCATCATAATTTTGTTGTCCCGTAGTTTAGACTTTAGACATCGCTCGCTGAAGCCAAGCCTTAACAACGTAAACTTCTGAATGTACTTTCACCTATAAATATTACTACGAAATTGGAGTACATGCATCACAATTGTGACTCGAAATAAAGCAGATAAATCTAGTAAATGGCATTCTGAACGATGTAAAGACCGTTTGTGTTGCCGTTTGTTTGTCAGAAACTGAAATCTTAATAATATCATAAATATTAATCACATGCATAAATAAAGAATCAGATACAAGCTAGTAATTTTAAACAAGCTGGCGAAAAGGTTTGAACTACACAACGCTTGCTTCCATTACAGAAAATCCTGCATTTTTGGAGAAAATATTCTAGAGATAATAGTTGCTTGAAAATTAACCTTACACTCATGGAAGTAATAAATAGAATTTTTTGTTCTTATTTTAGCACTGACCACTGCATTCTTTATAATCTGAAATAGCGACGCCGTCTTTTGTGATGTAAATGCCTAAAGTTGAATTTGAATGCAAGTTATTGTAAGTTTCAAAATATTCTAGTTGTAATATGAAGGTGCCGTATAAGTTGGATTGATAGTGCGAAGTAAGCGGACGAGCCGTGGACGAGGCATGGACGCCGCGGGACCTTTTGAAATGTTACTGAATATATTACATTCCTGCCTCGGTGGCGCAGTTGTAATACGTACGCGTTAAGGTTAAGCTAACGCTGAGATCCCGGGTCGGGTAAAGTGGTATTATAGTATAGCGATAGCCCAAACGATACTCGTTCAAGCGCGACACCTCGTGTGTATTGCTGCACGTCCGTGTATCACAGAACATAGACCTTCGGTAAACAATTCAAACGAAGTTAATTAGCCAAGTTTGGCTCAAAACTAGTTGCGCCTCAAACTGCCCGCGGAACAGACTCCGGTTTGTTGCCGAATCTAATTACTTGAGGCTTTTATTGCCGCCGAACGCGAAGGAAAATCGTTACGAGGAACTCGTTGGTGAAATCGAAAGGCCGAGCCGTCTTGAAATAAAACAATTTGTTCCGTTGACGCGTTTAGTTCAATTTACAGTAACAAGCTTTGACACTAATTTATTTGTCAGGTGTTGAATGTAGTAATTCTTCGAAAGGTAAGTCCATTGAAATATAATTTAGGAGTTTTAAATTTTATAGCTCAATGTGCATCTGCACAAAAAATAAATAAATTAGATTATTATTATTTATTCGCTTTTGCCTTCGGTTTCGCTCGCGTGGTTGATCCGATTGGTCGAATAGTTATTGAAATAAAACTAGTTTATACGGATTTTATCGCGGTTTAATTTTTATTTTAGGGAACGCGACAGTAGTAATGGATACGTCAGATTATAATAGTAAAATTGAACACCTTTTGTCGGATGAAAGTACTTATAAAAAAGTCAAAACAGACCCGACCAACAAAGTTTTAAAGGCTACTAGCTCTTTAATAAAATGTTACTCCGACACATTAAATCTAGACGTAAACTTACTCGTTCCTTCGTGTGCAAAACCTCCCAAACTGTATGGGTTACCAAAAATACACAAGCAAAATGCTCCTCTACGTCCTATTGTGAGTCAGGTCGACACACCAACCTACAGATTGGCTCAGCACGTAGCAAAAGTGCTTTCACCACTGAGAGGAAACACTAGAGCATCTGTGAAGGATTCTTACCAATTTGTCAGTGATATTAAACACCTACAATTAACTGACAATGAAACCATGGTCAGTTTTGATGTCCAGTCGCTTTTCACGAGCTTACCATTACAAGACTGCATCAAAATTGTTTCTAAGAAGTTAGCGGATAATAACATGCCCTTAGCATATGCAGAATTGCTTGAACATTGCCTCACATCTGGCTATATGTTGTGGAACAATCAATTCTATGTACAAGTGAATGGAGTGGCTATGGGCTCACCCGTATCTCCAGTAGTCGCCGATATTTTCATGGAAGACTTCGAGGAGACAGCCCTAAGCACATCCCCTGTCTCACCAATATTTTATAAACGGTACGTAGATGATACTTTCACAATTTTACCATCTGACAAAGTAACTGCATTTTTAGATCATCTCAACTCCATTAACAATAAAATTCAATTCACTATGGAGTTGGAACACAATAAATCTCTAGCCTTCTTAGATGTTTTGGTTATCCGTAATCCTGATCAGTCTTTAAGCCATACTGTGTATCGGAAAATGACCCATACTGATAAATACTTGAACGGTGAATCTCACCACCATCCAAAACAGTTAGCTACCGTGGGTAAATCCTTGTTTCAGAGAGCACAAGGAATCTGTGACGAGGAACATCTGGCTACTGAGCTACAGCATGTCAAGCGAGTACTGCGAGACAATAAGCTCCAAATTCCACGCCGCCGTCACAGAAACCGAGTAAAACCAGCCACAGTTGAACGTGCCCCTGTTGTATTACCATATGTTAGAGGTGTCACAGACAAGATTGGCTATATACTGAAGCGTGCTTCTATTAAAACTTATTTCAAGCCGCCCAAGAAGATTAGTCAATTTTTACCATCTGTCAAGTGTCACATACCTCTACAAGAACAGGGTGTATATAAAATAGATTGTGACTGTGGACTCTCCTATATCGGACAAACTAAAAGAAGCATAGGGACCCGCGTAAAAGAACACATAGCTGATGTTAAACACCGACGCTCTACGAAGTCTGCAGTTGCTGAACATTCAGATGAAGGCTCCAAACATTACCTTAGATTTGACAAACCACAAATCCTTGCCAAAGAACACCGATTCCTACCTAGGATGATTCGCGAGGCTATTGAAATTAAGAAACACCCAAATTTCAATAGAGAAGATGGTTGGAAGCTTGCACAAGCCTGGGATCCAATTATACATTTAATTAAATCGGAACCCAAAAGACCAACTGCCAGACCTCAAGATACCGTGAGCTCTTTCTGCGTAGATCGGACTAGTGTCAACTAACTTTTTTAATTAATTGGAAATATATGTATTATTTTAAAATGAAGGTAGCCATTGTAACATTAACTTTTCGAGACGACCTACACCTCAGTCTCTCCCGTGACCACGAAGGCTGAAAAGCTTTCGAAACGTCGGGACTAAAATAAAAATTAAACCGCGATAAAATCCGTATAAACTAGTTTTATTTCAATGAGTAATATTCGCGTAAACCTAAGAAATCAGGTCGAATAGTTAGTTAATCGAGTAGTAGCGATCGATTAAAGTAAATATATATGGCGTGTATACATATACAAGGTGCTACAGAAAGGTGTGGTCATATTTTAGGGTCATTACGTACATCTATAATTACACGTTAATTTAAACCACTCGTTTATTAAGATCGATAAGATTGATCAGGTCACTATCAATTATTTTGAACGACACTCACTTTTTCACAGTCAGTCTTCAGTCACAGTATGATACTTTCAGTGGAGAGTTGTGGTCGTATGACAATTTTTTGTTTTTTTTTTTACTACTAGTATTATACCTCTCCCACTGCTGGACGCGGGCCTCCTCTACTGAATAAGAGCGGTTAGGCCTTAGTCCACCACTCCGCGCTGGCCTAATGCGTGCTCAAACTTCACATACCTTTGAAATACTTATGGAAAACTTCTCAGGTATGCAGGTTTCCTGACAATATTTCCTTCACCATTAACGCAAGTGATAATAATTAAGAATTAATACACACTTAGAAAAGTCAGAGGTGTGTGCTCTTGGGGCTGGTATCGAACCTGCAACTTTCGTACCACTCCCCACGGAGCTATCACTGCTTCTCTGCTGCTAAATTACTTATAAAAAAATAATCGTGCAGTGAATTAACCCAACTGTATGTTAAGCAAGCCGTATAATAGCAATAAAAGCAAAATAAAACTAAACATTTGCTGCAGCTGTTTCAATTACTCATATAGTAACAAGAACTCGCTAACGATCTTATGATTGACTGCGAAGAGGAAATAGTGAAAGGCGTTAATGTAGCATGAAAATGTAATATGATCGAGATCGCAGTATATTACCGCAAAATGTGGTTCATAATCAGACTTTGAGTGGTAGAGCCTTGCTGTAGACAGTTCTGTCTACAGCATGAATGGGCCAGCGCGTCCGGGTCGTTACCACTGTCTCACAGAAAACCAGCGTAAAGGAGCAGCTTGCTGCTGCGTTTCGTTCGGTGAGTGAGATATCCGGAGGCCCAAATTCCCCTTCCCAAACCCTAAAGTATCCCTTTCCTTTAACGTCGGCAACGCGCCCATGATTATTTTAGTATTGTAGGCGTACATGGGCGGTGGAGATCACTTACCATCAGGTGACCCACGTGCTCGTTTGCCGACATATACTATAAAAAAAATAAGATCGTCATTTCACTCTTGGACATAAGCTTCTTCTACCACCACTTACCACTATGCGTATGTCGTCGCTCCACCTAACAGCAGTCCTATTTTATAGCTTTCGACTCGCGCTCGCTACTTAAGGACCCGTGTACTTTAATTGCCAGTTCGCTATTACAACCAGCCTACTAAAGAGGTGTGCAAGATAGAAGTGAAGCGAGTGGAAACCCGTTGTAGGCAGAGACAACCTAACATATAAGGATAGGCACCCCTGTGTGAAATAAGCGTGAGTCTGTATGTACGTAACCAGTTTACTATTACCTTTTTACTGGCAAGGGAAAGTTACTGCATTACTTGTACCTCTCTCTGATCCTGGAAAGCGACTCGATTGAATGAACCACTATAGTACTTTTCTACTAAGTTTACAGTTATTCACCCGAGTACAAATATTCAGTGACCAGCTTACGCGATAATATATTTTTAGTAATGTTTACGGTTTTTATTAGTCAATTAGACTCTAGTTTTGAGAGTGGTAGAGCCACGCTGTAGACAATTTTGTCTACAGCATGAATGGGCCGGCTCGTCCGGGTCGTTACCACTGTCTCACAGAAAACCGACGTAAAGTAGCCGCTTGCTGCTGCGTTTCGTACGGTGAGTGAGATATCCGGAGGCCCATCCCTTTCCTTTAAGGTCGGCAACGCGCTCATGACTCTTTTGGTATTGTGGGCGTGGATCCATGTGGGTGGTGATCACTTACCAACAGGCGACCCTCTTGCTCGTTGTCGGCCAATGAAAAAAAAAATGAAAAAAAAGAGAGACATTAATTATTACTTGGGTACCTACTATAGGTACTTGGGTAAGTTTAGGCACTCAAAGTCACCCAAAAATATGCATCAATTTAATTTTGTCAGATTCTATCTGAACAGTATTTGTGTGTATCAGTCTGACGACCGTGGGCAGGAAGGCGAGCGGAAGGCGGTGGCGAGAGCGGCGTCGCGCCCGCGCTGCTGAACAACGCACTTCCGCGGGGAACGAGCTGTGCCGATAGAACGTGATAGGGTTGCCTCCCAGCAAGGAGTGGGTGACAGTTAGAATAACTAATAATTAAGATAACATAATATATTTATGATTACCTACCTTACCTAAGAATTGCCGACTCGATGAATCTTATTCAATAAATGAACAAATGTAAATAGGCGTAAATTATTGAGTTTTAACTATTTATACAATGTTTTCATTAGCTAAATAGCTTTTTTGACCAGTTTCGTAAATGTAAAGTAAAGTATTACAGCGAAATATGTCATAATAGGTTTACGATAAAAAAGCAGTGATAGCTCAGCAGGGAGTGTGATAAGTGCTCTGAGACTTATTATCGCGCGCTGTAACTGTGAAAGAGAGCATCATGAGCAAACCTGTATACCTTAGAATTGTCAATAAGAATTTCAAAAGTACGCGAAGTCTGCCGACCCGCATTAGGCTAGCGTGGTAGGCCGGTGCCTAGCAAAGGGTCAGTGCATAACTCAGGTCTGATATTATAATATTGCAAATATTCGCCAGCCCTACGACATAGGTACTGTGTGTCTATGTAGCGAGTAGTTAGTAGCGGGTACTGTGTAGTGAGTGCTTCAGAGACCACAGCCCCACGTGGCGGACGGACTCGCCACGCCGTACCTCGCTGGAAGACGCTGTAATTACTACCTTTTGCTCCTAAGCATCTAAGAAATAGAAACTGTACAAAAAGATGCCGTTTACTATTACCATTTCAAGTTATGGACCTTTGAACTGATTGACAGTATTCTGGTTTTTTTGTTAAAAGAAAAAGGCATAATTAAGGGAAAAAACCCGTATACAGCGTGGCTCTACCACTCAAAAAATATTGATTAAAGTTTTTTTAATTTTTATTGTTAGAACAAGAAACGGTTACATGTTAAGAATATATAAAATAAGAATTCAACCGCGATAAAATTAGTATAAACTAGTTTTATTTCAATGTGTAATATTCGCGTATACCTAGGAAATCACTATGTTAAGAATATACAAACATATCTTAACAAATGAATATGTAGATTATATTAACACCAGACTGAACTTAAGGGGGAGCATAATACTATTATTTTGTCAAATCAAAATCTAATATCAGTTCGGTCATAATTCATTCGCAGTGTCAGCTAAATACGAGAATTGGCCTTCTGGACGATTCGACACGATTCATTCTGTAGGTAGATTATAAACTAAAGTACGTACAGTGTGGCTCTATCACTTAAAAAAGTTCATGACTAGTTTATACTCAGTACTATTGTCCGCCGGGAATTCCCGTTTCCAACATGAACACAACTATCCGAGTTCAATTGATGGCACTTCGACAACTGAAAGAGTTCACTTGAACTTATCGGTCTGCATTTATGTATCTAGAGATCTGCTCTGGACGTACTCTTTTACTTTAAACTCATGTTTCAGTTTGATAGCCCGAGAACATTTTAGACCATAAGCACGGTCTGTGTGATAACTGGATTGTCAAGAAAACTTTTACTAAAAATCTTCATTACGCCAATTTTTATGTTTTGTGTTATGGTGGCTTCAGATGATTATCCTTTTTAACTGACTTCAAAAAAGGAAGAGGTTTTTAATTCGATTTTTTTATAAAGCTAAATCGGTCCACTTTGCATGAATAAAATCATTTTTCCTTTAAAGATAAGTGTATTAACTATTTTTTATAAAATGTGACTTTGCTCGTTCATCGATCGCACTCGTGGCTTCGTTTAACAAGTGTCTAAGGATTTAAATTAAATACATAATAATTTATGTCCCCATTACAGATAAAATATGGCTATTAACGATGGGGATAATAATATGTTTATTATACTTTACGACCTCCCTGTGGACACGGATTACACAAAATCTGTCGTCAGTTTTATAGTTCGTAACACAGTTTTCAACACAGTATATCCGGGATTAATATTTGAGATACGTTTAATGTCTCCACGAGAAGTTTCGGATGTAATCATCATAAAGTCCCCGACGATATCCCCGCTGGACCATAGTTAACACAGCATGACATAAAATTAGTTCACGTCTTTATCTTTGAACGGGTAAGCAGAAGTGCAACTAGTGCACCCATATTTGCTGAGTATGTTTATGTTTCGATTTTTGTGAACTTGGATGATTGTTATTCAATCAAACATTAGCGCCTGAATGGATTTAGATGAAATTTGGTACACAGGTAGGCTATGACCAGGATGATGACATAGGAGCTGACATTTTGACAGAACCATTAACTTTTTTTATTAACCCTCCCCAGTTGAGTTTAATAGTGGTGCAAAGTTTGTTTAAGAAATAATATTTTTTCTGTCTTTACTTGAAATTTCGTTTTAATACTCTTCAAAACAATAAAACACTTACCTAATTAGTTATTTTTCCCAAATTCAATCCTGATCAGAGAAAAGAGCTTTTCCCAGAAAATAATTTTCACGCGGGAGAAGCCGCAAGCAAAGGCTAATAATACTATAATATTTTTTTTTAATAGTATAGGCTGGCAATCGAGCAAGTGGGTCACCTTATGGTAAGTGATCTCCACCCCCCATATACACCCACAATACCAAAAGATTCATGGGCGCGTTGCCGACCCTAAAGGAAAGGGATAATTAAGGAATTGGGAAGGGGAGGGAATTTGGGCCTCCGGATATCACACTCACCGTACGAAACGCAGCAGTATGCTGCTACTTTACGTCAGTTTTCTGAGACAGTGGTAACAACCCGGACGAGCTGACCCATTCATGATGTAGACAAAACTGTCTGCAGCGTGGCTCTACCACTTATATAATATATACATAGGATACTTCTACAAATGGAAAGATATATCCCTTTTCATTTTAATTGCTTCCATTCGCCACCTAATGGAGAAGGGATCGTGAAACATTCACATGAAACATTCCGGAACACGAGTAGTGCTCGAATAACTACCGACATAAATTTTATAGCATACGTCGGATTTAGTGTTGCCTACTTTGCTTTTTTTATAATTCGTTTATAAAGTAGAGTTCATTGAGCAAATGTAATCTAAATAATAGTAACAAACTATGTGAAAATATTAAATATAAGGACAAAAATACACAATATGTTATATTATAAAAAACCAAATAATAGTTTTGATTTAACGTGTAAATGAAGTAAAATTATTATTTACATTTCTACACTGCTTTGCTATGACGTCGTTATTTTGCGTTTTAGTCCGTATTTAATCATTTTTTTACTATAGGTACCATTTCCAAATATGCCTTTTAATACTATAATTTATAGATAAATATTCAACAAAATTCGTCTAGTTTTTGCTACTTTGTTACGTTATAGGTAATTTAAAAAATATCAAAATACGAATGATTGACGGTGCGTTTACTGTTTTCCTTTGAGGAGTTTCTCCATTTCCCTCGTAATCCATCATGAGATCTTAACCAAATATACATAGAAAATCCTATCACATTTAAAAGAATTATAATTATCTCGACAGCTCCGTGGCGCAGCAGGCGAGTAGTCGGCTGCGAAGCGAGAGGCCGTGGGTTCGATTCCCACACCGAGACAGATGTGTGAACCACAAATATTGGTCTCGGGTCTGGGTGTTGTGGGATCGCAAGTCCCTCGTAGTTCCTGATACCCACGACACAGGTTTACCTAGTGTGGGGTCAGAGCTATGTGTGTGACTGTTGGGTGTATTATTATTATTATTATTATTATTATCTATGTACATTTGACGAAATTTATTTAGTTACCATTCGTTTGGTTCATTAATTGGCAATACTGGTTGGAAATCTCCGATTCCTCTATTACAGTAAAAATTCCACCCATATAGTAAGTGGCACAGATCTTGGGTTATAAACATATGAATAAATCCGCAGATTTACTATTAGTGCGGGTAATAAATACATGTTCCGGTGCGATTGATAGAGCACGCACATTATCCCACGTCTCCATTTACATTGCTGGTTATCTATATTCATTAATTATGGAACTTTAACATTGACGTCAATGAAAGACATTTAGCTGAATCGTACCTGCTACGACTGCGTGGGTGGTCTGAATATGTTGAATGATTTAATTGTGAAAGATATTATTATGAAGATTTATGTTCTTAAAGCTGAACCACATCTGACGCAGTTTACGGTGTCTGAGAGCGGAGGGCATTTTGAAAAACCATACCCGAGTATACTTACTAGATTATAATGCAATACTCATCTACGTTCTATATATAAGCTCAATCCGTTGGGCTTTTTACAGCATAGACCGGCAAATGAGCAAGTGGGTCACCTGATAGTAAGTGATCTCAACCGCCCATGTAGCCCAGCATTTCAAAATAATCATGGGCGCGTTGCCGACCTTAAAGGAAAGGGATTGCGAAGGGGAGGAGGATTTGGGCCTCCGGATATCTCACCCACCGTACGAAAAACAGCAGTAAGCTGCTACTTTACGCCGGTTTTCTGTTAGACAGTGGTAACGACCCGGACGAGCCGGCCCAATCATGGGTCTCTACCACTATGTACTACCTATGTGGCTCTACCACTTTGAATAGGTGGATTTGGTTTAAAATTCAGTTGCATGATTATACCCACACACATTTGAAGTTAATAAAAAGCTTATAATGTTATATTGTATTTTTCTAGTTGTTGTGGTATTGGGTTTTTCTATTACGAAATCCTCGGAGTCTGGAATTTGTGCCCGGTATGGCGATACGCTCGCCCCCTATCACATTGTGGGACGGAGATACGCTCGGCGAAATGTGGGTGTACTAGTTACACCTCTGCCTACCCCTTCAGGGATTACAGGCGTGAGTGTGTATGTATGTATAATGTTATCAAATATATTTGTTCGCCATTAGTTGTAACATAATAGATTATGTGATATACTTATGTGTTGGTAACTATCGGCAATAGTAACATTATTGTCTAATATCTATGTTTATTTGTGTGTATGTATGTTATTGTACCGATATATGTAATACGCTCATAAAACTCACGTTATTACGACGCAATAAAATATTGCCCGCCTGATAACCTGTATTACAGTGTTCGATATCCCACGACATGAAAAATGTTACGAGTATTTAGTTATATGTTCTTTGTGATAAATTATTTAAAATATTAATAATTAGCTTTTGCTCGCGGTTCCGCCCGCGTGAATAGACTTTTCCGAAATAAAACGTAGCCTATACCGTCTCCAGGGTCCCATCTATCTCTACATCAAAATTCATCAAAATCGGTTCAGTGATTTAGGCGTGAAAGCGTAACAAACAAATAGTTTTTTTTTTTCATAAAACAGCTATGGTCCTATGTTACTTCTTATACCTCCAAGAATATGTGTACAAAGTTTCATGATGATCGGTTAAGTAGTTTTCGCGTAAAAGCGTAACAAATAAACTTACATTCACATTTATAATATTAGTATGATAACTATAACAACTTTTATATAAATAACAGTAGCCAAGTGCACAAAAATGTATCATAAAAGTCGAACATAACTCGATAGTAAGGTCACACGTCGATATATGAAATTTTCCCACCAAAAGGAAAATCAACAGCCGAAATCCCAACGCTATCGCAACTTTAACAATTTGCTAACAAGATTTCGCCAGGACAGCGAAGTGGCCGCTATTACACCGTCGCGTCGCCACGTCGAAAACCTGAAACGCTAGCTTTTACATGCAAGATTTTAAGAGACAATTTGTTGCGCAACATGTAGCCGGTACGTTATTCCAACGAAATGCAAACATAAAGTGACGTATTTGCCCGTTTGCTCGCCTCTGCGATTTAAAAAATACAAGAAACGTCGCGCATTTTTAACCAACTTAAAAAAGGAGGAGGTTCTCAATTCGGTGCGTTTTTTTTATTTGCCTTTTTTATGTATGTACATCGATTTCTCCGCCATGTGGGGACCGATTTTGTTCGAAATTTCACTCGATAGAGTTTAGCTGCGATGTGGTCCCATGTAAATTTGTTTAAGATCTGATGATGGGGTACGGCGTAAAAAAATAAAATTCCTCAACGGACAACAGTACACTCGTCGCGATTGTGTTATTGTATTGGATTTACATGCTATTGCTGTAAGTACCACTAATAAAAATTTAAGTCGGTTTCTAAGTTTTGTTAAACGTTATGTACAACGTCGTCTAATGTGTTATGCATAATGTGCTTTACTTCAATTATTATTACCCAACCACTAATGAATCCATATTAAAATCATTTTATAGCAGTAGTTTGTTGCGGTGTGACAACTGCCGTCACTGACAAATGGCCTGGCGATACAACATCAACGTTATGACGTGCTGACAACTAATAATGTTATGGAAGAGACATGGCGCGGATGTCGGGCGACAAAGCGACGGCGCCGCTTGTCACTGTGGACTGACGATGTCCGTATCACTGAGAAGTGGCGAGTGGCGACAGTGGCAAGACCTGTCATGATCATAACTTCATGTCTAACAATGTTTTAACTCTATCATGTGTATGTTTATTGCTCAGGCTATTTAGAGCTATTTAACCTGGCAAGAAATAAAAAGGAATTTGCGGAGTTGACATCCAACATTGAATAGTGAATAGGCACTGCCAGAGAGAGAGATTGCTAAGGCACATTTGTATTATTATTTTTATTGTTTCCCAGCAGACTTAATCCTTTTGTCTCCACCTTGTTGCGTTTCGTATGGTGTGGGAGATTTGCGGAGGCGCCAATGTCTTTACTTTCCTAATTCTTATTTCTCTCTGTTAACCTCAGCAACTCATCTATGACTGAATTAATTTGTTGAGTTTCATGGGTGGTGAGGATTACTTATTATGAGGTGACCTACTTGCTCGTTTGTCAGCCTTTGGTTTTTTTTAAACAATAAGATGAAGTGGAAGTTTAGGTTGACTGATTATTAAGTGGTAGAACCACGCTGTAGACACATTTTTCTACGGCATAAACGACTGGGTTGTTACCAGTCTCTCACAGAAAACTAACGTGAAAAATGCGGGCGCCCAAATCCCCTTCCCTTCCAAGTCCCTTAATTATCCGTTCCCGGTACATTCGGTAACGCATCCATAATTCATTCATTCATCCGGTATTCTGGATGTTCAATGGTGATAAATAAAAAGAACATGGGTGATGCAGATTTGTAGGCTCTATTATTAAAAAAACATACGTTGGCCAGCAATCTCAATCGGCAATTAATGTGTCATACTAAACCAGCGTTTCAGAGTTGAACACCTAAGTTGGTCACAATTAGGCTTACCAGCATCATACATTCTAGCATAATACAAATCTTTGTGCTATAACACTAAGCGATGAACAATTAGGAACATCAGTTAAAATAGTCGGTAACCACGAGTTAGTGCCGCGCCGTCGCGTTGTCATAACTCTAATCCGGCCGCATCACAGAACTCCAAGTTTACTGAAGGAGTGTCGTCGATTGATAACAACTCAAGAAACAACGTCTTGAGGTATTTATTCCCTGAGGTAATGCGTGATCTCATTTTCATTGGATTCGCGAAATATGTCCACATAATCTTATGTGACGGATATGTACATATTTTATAGTATAGTCCGGCAAACGAGCAAGTAAGTCACCCGATAGCAAAGATCTCCACCGTCCATAAACACCTACAATACCAGAAAATTGATGGACGCGTTGCCGTGAAGAAAAGAGATAATTAAGGGATTGTAAACGGTAGGAAGAGAGATGGGTACGGAGGAGTATGAAACGCTTCAGCAAGCTGCTACTTTACGTCAGTTTTCTGTGAGACAGTGGTAACATCACGGTTGAGCTGGCTCATTAATACTGTAGACAAAAGTGTCTACAGCGTAACTCTACCACAAACAATTACATTTAAAATGACTATGGTACACTAGAGAGGTCAGCTTCATTTATTCGACAGTTCATGCGAGACCTTAATGAGTTATCAGTTACAACTAGAAAAATGCGCTAAGCACCACTATGCCTCATTTATACGAAACATATCGCATGACAACTGCGAGAATATTACAAAAAACTGTCACGTATTAGACCACATCATACAGTTTGAAAAAATAAACGTACGACGCGGTCTCGTAAATGACAGTTTCCTGTTATTTTCTGTATGTGGTAGTAGAGTATCACACTCTCTCCATATAAATGAGGCTTATGTTTTCATTTATATTGCTGATGATAATAAACTATTTTTCTTGTTTCAGTAGAAAAAATTCAAAGAATTCCAAACATATTACTAAAACCTCATTCCCCGTATAAGAATGACAACAATGTCTCAGACCCAACGTATCCCTTTGAATGATCCATTACTACAAACGTATGGCGGTCCTCCCATGAATGTGCGAATCTACGCCACATATCCTACGCCGTTTGTGGCCGTGAACACCCTGATTTGTCACTATTGCCTCGTAACACACGAACACTTCCGAAGATAGCCGAAGGAAAGGTCCAGTAATGACTTCTTCTTGACGTACTGCCGGTAACTCTACAAACGTAAGGTTTGTGCCGTTTATTTTGTGCGTGTTTTTTGTAACATCTAGTCAATATTTGAAATTACATATTCATAAAAATATCTGAATATGTCGTGTCTTTAGTTTTGTAGTAGCGTACTTAGGCACACCCACAATACAAGTGGAGGCGTTTTAGTAAGAAGGCGGACCCTAGTACTAGCCGGGATAACGCCAGGTAGAAAGAAGAAGAACAATGTGATAGGGGGCTAGCCTATAGCCATACCGGGCACAATTCCAGACTCCAGGTGGATACTGAGCATTTCGTAATAGAAAAACCCAATATCACTTTTACCCGACCCGGTGATCGAACCCGAGACGTATACAACTGCGCCACCGAGGCAGTCTAAATCATATTTTATACATATTTCGGCCTTAATCTCTCCAACCCTTAGATCAGATGTAAGCTATTTATGATCATTAATCATTTAACCGAACGATAAATTGTTATTTAATTTTTCTCCAGAAAATTTTGTAATCAAAATAAAGCGTGTGTTAATATTTATTAAGCCCTCATAAATCCTCACAGAAGCCACATTTATATGACAAATAGACAAAAACTGATGAAAGTCGTTATGAGGCAGTCGGCACATAAATGAAGTTGAATGTAAAATGTGGCGACCGAATAGTACAGTTATAAATGAAGGGGTACGGCTAATTACCTTACGCGGAGCGAACAGGGCAGAGCGCCGTCTAACAGTCATGGAGGGGGAGAGACAGGCGATGAGTATGGGGGAGGGGGGGATAGCCAGCAAAACTGATTATTATTCCGCTAATTTCTTTAATTGACGTCATGGTTAAAGTTTGCTCATGATTAGGAAGTTGATGTCGCGGATTTTCTTCAGTCGCCATCTTTGCTACGGAACGCTAAATTACTGGCAACTGTCGTTCATAATAAAATAATGTTTTTAATGGAGGAAAATGTTAAGATTTACCATTACGGGGCCTCCTTGGCCTTCAGTGGGTAACTTTTCCCATGCTTTAAATTAGCAATAATGCAAAATTAATCGAGCGATTCAAATAGTTTATAGCAGAAATGTAGTAATAAGAGTACGAATTATTAATAATTAAAATTGAATTGGGAATAAATTAAAACGTTTTTTTAGTTGCGACTAACATTCGAAGGCCGCAAAGGCCAAATGGAGCCCATCTCGAGATGGACGGCAATGTGAAATATCGTGATGGCGGGATGTCTAAAGACATGACGTGCCGTAAAGCAGCGCAGTGCAAGGGCGGTTCCGGCAGTAATCCACAGCATACTCAGAATCTCCTAAGACCGTTCCACTTATACCAAAGAAAGGAATCATGGGGTATTATTCACGCAACGCAGCTAGCTACCTAGACTGGTGATACCGGCATATCCTTCTCCTCCGGAATTAGTAATCCGTAAACTGAAAGAATGTAATCTGAATATATTTTTTTATAGGTTGAGCGCCACGCCTGCTCATAAACAGAAGTAACGGCACACAGAACTTTAAATACCAAAGCACTGCATGACACTGGACTGCGCTCATCACCTCGAGACATAAAGTGTTAAATCTCACAATGCCCAGTAATTTCACTGGCTTGAATGTCCTTCAAACCGGAACACAACAGTGCTTACACAGTTTTTCTTGGCGGCAGAAATAGACTAAGCGGTGGTACCAACCCAGCCGGCCTCTCGCATACGAGTGACCTACCACCTTAATACACTTTTTTTATAATTATACTAGCTCGGCAGAATGACTACGCTACACCTGATGTTAAGTGCAGCGCAATCCAAGAATACTGTCGACCAACGACAGACGATGTGTCTATCGTAGGTCGGCAAAATTATGCCGGCCTACCTAATTGCTTCTTCACACTCCGTATAAGGATTGTGCTTCATTTTTTTGCGTAATATATTAAATTGATATTGCTTTATAGGTCGCTTATTACGTCGTACCGTTTATAATTTGTCGTTTAACTTTTACGACACTAATTATTACGTAAACATCAATTTGTTCTCAACGTGTGACCTTTGAAAAAAGCCACCGTGGGACTGGCTTACAACTTTCATCACACAAAATGTCTTCTGTACAAACACTTTAACGATTTGGAAATATTTTTATTTTTTTGTTCTAAAAGCTATGAGCGGTAGAGCCACGCTGTAGACACTTTTGTCTACAGCATGTATGGGCCGGCTTGTCCGGGTCATTACCACTGTCTCACAGAAAACTGGCGTAAAGTAGCAGCTTGCTGCTGCGTTTCGTACGGTGAGTGAGATATCCGGAAGCCCAAATTCCCCTACCCTTCCCAATCCCTTACTTATCCCTTTCCTTTAAGGTCAGCAACGCGCCCATGATTATTTTAGTGTTGTGGGCGTACATGGGCGGTGGAGATCACTTACCATCAGGTGACCCACTTTTTTTTTTTTTTTTTTTTTTTTTTACTGCCTGGATAGGCAGACGAGCAAACGGGCCACCTGATGGTAAGTAGTCACCGCCGCCCATAGACTTCTGCAATGCCAGGGCACAGCAAAGCCGCTGCCTACCGTCGAAGGATTACTCTTTTTAAACCTCGTTTAAAGAAGGACATGTCATAGCGCTCAGGGAACACCGCTGCAGGGAGTTCATTCCAGAGCTTGCACGTACGTGGTAAGAATGAACGCTGGAAACGAACCGTGCTAGACGGAATCGTTTCCAGGTGGTATGGATGAACTCTGCTGCGGTGTCGGGTGGTGCGATGATAAAATGGTGATGTTGGCACCATTTTAAACAGTTCCTCGGAGCACTCCCCGTGGAACAACCGGTAGAACAAGCAGAGAGACCCGAAATCTCTCCGCAGCCCCAACGGCTCCAGGTTATCCGTGATATCAGGATCCCCGACGATTCGAACGGCCCGCCTCTGGAAGGAGTCAAGTGGGTCAAGCAAGCATTTGGGCGCTCCTGCCCAGAGATGAGAACAGTACTCCACGTGGGGCCGGACTTGCGCCTTATAAAGCGCTAATCTATGGCCCGACGTGAAGTACCGCCTAGCTCTGTTCAGGATGCCCAATTTCTTGCTTGCCAATTTGGCTTTGTCCTCCACTTGACTCCTAAACTGGACCTTGCTCGATATATCGACGCCGAGGATCCCAATACCTTCGGAAACCCGGAGAGTGACTTCTTGGAACCGTGGCGCCATGACAAATGGGTCCTTCTTAGCGGTGAACGCGCAAACTTGTGTCTTCGTGGGGTTAAAGTGAACCAGGTTCCTTTCACCCCATTCGGAGGCCCGCCCCAGAGAGCTCTCGATTTCAGACACAAGTTCTGACCGTCTTTCTTCCACGGTGCTGCGAGGGATACCCTGCTGGCCAGTGTAGCGCCCATCAATGGTGCTATCATCTGCATAACAATGCATGTTATCGATGATAGATAACATGTCATTGATATGCAGTATGAATAGAGTGGGCGACAACACTGAGCCTTGTGGAACGCCAGCATTAATGGACATAGTGTCGGAGCAGCAGCCGTTTACAACGACTTTGATGCTCCGACCGTCCAAGAAGCTAGCAATCCACTTGCAGAGTCCCTCGGGGATTCCGTATGATGGTAGCTTCGACAGAAGGCCCCCATGCCATACCCGATCAAACGCCTTCGCGATGTCTAGACCGACGGCCATAGCCTCACCCTTGCTCTCTATAGCCTCCGCCCAGCCATGTGTGAGGTAAACAAGAAGATCACCAGCCGAGCGACCGTGACGGAAACCGTACTGACGATCGCTAATCAGCTGGTGCTCCTCTAGATACCCCATAAGCTGGGCGTTGATTACTCTCTCCATGACTTTAGAGAGCAAGGATGTGATGGCTATCGGTCTATAGCACGAAGGTTCCGACCGGTCACCTTTTTTAGGGATCGGATGGACATGAGCTACCTTCCACGAAGCGGGAACCCTGTTGGAATTATATGAAAGACGGTAAAGGCGCGTAAGAATGGGGGTCAACTCGGGGGCGCACGTCTTAAGAACCACTGCGGGGATGCAGTCCGGCCCACTCGACTTTCGGATGTTAAGAAGCCTAAGCTCCCGCCTGACCGCACGCTGATTAATGCGGATTTCAGGCAGGGAGTACTCGCACCGGGGAAGTTTTGGTGGAGTGGCTCCTCTGTCATCCAAAGTCGAGTTCGAGGCAAAGGATTGGGCCAGGAGATCAGCCTTCTCCTTTGCACTGTGGGCCAAACTGTCATCGGCCTTACGCAGTGGCGGGAGACTGGATAGGCAGAAGTTACCTTGGACAGCCTTGGCGAGAGACCAGAAAGCCCGACTACCAGACGGGTAACTCTCGAGCCGCTAGCCAATTCTGCCAATGTGTTCCGCCTTGGCCTTGGCTATAGCCCTCTTGTTGGACCTAGAAGCGGCATTAAATTTCCGCCTCTCCTCCTTCGCGTTTGGACCCTGATGCCTTTGGGCTTCGTTCCACGCCCCGTATGCGGACCGCTTAAGGCGTGCAGCTTCGGCACAGGTACTGTTATACCAGGGCCGGCTGCGACGCCCGACAGGTACCCTGGAGTTAGGGATGAAAAGATCCATCCCCATAACTACCAGGTCCCTGACGCGGTCCGCACAAGCATCAGGATCTTCGGAAGAGAAGCAGAACCGCTTCCATGGGAAGGACGCAAAGAATTCACGCATCCCTTCCCAATCCGCTGACCCATACCGCCAGACCCTGCGGAACCCCGTCGCTGAAGAGCGATCGGGATATACCGCAGGGGCTGAGGTACGTATAAGGCAGTGGTCTGATGACCCCAAAGGGGGGTCGACCACTACCTTATATCCTTCAGGATTTGTGGTCAGTAGAAGGTCCAACAGGGAGGGCTCATGGGTCTCAACATCTGGAACTCGGGTGGGCTGAGTTACCAGTTGTGTGAGACCGTAAGCCAAAGCCATCTCATAAGCAGACCGACCCGCTGCGTCGGTGGTTCGGGAACCCAACCACTCAGAATGGTGAGCGTTAAAATCCCCAAGGACCACCACCTCCGCGGACGGATACTGCTCGAGAGATTGATCAGTCCCCACTTGGACGTTCTCGAATAAGGGAGAAGCCCCCGTTTCACCGGCATGGGACCTGTATAGGCATGCATAGACCCGGGTACGACCCCCATACTCTACGCAAACCCACAAGATTGACAGGTCCCGATGCTCGAGGCCCCGAAGGCGGCGACAACATATATCATCCCTGACGAAAACGCACACCCCGGCCTTACGCAGGAACGAGTGTTCCAGTACGTAACCGGGGTAGCTAAGGTACGAGATGTCGTCAGGGGTAGATATCTGAGTCTCCGTTAAAAAGAGCAGGGCAGGCCGCGCTGACTCTAGATGGTAGTGTACAGCGTCCAGGTTGCTGTGCAGACCCCTGACATTGCAGAAGTCTACTGTTAAAGTGGATGAAGAATCCGCCGAAGTAAATTCGCTCTTTTTTACTTGTGCCTTCATTAAAAAAAATTGAGTTGGGGGAAAGGGAAATGTGTTGGGGTAGTGAAATGAGGCGGCACCCAAAATATAATTTTGCGGAGTCAGGAGCCAGATGGTCACGCGAGTAATGTGAGGAGCTGGCGCGAGGCACGGAAGGGCCCCCGATGCCCCCCCGTGTACAGTCGCCGGGATCCACTCCAGTCTCCCAAGCTGGCACGACGACAGTACTACGGGATTTTCGCCGGTTGGCAGGACAGCTTCCCGGGGAGGGAGTTTTTATAAAGTGTATCCCCGGGTTCAGGTCCCCTACTGACCGGTAGGCGGCCGGCGGTGGCCGTTCCCATCGGGTCTCCCTGTATCCCACGCCAGCCCCTCACGAATGCTACCCATGCGGCGACCGAAACCAAACCCCCGCATACGAGTGCCGTCCAAATTTCACCACCAGGGAATGGAGAGGACAGAAGGAACGGCTATCTAGCCCTTCCACCGGAACGCATTACTACTTCGCGGCAGAAATAGGCTAGACGGTGGTACCAATCCGTTCGGGCCTAACTCCAAGTAAATAAATGAAATCCACCAAGAGTTAAGCCCTACCACCAGTGACGGGACGGGAAGGGTTGGAGGGGGGCATCAGAGCCGCGGGGGTAGTGACGGAACGCGGCGCTGACGGCTCGAGTGGCCGGGGTCGCACTCCCGAACCATTCTACGTGACAACCGGACAGACTGACACAAGAATGGCCTCTGGCACTTAACCACTTGCCTCTTTGCCGGCCTATACTATAAAAAAAAGCGAAATAGTTTATTTATTTGTTACAATTTATACTGTTTCACAATATTAAAGTAACATTTAATCAATAAAAGGACTGATTGAGAGATTTTAAAAGTTCATGACAGAGATCTTCCTTACGGTATATAATATGTCAGAATGTAACTTTTGTATTTTAATGTATCATATTTTATTAGGTAAATGCTTTTACTCAGAGGTGGTGAAAGAGTCGCTTAGGATTTTGAATCACTATGATTCTGAATTCAAACCCCAAATCGGCAAACATTTTTGATTCAAAAACATGTTGTGCTGGAGTCACAACCTCACACATCACAAGCTGAATATAAGCTCGGTAAAATATAGGAGCACTTTTGCCTCGGTCTTTTTCGGTTTCTCCGTTTAGAGATGTCTCAGAGTCAGAACTAGAAGGTATATCGGACTCACTCTCCTTTACGTCGAAGGTCACGGATTGTCGGTAAAATTTTCTACTCCTTCGGTACTACAAGTAACAGCTTATGTATTAAAAAGTAAGGACAGTATTTTCATGAGTTGCGTAGAGTCATTGGCAAAGTTGGCGTAAGTTGTATTTCTGGTTCGTTCCGTATTTGATGGAGGTTGGAAGGCGGTCGGTGACGGAAATGTTGCCCATATATATTCCGAATATTTTTTGCATTACGTCCTGAATCAGTGTGATTTATACGGGTCTGCGGATTGTGGCCCCCACCCACACTCCCTCCTCGGCAATCAAACTCGTATAGTTCTGTCTACTAGTTATGCAAAATGTGACAAAAAAACAAAAGGTGAAGTAGAATGATGGCAAGCTATTTATTGTATCTATGCTTCTCTGCCACCAAACAGCAGTGTATAAGCACTATTGTATTATGGTTTGAAGGGCATTGAAGCCAGTGAAATTTCTGGGCATTAAGAGACTTAAATTCATATTTCTCTTAGTGACGAGCGCAATCCAGTGCGTTGTAATTCAAAGTTCTGTGTGGTGTTGCTTCTTTTATGGGCAGGCGTTGCGCTTACCATCAAGCGAGTGACCTATTCGTTTCGTCACTGAAGCTAAAAAAATGTAGTAAGTTCCCTAGTAGTAGACGTTTTGAGGTACGTGACGGAAACGGCGAGACCGCGACGCGTGGTCTAAGTCAGGCGATAGACAAGTCTAGGTCAAGCACACGGGCCCTGTCTCGGTCGCATGCCTTGAAACCCATCTATACAAAGCGGTCGTGTCGCGCGTCGCCGTCTTCTGTCTCGATCACGTACCTCAGAACGTGTCTTTACAATCCACACTAATATTAAAAAGATGTAGAATTCTTAGTTTCTGAGTTTGTAGGGGTAATTTCTGACACTACTCATCTAATAGGGTAGTTGACTAGATTTTTTTATTACTTAAATCAATAATTTACGTTACTCAAAATCTATTGCAGAAAGAATTTTATAAATCGGACCAAAAATAAATAAGTTAGAAGCCATCAAAATCCTGTAGAAGGGGTAATTGTCAAATGACAGACGACGCAAACTTTGACGTCACTGTGTAAAATGTTCATTATGGTGCACGCGTGCAAGCAAGATAGTGAGATATCCCTACTACGCACCCACTTTTCCTCATACCAACAATTAAAGTCATAACTGAGGGGACATTTCTGAACCAATTTTGATTGTGTTTTAATAAAAGGTTTCTTTTGCGCATCATTTTCTGTTGTTTATAAAATAATGTATAAAATTCAATATAGGAAACTAGCCTATTCTAAAAATATTACTATGTCCTTACATTACTCCATTTATTACAATAATTGTACAAAATATAACATCTTGGCAAAGTAAAGTAGTAAAACAGATGCTATGTTTAATTAAAACCAATTTTTTGTACCGTCAGATGGTAGAGTCGTCGCGAGTATTATTTCAATAAAATGAAATATTTCGTAATAGAAGTACAATATTATTATAATATTGATATACGATATTATATAATTCTGATATTGAATTATAATAATAAAATTAGATCGCATGATGATGTCAAAATTAATTTGCTGTTATGTTATCCTACTTTGGTATTTCATTTACCAATTCTAAGGGGCTTCTTGAAAATCTTGTCAGGGTTTTAACACCGGCAATACAATGAGGCGCTCATAGCCAGTTGCCCTGTCAATCTATAGATGGGTGACCGCTTAGTGACATTTCAACTGAGCGTCTCCGCGCTTCCGAAGGCACGTGAGACGTAACGGTAGACAGCGGCTTGGCTCTGCTCTGGCATTGCTGAGGTCCATGGACGGCGGTAACCACTTACCATCAGGTAGGCCGCCTGCTCGTCTGTATATCTAGGCAATAAAAATAAAAAAAAAGACTCGCTCCCGGCTGTCGACTCGACAGCAATCGTGCGTTTCGTACGGTGAGTGAGATATCCGGAGGCCCGAATCCCCTCCCCTTCGCTCAATCCCTTAATCCCTTTCCTTTAAGGTTGGCAACGCACCCATAATTATTTTGGTATTGTGGGCGTACATGTGCGGTGGAGATCACTTACCATCAGGTGACGTACTTGCTCGTTTGACGGCCTATGCTATTAAAAAAGACACTGCTGGATCAGAAATAACGAAAGTAACCAGTTATTTATTAAGCAGACTATTTTCTACTTGGCGGATATGCGCCCGAAGCATATTTCATACAAAACGGACTCACTGCTATCGCGTGGCTCGCGTCACGCGTCGCGTTCTCTCTCTGTGTGTATGTGTGTTTACAAATATCGCAGTTATATTTCGTTGAATTCCGTTAATTTTTAACCGTCCAAACAAACGGAGGAAAGTTCTCATTACGTTTGTATATATTTTTTATATATAGTCACGCATAACTCCGCCAAATGTGGACCGATTTGGATGTTTTTTTTTTGTATTATAGGCTTACTTCTAGGATTGCCCCTTTTGAATTTGAAAGGGGTGAATCTTAAGGAGATGAAATGTAAGATGAAAGACTAAAACTTTGACATTTAGGCGTAACTTTGAATTTAATGAATGAAAATTTTATGAATTTTGCTACGGAAATAGACGGGACCTTGGAGACGGTTATAGGCTATCCCGGAAAAGGCTGTTCACGCAGTCGGAGCCGTAAGCAAAAGCTAGTAATATAATAAAAGCTTTTTGAAAAAAAAAAAAATTGTCAAAAAAATTAAACTGCACAATTTTGAGTCAACGCTACTGACTAATAGTCAATTGTTGATAATTACCGACTTAAAGTTAACTTGTTTTATTTCTACCTTTAGAGTTTTTTTAATAGGTTTTATTGTTGTCAGTAGAGTAGCTAGATTAATATTATAGTTATAACAAAATCAAATCTTCTTATTAATCTAATGGTAGCATATGTCATTAGTAATGAAAAGGATAAGGTTTAATTCCCAAGTCGAGGGATCAAAGTATGTGTGAGTTGCTCGGGACTGGATTTTGTGTCCAATATTGCAATAGCCAGGGGGGGGGCGATATTACATAAGGGCACCAAAATTATCGGTGAATAATGACTCCATAATGAAACTCTTGCCTACTGCATCGGGGATACGGATTCGAACTTTTATTTTTATTTTTATTGGTAAAAATACTCAATCACTACAAATTGCTTGCACTCTATGTACATGACTCTATCTATATATAAAAATAGTTCAGTTTTTTCTTCATCGCTGCGCCGTCCCGTTCAAACAAGCCGTCGATCCCCTAATCAATCGAAGCTCATGCATTTAACGATAGTGCCGGCGCGACGGTACAGTCATCCTTTGTCCGATCATTCAGCTCTCGACGAATTGATTCTCGCTGTAGAAAAAATTGTCTATAGTGTGGATCTACCACTTAAAAGCTCGTAGCACAACACTAGTCATGCAAGATTCCTACTCGTTATACAAGTTCCTTAAACTATTTGGTACGTCAATTAAACAACACCAGTTACCGTGAGTAAAATTATATAACATAACATAAATTTGCATTAAGGGTAACATGATTGCAAGGAAGTTTTACAAAACACCAATTGACGTGAAGTTGACACTCTTCAGATCATTTTGTCAGTCATTTTACACGTCATGTCAACTCTGGATTAAGTACACGAAAAAGCTGTATGTAAGGATAGTTTATAATAACATATAACAAGACTGCCTCGGTGGCGCAATTGTAATGCGTACGCGTTACGATTGGGGCTAACGCTGAGGTCTCTGGTTCGATCCCCGGGTCTGATAAAGTGGTATTGGGTTTTTCTATTACGAAAAGCTCAGTATCAGTCCAGAGTCTGGAATTTGTGCCCGGTATGGCGATAGGCTCGCCCCCTATCACATCATGGGACGGAGATACGCTCGGCGAAATGTGAGTGTACAAGTTACACCTCTGCCTACCCCTTCGGGGAGTACAGGTATGAGTGCGTATGTATGTATGTATAATAACATATTTATGCACCTAATGGACCTCAAACGCTACTGCAGCGCATCTAAAATGTTTGCAAAGGCGGTGTGGACACATTTAATGTCATATACAGAAAACGGAGCGCGTCCTTTATGTGCAGAGTTGACTCGTGTAAGAACTCAATTGTTATAAATCTGGCTAACAGGCTGATGCTGACGGCAACGTATCGACACTGGGTGGAGGTGGAGGTTCTTCATAAGATTGCAAATTCAAATACAAATTGTGATTGCCCGACCTGGGTTTACAACTCAGGACCTGACGGTATATCAACCTAAGTAGACTGTAACAAGAACAATGAGGCGATAAACCGGCCCGTACGCCAATCATCCTCTTGAAGGTACATCCACATATATGACATTTCGATACACTAAGAGACTGTGGCTATCTCACATCCTTACTACGCCTAATGTAGACGAGAGTATTCACACGGCATGGCAATGAGCGTTAGTTTAAATGAGATTTCAGAACGAATTGCTTCGTGACATTAGGTCATTTGACACTAATTGTGTGTTTATTATCCGTATTTGACACGGCGACAGATTCTCGATGCGGCGAAATATCCCAAATGTAGACCCACTTTAATGGAACACGTTCACTCACTTGTCCGATTGGATCGATAACTTTCTACATCCAAACTTGTACACTAAATGTCCAAAGCTAGCAGAGTGAAATGGCAGCGATACACAAACTTTTTTGGCAATGGGTGGCTCGACGTGAACCCAAACATTGAGGCTAAAACGCTGAGAGCGGAGTTACGGGGATTATGTTCAACCGTCCGTTTATAACAGGAAAAAGAATTTGATTGATATCAGGAATCCTATCAATATGAAATTCTTTAGTCAATTTACCCATGCATTTTTTATTTTTTTGGATGAGAGCAGCGGACTCAATTTATTAATTACTAGCTTTTGCTTGCGGTTCTGTCTATGTGAATATGTTTTTCGGGTATAAAAAGTAGCCTATGTCCTATTCCAGATCATGGTCGGTCAGTATGCCAAAATTTCATTCACATCCGTTCAGCCGTTAAGACGTGATTATGTAACAAACATACAAATTCACGCACGTCAAAACTTTCATATTATATATTTGTAGGATAATTTAAGAAATAAGTTAGTCAAAATCTTTATGTAATCGAAATAATTTTATAAATTGCCTCTAAAGTAAAGTAACTAAAGTCTATTCACCAAACCTGTTTCAGATATGTACAAACAAATATCTACCCACTTTATAAATAATTAAATAATTCCTTTATTGTGACCTGTCAATACACCAAATACAATAGAGATAACTGATAAAATAGATATTTGTTTACATTTCTCGAATAGTTATAGTGATTAGACTATAGAAGTGTTTAAGCCAAATGCCAAATATCAAAAAAAGATGCACAATGAACGAATTATAAGACGTCACTGGCACTATAGTGTGTCTACACTATAGTGTAGACTTGCAAGAGGGATATCAAGATATTTCCACTAGGCACTCACATTTCTTCAAACAAATATTTAAAATATGAATCGCTTATTCATTTTTCAATTAATTTAGATGTTGTTTTCACAGAAACGTTTATTTGTCACGGCATTGGCTGTTGCTTATACAATAACCTATTGCAGACGACCGTACTAAATCTTACCAGAAATAAACCATAGCGCTCTACATAATAATATATTATATCATAAATAAGAAAATTAAAAAAAGATTACTATATTTATGTCTTCGATAGGGTTACGAAAAATCTTTCATCTTATTACGGGTACTTTTTTCACATGGTAACAAAAAAGGTATTAATTTTTAGAACTATAAAGCCGACAGGAATTTACTGTTATTCTCTTGTCCAATAGCATTTAACGACCTCCCTAGAAGCTGCCCGCGACGATACGATGTTAGTCAGACTCGCTCGTAAAACTACGATGGGATTGATTACACATGGGCTGGATGTCACATACTGGTATTTCACTTTTTTTTTGCATAGGCCGACAAACGAGCCAGTGGGTCACCTGATGGTAAGTGATCACCACCGCCCATGTACGCTCACAATACCAAAAGAATTATGGGCGCGTTGCCGACCTTAAAGGAACGGGATAATTATGGGATTGGGAAGGGGAGGGGGATCTGGGCCTTGGGTATCTCACTCACCGTACGAAACGCAGCAGCAAGCTGTTGCTTTACGCCGGTTTTTTCTGTGAGACAGTGGTGACGACCCGGACGAGCCGGCCCATTCATGCTGTAGACAGCGTGGTTCTACCACTCATCACATACTATGAAATTAGAAATAATTAAAAGCAGCGATAAAATATCTGGAGTAGAACGGACTGATGAGACAGAGGTTAATGATTGCTCACTTTAACTTTGAAGGAAAACATTGATGCACAATATTTTGCCTTATATATTAATAGATCTTTACCAATGAAATTGTCGTTCTGCGGGGCGAGCACGAACAACTTACGAATAAGTATTCGAATCGATTGTAATAATACGCACTCACGCCTGTAATCCCCGAAGGGGTAGGCAGAGGTGTAACCAGTACACCCACATTTCGCCGAGCGTATCTCCGTCCCTTATGTGATAGGGGCGAGCCAATCGCCATACCGGGCACAAATTCCAGACTCCGGGCTGATACTGAGCATTTCGTAATAGAAAATCCAATATCACTTTACCCGACCCGGGGTTCGAACCCGAGACCTCACGGCCTCAATCGTTATGCGTACGAATTACAACTGCACCACCGAGGCAGCCATCATATGTGATTTTAAATAATCTCTCGTTGTGTTTAACAATGGCTTTAGTACTGAGAGAGCGACAAATGACGGTCTTTAAAAATAAAAACCGCACTGACAGATTTATAGATGCGTTTAAATAATTATTTGACGTACTTGATTGATGAATTTATAGTTTTAGTTTACTACCGTTTTTCAGCTATCAAACTTACATTATGTCTCCATAAATGGTACGCTCCGAAAATAATTTTTACTTTATTGAAGCTTTAGTCATAAAACAGTTCGTAGAATTCCCCAAATAAATTAAACATCGGGACATTGGGGCGAAGGGGTGGCGTGAAATAGAACTCATTCTATCAGAAAAGTCTATTGATAATACAATAGGTCTGTTCCAATGTGTTCTCAGAATACCTATACCTATATGTGCTATCTTTAGATTTGTGCCAGTGACTCACAACATAGTAGGAGCCTTATTGATGACGTTGTAGGTATATTGTTTGATTCAATAATAATAGTTTTTGTATACTGTATGGGAGGCAACTTCATAAAAATTATAAAAGCAAGTGCAAGTAGAACTCCTGCGCTGAGGGTTCCATATTATTACCAGCCTCCGAGGGCGAGTAGGCGGCTGCGAAGCGAGAGGCCGTGGGTTCAATTCCCGCACCGAGACAAATGTTTGTGTGATCCCACAATTATTTTTTTCGGGTCTGGGTGTTGTGGGACCGCAAGTCTCTCGTAGTTCCTGATACCCATGACAAAGGTTTACCTAGTGTGGGGTCAGGACTATGTGTGTGACCGTATACACCCAGTATTTATTTACTTATTATAATTATTATATACCAGCTTTGTATTACCTATCTATGTACATCCCACTGCTGGGCCTCCTCTACTAATGGGAGGGATAAGCCACGATGACCCAATGCGGATTGTGAAACTTTACACACCTTCGGAAACCTTATGGAGAATTCTTAGGTGCACAAGTTTCCTCATGATGCTTTTATCATCGTTAAAGTAAGCGATAATTAACAAATAATACTCCCATACTTAACTTACATAAAAACGAAAAATAAACGGCAACAAAATATAAAGCTAAAATTAGAACTAACCGATTTTGAGCATGAAAAGAGCAATGCTGGAGTTTCTTGTTCGTTCTTCTCTAGCGAAACAGTATTTCGAACTAGCGGTAGAATATTGACGGAATTTAAATAAAGACGATTTACGAGTGGTAGAGCCACGCTGTAGACAATTTTGTCTACAGCATGTATGGGCCGGCTCGTCCGGGTCGTTACCACTGTCTCACAGAAAACCGACATAAAGTAGCAACTTGCTGCTGCGTTTCGTACGGTGAGTGAGATATCCGGAGGCCCAAATCCCCCTCCCCTTCCCAATCCCTTAATTCTCCCTTTCGTTTAAGGTCGGCAACGCGCCCATGACTCTTTTGGTATTGTGGGCGTAAATGGGCGGTGGAGATCACTTACCATCAGGTGACCCACTTGCTCGTTTGCCGGCCAATTTAAAATTACGAGAATTGGCCTTCTGTTTGTATATGTATATCTGAATGGTACTACAGCTAACGATGTTCTATTTTGTTTTATTTACCTTTATAAAACTTGAAAGGAGAATTATTGTTATCATCGATTCTCAAGTCAGAGTTTTCATGTATCTCGTACCAAAAGCATTCATAAGACAAAATCTTACATAAAAACATTCCCTTTCTGATACCCGAGTCCCAAATAACATATCTCTCAAAACATTCATTCTCGGTGCGTGAACCAAATAACAAGAGATAGTACATTTCCATGAACTTATGTCGCACTATATGGAACAGCGCAACTTTTTCCTCGCGGCGTCTGTTATTGGCAAACTTTTCGCCAAATATTACCATACTTGCGGTACGCGGTGACATTGACACACGCCGCGCTGGCTAATATAGAAGTTCAAAGCTTTATGAGCGCATTAGCATTGGGGAAATCTTGTTGGAAAGTGTGCGTGGTTATCTGCGTTTGTTCGTATACTTTCACTGAGGCGCTTTGCTGGGTGCTCGCTGGCTGGCGGCGCGGCTGGCGGCTGGCGGGTGAGAGCGGAGGCGGGAGCGAGCGGTTGCTCCACTTATCGCTTTGAAGTTTTTGTAATCGCATAACGCGTATTTCCTCCCGAATTTGTTTTTATATTAAACTCGTTTTCGCTTTCTGGGCATTAATCATTTTTAGGCTAGGTATGTATATGTATTTTATTTACTTATTATATTTAGAAAACAATCATATGTACAGAATCATTCACAACTGGTTTTTGTACACTTCACTGCGTTTTTACGGATAACTTAATATCTGTTGTAATATCTAATGAACTTTAACACGTTTAATAAGTTTTTAGAGTGGTGGAGTCATTCTGTAGGCATTTTTGTCTGCAGCATGAATGGACCGTCTCGATCGGGCCGTAGTAGTACGGCGTAAGCTCTGTAATAGGTAGCCTTCGGGTACGGAACCCTAAAAACAGCGGAGTTAGCATTACACGGCCTCGCGAGGGAGCCGGATGAAATGTGGCGAGACTAATACTAGAGTAATATCATAGTACATGGGCAATAGTATATAGGGCGCCGGATACATGAGTAGTAGAGCCACGCTGTAGACAAATCTGTCTATAGCATGAATGGGCCGGCTCGTCCGGGTCGTTAACACTGTCTCACAGAAAATTGCTGTAAAGAAGCGGCTTGTAGCTGAGAGGTAGAGGGAGCTATCCGCAGGTCCAAATTCTCCTTTCCATTCCCAATCCCTTTACTATGACTTATTCCTTATGTACGCCACATGGGCAGTGGAAAGCACTTACCATCAGGTGACTCTTGTGCACTTATTGATTGACTGGACTCTGCTTTTAAAATAAAACTAATAGATAGCAGGGAAACGGAAAAGTGAGTCATTTAAATGTAAATAATTATGAAAGCCTATGAACTCTTCAAACGAGGGTATGTTGCAGATCTTTAAGGAAAGGAATAGGCAATCTCACTAATTACGAAACTCAATAGCGAGCTACCAGTTCAATTCGTTTCTTTGGAAAACAACTATAGTACCACTGCTTTGTCTATTTCTATGTAGACAAAAGTGTAGAAGTAGACAAAATGTAAGCAGTAGTGTTTAAAGAATATTGATGCCAATAAAATTACTGGGCATTATGAGACTTAACATCTAACACATCCTGGTGATGAACACAATGCAGTATCATGCTTTACTTAGTAATTTATAGTTCTAAGTTGTGTTGCTTCTGTTTAAGGGCAGGTGTAGCACTTACTAGAAGGTGAGCGACCTGCTCATCTCGTTATATAAGCTAATAAATAACCATCCTGCCTCGGTGGCGCAGTTGTAAAGGGTACGCGTTGAGATTAGGGTAGTGCTGAGGTCTCGGGTTCGATCCCCGGGTCGGGTGAAGTGGTATTGGGTTTTTCTATTGCAAAATGCTCAGTATCAGCCCGGAGTCTGGAATTTGTGTCCGGTATGGCGATGGGATATCCCATTATGGGACGGAAATGCACTCGGCGATTTGTGGGTGTACTGGTTGCACCTCTGCCTGCCCCTTCGAGGATTGCAGGCGTGAGTGCGTGTGTAAAAAACCATCCCCGTCGAGACATTCATTCTGTAGACAAAACTATCTACAACTATATGTGAGTGTGCGTCCGCGTGCGTGTGTGTGTCCGCGTGCGTGTGTGTGTCGCCAGCTTAAAGTTCTGTGCTCTTTGGTTCTGTGTATTGGGATAAGAAATCGCTCCTTTCATAAGTTCGTGTGGAAATATCAGTGGGCCGTTCCGGACTTTCAATTTACTCGTGTGAGTGCTGTTAACCTTTTTTGATTTCAACTATCATTACATAATAATATATTTTGAATAAAAAATACGTGCATTTAAAACACTTTTACTTTTAACTGACCGCGCCGACCCCACTGCGAGTGGGATAGGGACAGGTGGAAGAAGAAATATATCAAAATATAAACGACAAAACAATTAAAAAAAATATAGTGATATACAACACCCTCCGATGGCGAGGCTCGGAACTAATAGTTAATAATAATTATTATTAACTACTAGCTTTTTCCCGCCACTTCGCGTGAAGCAAATTAGACCAAAAAATATTTTTGCTCATACGAATTTTGCAACCTTCTTTCTCTCATGGGTTAAATTTCGAGAAATCCTTTCTGAATTATATAAACAATGACTGCAATATAAAATGGTGTGTATCTCTCGAAATTACAAGTTTCTGTCTACTTTGTATGATTCAGTTAAACTGAACTGAAACTGCCTTTCATAATAATCTATATCGAAAAGAGTCTGGTCTCAGAAATCGAGTATCATTTTTATTTATTTCAAACATTAAAAAATTAATCACAATATGATGAAACAACACATCGTTTTTAGGGCAACGAATTGGGTAAAATGATCAAACACGTTGTCTGTCCGTCTGCAGTACTAAAGGTAAATATTAATATGAATGTGAAAGAAAACCAGTGTCTGTAATGAAACAGAGCAGATGTGCGGCAAATAGGGCCGGTATCTACACTTACTGTACCGCACGACTGGACCCGATCAGCCACGAGTACTGCCGAGTGGTTCCGATCAGCCACGAGTACTGCCGAGTGGTTCCGACTTCATGGCCAATGTACTAAAGCCGATCTTTGATTTTCAACCGACTTCAAATAATTATTATTTATAAATGATACATACATACATACGCACTCACGCTTTTAATCCTCGAAGGGGTAGGCAGAGGTGTAACGTGTGTGTTCGTCGAGCGTATCTCCGTCCCATGATGTGATAGGGGGCGAGCCTATCGCCATACCGGGCACAAATTCCAGACTCCATGCTGATACTGAGCATTTCGTAGTAGAAAAACCTAATACTACTTTTACCCGACCCGGGGATCGAACCCGAGGCCTCAGCTTCAGCCTCAGTCATAAAGCGTACGCATTACAACTGCACCACCGAGACAGTCTTATATTATTGTGATTTTGGTATAACAATAGGTTTTAAATAATTATTGAAGCTCCCTTTGGGTGTACCCTTTTTTGTTGGTCGCCCAACATTGACAACTGAATTGATGGCAAACAAACCTTAGCTGAACAAGGCACTTGAACATAAAAACTGAGGGAAATAATGTAAGCATGCGAAGAGGGGATTACCGAGTATCCACATCTAGAGAACCTCGTCCCCGCCAACGTCTTGTACCCCGCAGGGCGGTCGCGCACGATCTTGTCCATCTATAGTCTTATCATCATTTTCAAATAGGCCTGCTTCAACGTCGAGAACCGCTAATATAACTGTGTATGCAATATCCTTATGAAACCTGTTCAGTATCACGCCTGCATCAGATCAGCGCTCAGCGCGGCGCCAGGCGTTTGCAATAAATATAATCTGATTGTGCGGTACGTGACAAAGTGTAATGGTGCCGATTGTAAGTTATCCCCCCCCCCCCCCCACCGCACCTGCCGCACTCCAACAACGAGAACACCGCCTTAGTCCCTCACGCATTCACGATATTAACACTTCGTGAAAAATATAAGATTCAGGATATTTCCATTTGAGAAATTTATATAAGCAGTTATGAATTATTATTGTAATACAGCATTCCAAACTAATTTCATAAAAAACATAATTTAGTAAAATTATAATAAAAACCTATTTTGCCTCTATATAGCCATTATAAATGAGAGTATATTTTTGAGTGGTAGAGCCACGCTGTAGACAATTTTGTCTATAGCATGAATGGGCCGGCTCGTCCGGGTCGTTACCACTGTCTCACAGAAAACCGGCGTAAACCGGTAACCGGCTTGCTGCTGCGTTTCGCACGGTGAGTGAGATATCCGGAGGCCCAAATCCCCCTCCCCTTCCCAATCCCTTAATTATCCCTTTCCTTTAAGGTCGGCAACGCGCCCATAATTCTTTTGTATTGTGGGCGTACATGGGCGGTGGAGATCGCTTACCATCAGGTGGTGTCGCTTACTTTATTTTAAGACTTGCTTACTTTAACCCAAATAAGTGATCTAGTAGTGTTAAATATTATCTGATGAAACTGTTTTGTTTCTCAGATTCTAAAGAGCCGCAAGTCATAACTTGATCCTATACTATCTGATGTAGAGTTTGACAATAATGAGAATAGCATTCGCGGTCATACAGTCGGCGATATTAAAGAAACTATGTACTATAATAGTCAAAGTGGTCTGTAAAGGCACCGGCATCCATCATGCGGCCAATGTCTATCACAATAATATTGTTAAATGTCATGGACAACACGCCAAAAAGGTAATATAGAGTAAACTAGTTCACTCATATAATGCCCGTAAAAGGATATCATAAAATCTCCTACAAACTAGCAACTTTACAGCAGTTAAAGGTCAGTAAGGACATTCAAAACATAGCATCTTGATAGCCATACACGAATTGCCGCAGTTTCAGAGTAAAATGCAGTTAATTTTAATAAAGTAAAGCGCCATTTAGACGATGAGTATTTCTCACGCGACCTATAACAGAGAAGACCTACGATTCTTTTTTAAAAGTGCATGACCTGACCTCGTTAACAAGAGTTTTCTATTATATTCTCGTATGAGTCAAGCGATAAACTCTCATCATCTAAATGGGGCTTTAGGGTAAAGCTGTGCTGTAGTAGCCTTGTAATATTGTCTCACAATGAAATGAAATGAAATAGTTTTATTAATCATGTAGGCAATTAAAATAGCGCTTATGACAAGTCAGTACAAAATAAAGAAACTTATGTATATACATCATATCAACTAATGTATACATAACATACATAGCATCATCAAAATACACTTGGCAACTATAAATTTTACAATATTTTTATTATGGAATAGTCCAGAATTGTTAAGTATTATTATTATTTTATTTTTTCTTCTTTTTTATGGGTCGATATGGACCATAGGCATTACCGAAACGGGATGTGTTTTAAAACTACCACCGGATCCAGAGAGCATAGAGAGCTGAAGCACAGTGGCAGCTTTACAGTTTACGGTTACTTAGTTTGTTGCGGAGTGAGACACAACAAATTCTAACTTCCCGATCTTCATTCTTTTTGGATGGCAATGACTAGTGTACCCGCGATTCCTTTAGTATTGCGAGTGTAAAAGCGGTGTTGGTCACGTATTAGTAAAAAAGATTCCTTTGTCCCAAAATTATTTGCTGTCTATTACATACGCACTCACGCCTGTAATCCCCGAAGGGGTAGGCAGAGGTGTAACCAGTACACCCACATTTCACCGAGCGTATCTCCGTCCCATAATGTGATAGGGGGCGAGCCTATCGCCATACCGGGCACAAATTCCAGACTCCGGGCTGATACTGAGCATTTCGTAATAGAAAAACCCAATACCACTTTACCCGACCCGGGGATCGAACCCGAGACCTCAGCGTTAGCCTCAATCGTAACGCGTACGCATTACAACTGCGCCACCGAGGCAGTCAGCCAGTCAGTTGTCAGTTGCTGTCTATTAGTTGTGCTTAAAGTCAATAATGCTTTAGGACGTTTAATGTATGTCCCTACTCTGGTAATATTTTTTCACTTTAGTCGGCGTAATATTAGTACAGATGGATCAGGGCAGTTATTTGATGTGGGTAAGCAGCGGTTATTGCGGCGTGTTCAGGTGATATTAATAAAGTTGGTGCGGCTCGCGCGCTCTGCAACCCAGCACCCCCCCCCCCCCCGATCCAGCCTGCTCGCCTCGCACCCCGCACCCCACCCCGCACGGACCTAATATTGTTTTAATGTGTAAGTTATAGCACTCTTACAGACAGGCCTCGGGTATTTGTAAGCTCGGTCGCACACTTGAAAAGCACACGGCACCCATCAATGTATATCGACGGTTGATTTTATATTTGCAGTGCACTGTACTTTACTAAAATAACTTAATTGGTTAAGTTAATAATAAATTGAAATAATACCTAACTGGAAACTATAATAAGGTTTTTTTAAGAAAGGTTATAGAATAACGTAAAGTTCCGTACAATCGGGCCCGAATATAAGTAATGTATATGTAAGTAATGTGTATATTCGTCACGATTTCATCATTTTTTTCAGAGTGAACAAGTTTTACATAATATTATATATTGCGTCTCCACTTGTGACATTTCGACACGCCGCGCCGAGAGGCCTAACTGCGACAAACTCAAGTGTGGATGGTTGCTAAATGTCATGACCTAATGTCACAGAGCGGCCAGATCTTTAACATACGCACTCACGCATGTAATCCCCGAAGGGGTAGGCAGAGGTGTAACCAATACACCCACATTTCGCCGAGCGTATTTCCGTCCCATGATATGATAGGGGGCGAGCCTATCGCCATACCGGGCACATATTCCAGACTCCGGGCTGATACTGAGCTTTTCGTAATAATAAACCCAATATCATCTTTACCCGACCCGGGGATCGAAACCGAGACCTCAGCGTCAGCCTCAGTCGTAACGCGTACGCTTTACAACTACGCCACCGAGGCAGTCAGCAGAGATCTTTAACTCCTTAATAATTCACCGTGTCATGTCATTTGAGGTTTTCTCATTTATTGTTTTAAATCACGGCAAAATGACACAATGCATGTTACGACACCCGTCTACATTAGTGTAATAAGTACATGTGACACCCTGCAGCCAACCCTCTCATTGCGGCAAGATGTCACGGATGTATGGACTCACTTTCACATGTGAATATAATCCTAATAAAACTGTAAGATTTCACAATTCATGGAACAAACCTCACACCGCACTCGAACAAATATTCACGGACACAAACACATGCGAGCAACATTCTTTTTACTTATATTCGTTTTGTGTAATTCAATAGCCTGCAACAGAGGGCGCTCGCCCTGATTGCGAACACATGCAGGCAGACATATCAACACGTACACGCCGAGACGGTGGTCCAGACATTACGGGTGCATTTACACGATGCGGTTTAAGCATGCATTTTTCTTACTCGTTATGATCTTACATACATACATATATAGACTCACGCCTGTTTCCCATAGGGGTAGGCAAAGACAACGGATTTCCACTTGCGAAGATCCTTGCATACCTCTTTGGCCTCATTCACTCTCATTAAATTTTTCATACATGCTCGCCGGTTTAGGGTACTCCTGACCTGGTCTTTCTCGAGAATATCTCCAACTTGATTTATGAAAGTTCGCCGAGGCCTTCCCCTCTCAACATGCCTCAACATCCTCTACATGCCCAAACCATCTCAGTATTCCTTTCTTAATCTTCATCACTACCCTCTCTCACACCACACCTCTCTCTTACCTCACTATTTCTTACTCTATCTCTTATAGTTACACCACACATACTTCTCAGAGCTCTCATTTCTACTGCATCATGATTTCTGAATTTCTTCTTTTTCATTTGATTTATGATCTTGTACATCAATATCCTTATGAATCGTCCGCGATTGATGTTATTCACCCTACGATATCCCATCACCTTTCACTGGTTACTGACAACTTGAAAGAGTTATAACGGGCCGCAAAATGCAAATCTGGTCGGTCATCAGTTTGGTCGGTCCACTGCATGGTGGTCCTTCCGCGGGACCCGATGCCCTCCACTCTGCAATTAGACAGCATGCTGTAAATATAATGACAAAAGGGATCTCGTAAAGTCCCATTTAGGAGAGAGTTTATCTTACAATAAAGGTGAGAATATGACAGAAAACGGAAGAAAGTCGATAGAATTATGCCGGCCTGAATTTACTTGATATACACTGGCTGATCCCGAAACGTGACTCGCCTGAACGAGTTACTATGGCGGGTTTTTCAACATGTGTACTGTGGCCACTATCCACTCGGATACAAAAATATCAGGTACTCTCCTTCTTTTTCATCAGGTCGTATCATATAATTTGCCGACTGCCTCCGCGGTGCAGTCGGCGACTAGCCGGCTAGAAAATATCTCAATTGAAAAAAACTACCATAAAACTAGCGATTGGCGAGCGCCCGGTGACTCAACAAAATGGTTTTTTAAAATAAATATTACTTAAATCTAGAAATTTAACTAGTTCACGGTTGTATTAGTAAAGGAGCGGTTCGCTGCAATAGTCAAAATGTGCCGTCGCACGCGCCATCAAGTAACTATAACCATAGATACATAATCTATAACTTATAACTATACTGAGACGCCACGCTACGCCGCGCCGCGCCGTGCCGCATCGATCGCTCTCCGGTCGGTATTTTATTGTAGAGTTTTCTCAATTGAGATATTTTATTACATTTGAATATTAATTCTGATAACGCATCTAAAAGGAACAACAGGGGTTTTAAATTAAATAATCAGCATGCTATATGCTTTCAAAAAGCATCGCCTAAATAAGGCCTGCATATGTTGCGGCATCGAGAACAGACGTTAATGTAATGTGACGTTAAGGAATGCAAAATGTAAACTATTTATAAAATCTAAACACTGAAATGAAATGAAATGAAATAGTTTTATTAATCATGTAGGCAATTAAAATAGCGCTTATGACAAGTCAGTACAAAATAAAGAAACTTATGTATAAAAATCATATCAACTAATGTATACATAACATACATAGCATCGTCAAATACACTAGGCAATTACACTAAATTGTTAATTTGTTGTCTTTTTATTTTACATTATTAACAGTATTTGTAATATGGAAACGTCCATTATTAATTATTAAATATTTTGAGTCGGTATGGACCACTGCATTTACCGAAACGGCACGAGTTTTAAAACTACCACCGGATCCAAAACGACCCAGCTTGAGAAGACCCGGCGGCCACTGTATTGAAAGTTGTACTTTTCAATAATGACTAGAATATTTTTAATCTTCAAACTAGATATACCTATACTACTACAGCGCTAGACTATTTAACTCACTATCCGATCAGCACCAGTCACCCCGAGCAAAACTGTAAAATTACATAGGTATATTTTTTTTTGATAGATTTACTAAACTTGACCACACAATAATACACATAAGTTACATGCTAAGAAACTAAAATACATAAATGTAGGATTGCACTAATGTATGCCCTTCTAGAAGTGAATACAACATTCTATGATGGGAGGGTTGCCTGATTATTTTTTCCACGACTAAAAAGCAACTACCGTAAACCGTATCCGAAGTTCATTCGTATCTGTTTATAGCCAGGCGTGATGCTTACTATCAGGCGAGTGTCCTACTCGTCTCGTCATTAAGGCTGATATAAAAATCTATATTCATATACAATAATTTCAGGCCGGCATAATTAGCAACAGTGCATGAGAGCATGGCGGAAATGCAGCGCAGGCCAGTATGTCGTCAGAACTCCGACTAATATGCGTTGTCAAAGCGAACAACATAAAAATCCCTGATGCGGGAATTCGGCGCATACCTCCATTAGCGCGCCCGTCCGCCCGAACCAAACAACGCTGTTGAACCACAGATAAATACCTAAAATAGCACATGCTTAATTATAATTGAGGCGCTCATAGCTAGTTGCACTCACTAATCTGTAAACGATAAGCGAGTTAAGCAACCCTTGGTTGCGGTCAGTCTATGGATGGGTGACCGCTTAGTGGTATTTCAACAGAGCGTCTCCGTGCTTCGGAGGGCACGTAAAATGTCGGTCCCGGCTGTTATCAACTGATAGCAGTCGTTAAGCCAAGTCGGAGGCCTTCGGGTGGCTTGAAAAACTCTGACACTAGGTTGGCCACTAACCATTCGATAAGAAGAAGAAGAAGAAGAAGAAGAATTATAATTGGTGAAGTTGTTCCTGATACACATTTGTACGCGATATAACAACACCGTATACATTTTTATAAGCCGGAAAACGAGCAAGTGGGTCACCTGATGGCAAGTGATCTCCTAGCCTATAAACACTCATAATATATCATAATATAAGATGAATCATGGACTCTTTCCCGACCATAAAGGGAAAGATTAAGGAGTTCGGACGAGAAGGGTGAATTTTGGCCTCAAAATATCACAATCACCACATGAAACGCAACAGCACGCTGCTACTTCACGTCTTTTGTGAGACTGTAGTATGGTATGCTTGATAGAGTAAATCAACCAGTAACAGTCGCAGGAGTTGCATCATAAGCGCTGTTAAAGCCCCCGCGGGGGTTCATTATAACGTGGCGTCTTGTAGGTTTATAAATCTATGGGCCGAACCAAACATGAGTCGCGCGGTGTTTACGAGCCCATTCATACAGCGAGCCGAGTCGCGGCACCGAAATAGTGCGGGCTACCGGCCGGGTCGATGACACCGATACATAAGTATGTAAACATTATGCCAACGATCAGTATCAACCTTTGATTATACTCGTCTAGATACAGCGTGGCTCCAGAGCTGTTACTCAGAGTTACGATGTTTAAACTAGTGTTTGATGCTGGGCTTGTGTGCGTAACTGCATCATTTGTATGATTTCAAATTGGATACCTTATGCGAAAGGCCGTCTGGTTAGTTAACACCGCTTTGTCTATTTTTCCAAGCAGCAGTGTGCAGTAAGCACTGTTGTGTTCCGGTTTGAAGGACATTGAAACCAGTGAAATTACTGGACATTATGAGACTTAACATCTTATGTCTCAGGGTGACGAGCGCAGTTTAATGCCATGCAGTGCCTTGTAATTCAAGTTCTGTTTGGTGTTGCTTCTGTTTATGGGCAGGCGTGGCGTTTACCATCAGGCGAGCGACCTGCTCGTTTCGTCACTCAAGCCAATAAAAAATAAAAATAACCTTTCTAATTTTCTAAGAAGCATCTCGACTCGAAGAATCTAGTTACAAATTAAAAAAATCGCATTCAAATAGGTCCCATCGTTTAGAGGCTACCCTACCATGTTAAAGATAGACACACACACACACACACACGCACGCATGCACACACACACACACACGCACGCGCACACGCACACACACACACACACACACGCACGCAACCTAGAACACCTATCGTATTGCTGTGGGTAAAAATACAACTACCGTGGATTTATACATTTCAGTTTGAATGGCACAAAACACTTAGGCATGGTGTCGATTAAATCAATAGGTGCTAACAATGAACGTCTATATATTGTTGTTTATCTTCAAGCGTGACTCTACATTTGGACATGTATTGTAAAATATAATTGAAACGAGCTGTGAGCTGGCACATTTACACAATACTACAAGTACGAGTCGATACTGTAAACAAGTTGAATGTAAGTTTGTATAAATACAAGTGTGAACGTGTCAGTGATATCATTCACAAGTTTGTTCGGCTACAATAACCCCGCTGTGATGGGTGGTGGCGCGGACGCTGTGATCGATTTAATTACAAATCACTTTGAAGGTTTCAGGGGTTTCATAAAACCAGGAAAAAGGCAATTAAGGTCTGCGTAGTGGAAGGACTGTACGGGACGTAATGGCAGAGCAGTTTACATAAGCTTAGTTATTTTAAATGTTGTGTACCTTTGTATAATCTTAGTGTTCATATTTCCTTGATACTGTCTCGGTGGCGCAGTTGTAATGCGTACGCGTTATACTAAGGCTGACGCTGAGATTGCGAGTTCGATCACCGGGTCGGGTAAAAGTGATATTGGGTGTTTCCATTACGAAATGCTCAGTATCAGCCCGGAGTCTGGAATTTGTGCCTGGTATTGCGGTAGGCTTGCCCCTTATCACATCAAGGGACGGACATACGCTCGGCGAAAAGTGGGTGCACTGGTTACACCTCTGCCTACCCCTTCGGGGATTACAGGCGTGAGTAAGTATGTATGTATGTTTTGGTAGTACACATGTTATACAATACGTGCAAGACGATATCATTAAAATATGAACGTTAAGTATACTAAATTAAGATTTAATTTAAAGCTCCTGTCATTGCCTGTACTGTCACTTATCAGTAAGCGTCGTCGTAGAGAACGTTTTCCACACACTTTTTTATTTGCGAATCAGAATTAATTTCGAAACTAATTAAAAGGCGACAGCGCCCCTTTTTACGCAGTCTCGGCTATTGTAGTGAAATATGAACGTCAAGCTTTGTTTTTCTAATTATTGTGACACAGACACCCGTAGTTGCCGAGCTCGAACCCTGCGGTTGACAACTTGCTATACATTCATACCGACAATACAATACAAGCTGTAAAAGCTTCAACTGTTTACTCTATTGTCTAAGTTTTATTATATTCCTTGTTTAAGTATGGTAGCTGGAAAATAACTAGGTATTACTAACCTATATAGGGTTTGCCTCGCATTGGGGTTTAGGGTCATCTACCATGCTGACCCGTGAAGGTTAATACAATGTTAATCAGCCTTATGGATCGCATCACGTGTATAGCTGATATTCAATAAAAAAAAAACAAAAGAAATAATAGAAAGAAAAGTATGAGTGGTAGAGCCAAGCTGTAGACGGTTTTGTCTACAGCATGAATGGGTCGGCTCGTCCGGGTCGTTACCACTGTCTTACAGAAAACTGGCGTAAGGCAGCAGCTTCCTGCTGCGTTTCGTACGGTGAGTGAGATATCCGGAAGCCCAAATCCCCCTCCCCTTCCCAATCCCTTAATCCCTTTCCTATATGGTCGGCACCACGCCCATGATTCTTCTAGTATTGTGGGCGTACATGGGCGGTGGAGATCATTTACCATCAGGTGACCCACTGGCTCGTTTGCCGGCCTATGCAATGAAAAAATTTTAAAAAAATGGGCATCTACCGTACCATAAACTAATGCGGCGAAGTCCCGCGTATCCTTGCTTATTGATACATTATTCCATTTCATTAAACAGACATATCTTTTTCTCGTACTCGTCTCGCACATTTGGGAAGTGTATTCATTCATTTGACGTGTATATAGGAGCAGTTAATCAAGTTGCTCGACATCAGTCTAACTTGTTTACGAATACTTCAGACGTGACGTGAGATCAGGTGGCGACGTCTCCTCACGTCGTCCCTTGATCTATGGCAGTTGCTGCAGCTCGTAGTTACACATTAAACACCAAACTCAGTATCCCTTCATGTCGTGTGTATTCTGTAACTTTATATCAAACTGTTCCATTTTAGGAAACGACTGCAAGTCTTCAGTTTCCGACAGTTACGGACGCGAGACGCCGTCTTTAATTAAAAAACGGACTAAAATAAACGATGGCATCCAAGAACTACTTAAATCAAAGTTAGAACGCTTCGCAGTAATTTTACTTTTGGTGATTAATCGTAAATGAGCATGAAATGATATTTATTTTTAATACATTGTATGGAATTCCCTGGAGGCCAATTCTCGTAATTTTAAATGTTCAAAATATCATTCCGATCTAGTCTCAGCGCCAAGAAAGTTGCAAATGGCATTCTCTTAAACCAATAATCAACGTCAAATGCACCTAGCATTAGCAGTAGCATTATACCGTTTTGGCTTTTGTCAACTTTTATTCTACATTCAATCTCATTACGATCTATGTTCACATTTGACGTTGATTATTGGTTTAAGAGAATGCCATTTGCAACTTTCTTGACGCTGAGACTAGATCGGAATGATATTTTGAACATTTAAAATTACGTGAATCGGCCTCTAGATGTTCGAGTTGAATTGCTATAGTCGTAAATAGTGCAGTCGTCGCCGCGGTCGGAACCCAATAAATGCGTGAGCTTAACGTTCGAGTCGCGGCAATAAATACATTAGAACGTCCGTGTAAACATTATTGGCGGGTTAAATATAACTTGGTGAGATACCGCAGTCGTATGCACCGTGTCCCGCGCCAGCAGGTCGTGACGCGCTGTAGCAACACGCTTGCCTTCTGATACCGTTTGCTTTAGAAGTGTGATATAACAAATAATCCAATCAAATCATAACATAATTTAAGTAATATCATTTATTTCACGTCTCTCTAATATCTATTGTTGATTGGTTTAATAATAATACCAGTAAGTTTTTCAAACTGCTTAATCGTTTTTTTTTATTTTGATCACCCATGAACACCCACATTACAAGAAAAATCATGGATGCTTTGCCAACTTTAAAGGAATGGAATAGGTATTGGGAAGAGGAGGGAGATTCGAACTCATCGTACAAAAGAATGCAACAGCAAGCTCCCACTTCACGCTTGTTTTATATGAGACAATCACTTAGACGAATTTGTGTCTGATATGGTGATATATTTGCTCTCTATCACATTATCTGACAGAAATAAACTTTGCAAACCGAAGGTGTACTAGTTGCAATTTGTACCACCACCTACTTCCGTTATGTCTGAAGTAGGAAGGTGGTCTCAATTCAATTGCATTCAGCTGTGCGCAATAAAAGTAAATCTACAACATGTATTTATTGTCAAAATTACAAACACAAATTCGAGTTGTATCCAAACTTAGTCAGACAAAATGTTTAAAAGTTTGAAAAGTGGAAATCCCGGATGAGCACAGTGCAGCGCTCTTAAAGTTTGTACAAAACCCCTATTCTAGAATCATCCGATTCGTAACCGGATTTGCGGATGCACTTTGAAGTTCCGACTTTTCGGTGTAGACGGGACGGTAATTACGTGATACGTCCGCAATTTGTGTATCCGGGCGGGTGAGGCGGTGAGACACGCCCGCGCCGCCCGGCTCCGCACCGCTCGGCTTATATTCGCGACTCACGATATTGTAAACTTTACCATGAGCATGAGGTACCACGACCATTCGTTTCAGATAAACCCTGTATTTCCTGTGTGGGTGTTTCGATGCTGCTTTTAGCAGAAAATATATTTTCATGAAACAAATAGTTGAAAGCAGTTGATGTTATACAATTTGATACAAATATATTGGAATAAATAAATACTGGGTGTATTTATTCACATACAGTTACACACATAGTCTGATCCCACATTAGGTAAACCTGTATCGTGGGTATCAGGAACTACGAGGGACTTGCGGTCCCACAACACCCAGACCCGAAACAAATTTGTTTTGTAATATGTTGTAGATAGCAGCAATAATTATGGCCGAACACATTCCTACCTTTTAATCGTTTATTTAACAATTCCTTTTTTAACAAAATCAACTATAAGGGAGTGTAAGTGGGTCATCAACATCTCAAGCCCTAAGCCGACCTCACCTGCATGTGGTACACTCTGTTGACAGAGGAAACGTGTTCAACGGAGGCAATGGCGAGACATGTTTCCTGTTGCGGGTTGTGGGGGTCAGAGGGACCCGCCGCGATGAGTCGCCCCATATACTACTATGTACTGTCAAATCTATAGTACGAGAAGGCGGATCATGGCATTAAGCCGGGATAATGACAGGCAGCAATAAAGAAAAAGATCAATTTTAAGAAGATACGTTTAAAAGAACTTATTGTTGTCTCAATTCTTCAATACCGTCATTTTTTCATTTTTAATGTACTTACTTCTTAAAGACTATAGTTACGCGTCCTTTTCTTTTGAGCGGAATGATAGGAATACAAATATATGTATTAAAGGTTCAGAACAAATAGAATATGCTTGAATCGGCGCAAGATTGAATACGAGTAGAGGTCCACTAATATTTATAATAATATATATTATAACTATTTTTAATTCAACTACCCCATCTGAAATCCTATGACAGTAGGTTTTATTATAGGAAAGGAAAAATAATATAGTTGATAAATACTGCTGCTTAAATGTGTTCCATAGTTAATCTATAATTGCATTTGGATTCCTCCCCGTTGCATGCAGTGTACGAGTGGCTCGTAGTGAGTACTGAGTAGCATGTTTCGGTGAGTGCGACCGGTACGGGCCGGTATCGGGGCCGCACCGCCGCTAATTTGTTCGCAATTAACAATCAACCGACACCGCTGCAGCGCTGCACCAACACAAGTTATAATCTGTTAATGCAATTGATTGCTTATTGTATACTAGCTGTTGCACGCGGCTCCACCCACGTGAAAATAAAACGTAGCCTATAACCGTCTCCAGGGTCCCATCTATCTCTACATCCAAATTCATCAAAATCGGTTCAGTGATTTAGGCGTGAAAGCGTAACAAACAAATAGGTTTTTTTTTCATAAATAGCAGCCTATGTTACTTTTTATACCTCCAAGAATGTGTTTACAAAGTTTCATGATCGGTTAGATAGATGATCGTTTAAGTAGTTTTCGCGTGAAAGCGTAACAAACAAACTTACATTCACATTTGTAATATTAGTAGGATTGTATAGTACTTATGGGTTATAAATACATGTGTGTATGTAGGTAGTTTTATCTGTACCGTGAATGAGCTTGCTAATGGTTTAATGCGTAGTACCTACAGTAACCGGAACGAGTCGTGACCACACTTTACCTGTGCAGTAGCTCATTTATAGGTCTAAAAATAGCAACGCTGGAGTTTCTTGCCAGTACTTCTCTAGCAAAAGAGGATTCCAAACTTGCGGTAGAGTTTTGATGGGTTTTAAATAATGAATAACATTTTATAGATTATATAAATATTTTGAATTTGAATGTAGGATCACGGGGCGCCAACGCTTCACGCGATTAGTTCGTCAGTTGATGCTCGTAGTCTATTGGACTCTCAATAGCCCCCACTAATGTCGATCTGTTCCGACTCGGGCGGTTAATTATAATATCACGGTCTCAAAACGACGTTCCAAACGAATAAAGCCGTAAAATGTGTTACATGAGTTTTAATTTTATTGCATATTCAGATTCTACACACTTGGTTACATTGCCTATTTTTTTTTTCACAAATTTATAGCACTTATTTTCAAAGTTATTATGAAAGACGTCTTTATACTTCCAAAATGTTATACAATAGTCATAGCAGAACAAAGTCACTGTTACTACTTACATTAAATCTAACCATCTCATCGGAGTAGAATAACACAACTACGTTAAATTACTCCTTTATTCGGCTAAACAACTTCAGTACGTGTATTTGTAACGAAGTGTGACAGCCTTATTCGCGGCATAAATGAAATATCTGTGTAACGTAAATATTATTGCAAAATATAACAGCCTATGTTTTGAACGTATCATCTGCTTACGTTTGGTACAGATCATTTGTTAAAATGTATTTTATCGTTACACTATATAACATCTCTAATAACAATTGTGTGGTATTTATACTGTCATTTTCTTCGACTATAATTATAATTTAAAGTATGGTAAGTAGTGATTTCGTTCAATTTCGTAGTGGTTTATGAACGCAATACGTATTCCCCCTCCGCGTACCTCTCCAGTGTTCGCACTTCGCAACGACAATGCGCACACGGCTCGTATAAAACTATTTAAAAAACGCATTATTGTCATACCTATTGGTTTTTGGAAGTAAAAATGTCTAATGTTAATGATAAATGTTTGCGTAATTTACGTTGTAGGCGAATGTTAATCATGGCAGGTGAAGATGGCGATACAAGTAAGTGCCATTTAATTGTCGGTAACTATGGTAAATTGTAATAGGTATTGGCAAATTATTTTGTTTCCGAACGTTGTTGGTTTACAATATTATTACTTATACGTATAACTACAGGTATGACAATGTTCCATTGCTTTATGTACCTACCTACTTATTACTTCTTACCTTATCTTTGTTTACATTATATTGGACGTGTATGCGCACTTATACTAACTTATTGCATAACTATCAGAAGCTGAATAGTTTAATTACATTATATTTAATAATAATCATAATTTTTCTATTACATTTAGTACATACAACTGCCTCGGTGGCGCAGTTGTAATGCGTACGCGTTACGACTGCTGTGCTGAGGTCTCGGGTTCAATACCCGGGTCGGGTAATAGTGATATTGGGTTTTTCTATCACGAAATGCTCAGTACCAGCCCGAATGTGTCTGGAATTGTGCCCGGTATGGCGATAGGCTTGCCTCCCATTACATCATGGGACGGAAATAAGCACGGCGAAATACTGATAGGTGTACTGATAATACCTCTGCCGACCCCTTCGGAGATAAGAGGCGTGAATGCGTATGAATATGAGTATCATTTAGTACATCCACTTACAAAAAATAAGTTTTTATTCTTTTTTGTAAGTTGATAGTTTTGTATGTGTATCTTTACTAATATTATAAAAAGGTAAAATATTTTTTTTTTCTGTATTAATTCTAGATAAAGTCACATCTGGCGAAATTGCATACCAAGAAAATAAAACAATAGCTGATGATGATTATTCCCCGGATGTTTCCGAATATATTCCATCAAGATCGCTTTCGCCCGATTCTTCTCCTATTGGTAAATCACGACAAAAACACAAAAGTAAACCAAAAAGTCAGAATATATTTTCTCCCTGCGTTAGTGCAATTAGTTCGTTGGCTAACACTCCAAAGTCACGTCAAAAATCAGATGTGAATTTCGTTGCATCCCCGACAGTTTTGTATGATGTTAAAAATTCTGAGCTTCCCGAAATATCTAATGTAGACTTATTTTTGAAAAATCTCGAGCAGTGCCATAGTATGTTGGACAGTGGTTTAGTTAATATGGAAACCGGTGATGATCCTCAACATACTGAAAATATATCATCTGGCACTAAGACTTCAGCTCCGTCAACATCTGGAATCAATAATGTGTGTCAGTTTCTACAGCCTAGAAGTTTCAATTCTGATTCAGTTGATGAAACTCGTAACAATGGTATTCAGATTGATGAAGCCATTGTCGCAGTTGTGCAAAAGCCTCGAAAAAGGTTAAGAAATACAAACGAATGGATAGATATTAAAAACAAACGGTTGAAGAACTCTGGACAACCTTACTTTAGCATTAGATCGAAAAAAACTCGAGGTGTAAGAATATCTGGTGGTACCTGTGCCTGTAAACGAGAATGTTCGGCAAAAATTGGAAATGATGTAAGAGAAAAGATTTTTAAATTATATTGGGGTTTAGGAAATCATGAAAAACAGTGGGAATTCTTATTAAGATATATATCAACAAATAATATAAAGAGAATGCAATTGATCAGGAAAAACAATAGAACTCAAACCATTACTTATAAACTACCCTGTAATATGGATCTGACTGAAGACACTATAATATGCAAAAAAATGTTTTTGAAAACCCTAGGAATAACCGAAAAAGTAGTTTATACAGCCATAGAAAAAAGAAATACATCAATGCACGATTTAAGAGGAACACACTTGAATAGGCCCAAACGTATGAGCGATGAAACTAAAAATAGCATAATAAACCATATCAAAGAGTTCCCGGTAGTAGAGTCGCATTATATACGCAAAGATAGTACAAGGCTTTACCTAAATGAGACATTGAATATATCTATGATGTACAGGATGTATAAAGAATGGTTTGAAAGTAACACTCAATATAAAGATATAAAAATGGCAAGTAAGAGTCAATATGAGTTCATTTTTAACACAAATTTTAATTATTCATTCTTTCGACCTAAAAAAGATTTATGTGACCGGTGTAGTATTTACCATAATGCAGACGACGAGAGGAAAAATCAGTTAGAAGAAGATCAAAAGAAGCACATAGAGGAAAAAGACACGGTTCGACGAATGAAAGATTTGGAAAAAGAGGAGTTAAATAAAACCACACAGACACTGGCTAGTTTTGATTTAGAAAAGGTATTATATATTCCCCAATCAGAAGTCAGTAGTTTCTACTATAAAAGAAAGTATCCAATTTATAATTTTACAATATATAACATGCTAACAAAAAAAGGCTATTGCTTTTTGTGGCATTATCAAATAGCTAAAAGAGGCGCAAACGATATTGCTAGCTGCCTTTATCATTATATAAAACAAGAGTCAAGAGATGGTAAGAAATTAATTTCTTTTTATTCAGACTCTTGTACAGGACAAAACCGTAACAGGATCGTTTTTGCAATGTATCTGTATGTAAATAAACAGTTCTCTATAAATATTACACACAGATTTTTTGTGAAAGGTCACAGCCAATCTGAGGGAGATATGATGCATTCCTGCATTGAAAGAAGCAAGAAACGCCACACAATATATACGCCAGACCAGATGTATTGCATCATTAACAATGCTAAAGTAAGTAAAGAAAAATTCAGCTTAAAAGAGATGCAGCAATCAGATTTTTATGATTTTAAACGCTTCGTATCAGACAAGTCAAAGAATTGGTTTCAGGATGATAATAGTGAGAAAATATATTGGTCTAAAATCAGAGAAGTCAAAATTGATTGTGCTACTCCCGATAAATTATTCTTTAGGTATAGTCTAGATAGTGAATATAAATGTCTTAGCACTAATCGTCTTGTTTCTCGTCGTAGAAAAAATATTATTCCTGAAGACCAAACATTACAGGCTGCTTACACTGCATTATTATCAATACCAAGACCATTATATAATGATTTAATGTCTTTATGCAACTCAGAAGCTATTCCAACCCAATATCAGGAGTTTTATAGGAAGCTAGCACCAAATAATCAATCCTCCACTAATGAGGCCTCAGAGTTAGAGGACGAAGAAGATGAAGATGTTAAAGAATAATTATTTTGGCGTTTATTTTAAGCATTTTTTATGGGAACGGTTAGGGTTTGATTGCTAATTTATAATACGTAACTCTATTTTACTTTTTAACATAAATACTGTGATTATTTACAATTAATTCCTACTCGTACCTTATAAGGCTGAGAGCATATTTCAATGTTTAGCACATCTTTTATTTTGTAATAATATATTTTGGAAGTCTTTTTCATTGAATTAGAGTGTAGTTGTTTCATCTAGTTCGTTTTTATTGTTATAATTATGATTGAAATGCCATTTTTATTACGTTTTGATTTATACCAAGATTTTGGTATGTCTGTTTATTTACACGCGCAACTATCGTGTATATTTAATTAGTGATGACTGTGATTATTTTTAATTTGTACTCATATTATAGGCACATAATCTAGTTCCATAGTTAGTGCATTTTTGAATATCTAAAGTTCTTAATTAATAAATAATAAGCGTTTAAGATAACGGGTAGCAGGATCTCACGTTTACGTTGTTTTTTTGTTGTTTAAGTGAAACCAAAGGGTTTTATTTTATTTTATTATGATCTAGTTGATTAGTAAGTAATTTTATTAAAGTTTTGTCCCAATATTATTTGTTTTATTGTTTTTATCATTAATTAAGTTAAAGTTACATAAGGTTTTCCTATATTCACTATAATAAATTTTATTAGAGAAAAATGAAGTTTCATTGACATACAGATAGTGAAATATCAAATACATGGACGAAAAAGAACGTATTAAGTTAATACAAAACTAGTCAATTGTGCCAAAACCATGCATAAAGGTTGGTATGTGTGGAATAAGCAAACATAATTTTAACAATTTGTGACGAATAAGGACGTACATAACGATACAAATAAAATAACTAAAAATTTGTTGGCGAATATAAATTTATTATGATTTTTCATATATTCATTAAAATCCCAAAGTTCGTTACAATGGTATTTCTATTCATCAGAAAGCTAATTTTTTGCCGCGTCTTCCTATGTAACACTTGCTGGTATTTTAGCTTTATAGAAAAATGTCAAGCATTTTTTATGTTTTTTCGCTCTCCTGAAAAGTAGCAGTTTTCACAATACGGCTTTATTCGTTTGGAACGTCGAAAACTCAACATGAATAACAGATTTACTGTTGCGTTCTGTGTAGTCAGAAAGGTTTTTTTTATAGCATAGGCCGGCAAACGAGCAAGTGGGTCACTTGTTGGTAAGTGATCTCCACCGCCTATGTACGCCCACAATACTAAAAGAATTATGGGTGCGTTGCCGACCTTAAAGGAAAGGGATAATTAAGCGATTGGGAAGGGGAGGGAGATTTGGGCCTCCGGATATCTCACAAAACGCAACAGCAAGCTGCTACTTTACGCCGGTTTTCTGTATAGTGGTAACGACCCGGACGAGCCGGCCCATTCGTGCTGTAGACACAAGTGTCCACAGCGTGGCTCTACCACTCACAGGTTTCCGGAAGCCCAAGATGGATGTACTCATATGTCTGGGTTGAATGTAGAAAATAATAATAGTAAGTCACAAAACTGATTTCCTGGTGTCCTTATCTCGCTCAGATTTTTAAGCCTAGTTGTACATTATTGTAAATAAAGCATACTAGAGTTAAAATTAAAATAATAACTTATAAAAATATAATAAAGATATTAAAAAAGCATTTAATCTGTTACGCGGCGCATGTCCTCGATATCGAGTGTACTTTTCACTTCATACTTATTTCGTATAAATTGAATGCTGGGCACGCGAGCGGTGTACTGCGGTGCGGGGGGAGGGACTGAACTAGTCAGGTTGGAGGGGGGACTATGGGCAGTGGACTTGTGTAGTTCACCACCATAGAGAAATAATGTAACAATACACCACATTACAGAGTACTCCCGTTCTCCAACTTTTGTAACGACCTTATTCCCAAACTTAGCCTAACGTTAATAACAATATTGTTAGGATAGTCGCTTATTATTTTCAAATTGAAGGTATCTAAGAAAATATCGTTGGGTAGATTGAAATAATTGCCGTGCAAGTAGCAAACAAGTTGTACGCCTGGTGGGTGATAGTTGACTTATAAGAGAGCGCTCCGTCATTGAGAGCTTAGTTCTCGGTGATCAGTCACCAGTCTCGAATACATTAATACGCGGATACGCTTTAATATAAATAAATTATATATATATATAAATTTAACAGGTCATGCTGCCCAAAGGTACTTATTATCAATTAGACAACGGTCTCTTGTAAATCCTGTCATGGATTGTTGCCCAGAAGCATTCAGTTCATTCTGAGTGTTCAATAAACAATAGTCGACTTAAAACCCTCAGTTGTATTTATTTTAATATTCGTCACACGTAAAAGTTTTCTAATATTATTAAGTTACGTCAGTGCATAAGACACGACACGCCATATTTCCCCATTAGTTAATTTATTAGTCATTGTTGTTATGAACACTTACGTCACCATGTTTTCAGAATAGCCAATAAAAAAAGTCCAGTCACTTCCGATTTTCCGCCGGTAGTGTTTTCATGTAAAGCTCACTCTATGCAGCGTCTGAAGGCTTATTGTTCTGCGGCAACACACACAAGCGTAATTAATATACAAAGCACTTTGGATTCAATTTATCGTTGCTATAATAACAGTACACTTATCTAGATCGGTATAATGGTGCGCCACTAAGGCAGCGGCTATAAAACCATTTGCGAGCATCGTGTGGAAACTACCTACGGTGAAGTTATTCAAACTTGAGAAAAGTCGTTTGTGAAGAGACAGCTTTATATTAATAAAATGAAGTTCTTTTAAAGTACTTAAGTGCACAAGCACATCACTCAAACGATTTTACTTCTAGGGATCTTTTTTTAATAGTTTTAGAGCTCAGAACTTTGAATTACAAAGCACTGCGGCACTGGATCGCGCTCGTCAAGTCGAGAAACAAGTTTTTAAGTCTCATAATGCCTTGTGATTTCACTGGCTTCAATGTCCTTCAAACCGGATCACAATAGTGCTTACACACTGTTGTTTGGCGGCAGAAAAAAAAGCGGGTGGTACCAACCCAGATGGCCTCTTGCATACAACCTTATGAACTTCATGTCGGTATTTTGTGAAACAGTTTTACAACCCCAGTCCAGCCGGCACATTTATTAAAACTATTTACATCGTGGCTCTACCTTGTTACCTATTATATGTCCCTCTAGTTTACACAGTTTATGCAGTATTTAGGTTGAGAAATCAACTCATGTTTGATATTTTGAGTCGTAAATTCGACAATAATTGTGTTTTCCCGACCTGGGAATTGAACCGAGGAGTTCACTGGTTTCTCAGACTAAGGTTTTATGAGCGGTAGAGCCACGCTGTAGACACTTGTCTACAGCATATATGGGCCGGCTCGTCCGGGTCATTACAACTGTCTCACAGAAAAGCGGCGTAAAGTAGCAGCTTGCTGCTGCGTTTCGTACGGTGAGTGAGATATCCGGAAGCCCAAACCCCCTCCCCTTCCCAATTCCTTAATTATCCCTTTCCTTTAAGGTAGGCACGCACCCATGATTCTTTTGGTATTGTGGGCGTATATGGGCGGTGGAGATCACTTACCATCAGGTGGCCCACTTGCTAGTTTGCCGGCATATGCCATAAAAAAAAAGCACGCTACCACAAGATCAATGAGAAGATACATAAAAATCATCCAATTGTACTGTCTCGCTGTTTCCATGGCCCGGCCGCATTACCACAGCTCCACTAGCGCACGTGTATAGTATTTACAAGCGCAGCGTACATTGACGGCTGATTGAGGCGCACGCGAGCACTTGTGAACTGAACAACACGCGTCTGCTCACTAGTCACGAGACTAGCCCTCCGGCATGGCGCAATCTAGACTTCAACCAGTAACCACTATTGGACCTCTATTCTGTCATATAATGTTTATTAAGGAAACGTTGGCAAAGCTTGTGTTGTTAACCTGAATAGGGTAGTTGACTAGATTTTTTTATTATTTAAATCAATAAGTTATGTTACTCAAAATCTATTGCAGAAAGAATTTTATAAATCGGACCAAAAATAAATAAGATAGAAGTCATTCAAATCCTGTAGAAGGGGTAAATGTCAAATGACAGGCGATGCAACCTTTGACGTCACTGTGTAAAATGTTCATTATAGTGCACGCGTGCAAGCGAGATAGTGAGATATCCCTACTACGCACCCACTTTTCCTCATACCAACATTTAAAGTCATAACTGCGGGCACATTTCTGAACCAATTTTGATTGTGTTTTAATAAAAGGGTTTCTTTTGCGTATCATTTCCTGTTGCTTATAAAATAATGTATAAAATTCAATATAGGAAACTACCCTATTGCAAATATATTAATTGACTGCCTCAGTGGCGCAGTTTTAATGTGTACGCGTTACGACTGAGGCTGACGCTGAGGTCTCGGATTCGATACCCGGGTCGGGTAACAGTGATATTGGGTTTTTCTATTACGAAATGCTCAGTATCAGCCCGGAGTCTGGAATTTGTGTCCGGTATGGCGATAGGCTCGTCCCCTATCGCATCATGGGACGGAAACAAACTCGGCGAAATGTGGGTGTACTGGTTACACCTCTGCCTACCCCTTCGAGGATTACAGGCGTGAGTGCGTATGTATGTTTGTATGTATTAATTGACAACTTTTTCTATGAAGGAATCCGCGTCCGAAACCTGGTTGAGCATGAATGGGACGCGTCGTGTCGGTACGACCGAGTTAGTACTATTTTCTTCTTTGCAAAAGATGGATTTAAGATGGCGGCTTTTGGCGTTGCATCGCAGAGAAATTAATCGCAGGCCAAAATGCTCAATTCCCATTACTTAAAGTTCGACAACGCATCCAAGATTCCTCTGGCATTGTGAGCGATCGTTAATGGTTGTAATAACTAACCTTTAGTTAATCCAAATAAAAACAATGGATCGCAAAAATAAGACATCGTTCGTAGTTTACTACAACCACACAGATTCCTTAATTACCTGCCCCATCTGATCAATTTAATATGACAAGATATGTGCGTGGCAAGACTACGTAATACTAAAATCATTATAGAGAATGCAAGCCCCCGACGTAGGCCGGTAAACAACTCAGTTGCACAACCAGCGAGCAAGGCACCGAACTTGCTTGTTAAAGGTGAAATGTCAACATTTCAACACTTTTAAGCGCGGTTTTGTGTTGGTCGAGAAATGAGTAAATGATTGATGAACTTGTCCGTAGGTTGATTGCGAATGCTATAGTTTAAAAAAACTGATAATGTATTGAATTACGTTTTAATTGGTGCATAGTTATAAACCCAAAGGAATACTACTTATAGCTTTAGATTCCGAATTAATTTCAACCATTTTTGTGCGTGCAATATCGTATTAAGTAAGTCCTGTTTGTTATTAAAAAATCAACAAGAATATCATAGTTTAATAGGTAAACAATTAAAAAAAATATTTATGCCTTTACTAAGGCGCGATGGGCTAGAGGAAGTGTGAACTATGAGCCTAATTCTAACTCCAGCAATGAAACATAAAATAAAGAATAATCATGGCAACAACAACAATAAAAACCAAACTTTCTACAATTAAATTTGTATTGGCTCTTTCCACCACGATAAAAATCTCGAAAGAATATAGGCAAGCAATAATAGACGTACAGGGTCCGTCTATTCCATCTGATTACCGATAACAGGATACAGATATCACTGAAGAGGGACTTAAACAGGGCTCACACTGATCCAGAGCTCCCTACACACAGATTAACTTCACTTGTTTACGAGTCGCCTCTACTTTCAGCCTTCCTACCGATTGAATCTTAGAGCACCACGCTTACATACACTTACATTAACTCCTATAAACATCAGCACAAGGTTGAATTTGACTAGATCCAACAGCATTGGATAAGTGTACGGGCCCGGTAAACTGCATTACTGCGGTACGCGTTATTTGAACTAAGTATTCGCTTCATTTCCTTACGGTTTAATTGACTGCGATAAGGTTTTAAAAGAAAGCATACTTAGGGAGTTCTAGTGGACTGTACACTGTAGAGGATATCATTACTTCATTACTTCTTTGTACTTACGACTGGTCGACTCGGATTGCAGATTGACTTTTAATAGTAAACTTTTATTTTGTTTGGCTTAATTACTTACTTTTCTATTATGCAAATGGTGGCTACTATATTTTATAATATACCCAAGTTTAATTTAGTACATTTTGACTAATAACTAATTCATAAAATCTTCGGCTTAGTTTCTTGATGCTTCTCCTTAGAGAGTGCTTCCGATGTACCGATAGATTGTTTAATAAAAGTAGACATTTAAAAACGCCCTTGCGAGCCTACATACATACATATGCACTTACGCCTGTAATCCCCGAAGGGGTAGGCAGAGGTGTAACCAGTACATCCACATTTCGCGGAGCGTATTTCCGTCCCATAATATGATACGGGGCGAGCCTATCGCCATACCGGGCACAAATTCCAGACTCTGGGCTGATACAGAGCTTTTCGTAATAGAAAAACCCAATATCACTTTTACCCCACCCGGGGATCGAACCCGAGACCTCAGCGTCAGCCTCAGTCGTAACGCGTACGCATTACAACTGCGAGCCTATTCCTGAATAAATGATTTGAATCTACTCAATAAAATGCTCAAAGATTTCAATCTATGGGTCTGAAAGGTTCTTACCTAGGATGTACTTTAGACGCTCTTTATGTACGCTACAACCAACGTGTGACGGGGGTCACGGATTTCAGGGAAATGTATAACAAACTTGAATTACGTGCT